>CM031954.1:7817233-8229733 GCA_018749465.1 Paracanthobrama guichenoti
TTGTGAACTAGATTGTTAGCCTCATAGCCAATGCCTAAAGTCGGGAGTAGCGACAGATGTTTTCTTCCATACTGAGAGTGTAGTGAATTATCGAAAAGGAAAAAAAGTAGGGTGGTCTAAATTGTTTTTACCCATTTTATTGTCAGCCGGTAGAAAACCACAAGTATGAGGTACCAGTAAATTTAATTAAAACACATTTATGATCCTTTCTTCTAGCAAGGAAAGTCTTTGTAGGTCAAAAATGTGTCCCTCACAAATACGTGGAAACTCTAAGCATGAGGAAACAAGTATAAAAGGAAACACTCACTTGACTTTTTTAGGGGCATCTGTGGGGATAGGGGGTGCCGATGTGGACTTGCGCTTGCGTGGCCGGCCGGGTCCTCGACGAGCTGGACTGCGTGAGGTCTCTTCCTTCCTGTAAACACACAAACACACACACACACGCAGCCTGTCAATCACTCTAATTCACACTAATGATGCTGAATGAAACGAAACACTAAGCCATCCTAATTGTGAGAGTGGACTAGAGGAAAGACTTAAGCACAGCTCAGGCTTATGCAAAGAGGGCTCAGCACACACTGGGTGGTCTCAGCAGAGCGTTGCGAGGGGACAGAGAAAGAGCTAGAGAGGGACTGAGCGCGTGTGCTGGGGGATCGAAGAGAGTTCGATCTCTCCGTGCATGTGTGTAAATGGGTTTCGAAAGGTGTGCGGGGTGCATTTATATGTGGAGGGTGTGTATTTGTGAAAGTGGTCTGTGGTTCACTCACTGGTGGTCATGTTTTCTCTGTAGCTTGGCCAGCTCCCTCTGTTTTTCCTTGTAGCGCCGCTGCAGTTCTGCCAGCCGCACACGCATCGCTAGCTCCTCATGATCGAGCGTTTCCATGGTACCCTTAACAGGACACACCTACACAATGCAATAATCTCCAGTGAGTTTACAGTAAAAATGCCGTTCTTTATGAGAGTTTTTCTTCCACAGAACGCAAATGGAGATATTTTGAATAACGTTCACAATGCTCTTTTCCATACAGTGAAACAATACATTGATCGCTCTCTGTCTAAAAAGGACTAAAAAGCACCATAAAAATGCAGAAACAAACAGAAATTTCAGTCATTAATAACTAAAAATATTTTCCTTTTTTGTAGTTCTTCTTATTAGAATCTTATTTGAATTGCAAGTAGGGCTGAACGATCTGTGGAAATTGCGATTGCAATTTAAAGGGATAGTTCACCCAAAAATGAAAATTCTGTCATCATTTACTCACCCTCATGTTGTTCCAAACCTGTATGAGTTACTTTGTTCTGCTGAACACAAAAGAAAATATTTTGAAGAATGTTTGTAACCAAGCAGATAGAGCAACCATTGACTACCATAGTATTTTTCCCCCCTACTATGGTAGTCAATGGTTGCTCTGTCTGCTTTGTTACAAACATTCTACGAACAAAGAAACTCATACAGGTTTGGAACAACTTGAGGGTGAGGGTTTTTATTTTTGAGGGAACTATCCCTTTAAAATGTGTGTGTTTTTTTTTTTTATAGCTCCAGGTTTGCTGTGCAAGTTTTTCAAAAAAAATATTGCTATTATACATATCAATATGACTATAAAATAATAATAATTATTATTCAAGCTTTTATTTTGGCAGAAAATAGCAGAGAGCGCCTAAAGCTGGGGAAGATGGTGTATGCTGCTTTCATAGTGTTTAAAATGATGGAGTTCATGTGGAGCAGCATTTACTGTGATCAGAGCCATTCCATCAGAGCCAATCCGCAACACAGTGACACACTTTGCTCTGAAACACGCGGCGCATAATATTTAATTAAATATTTGTGATTTGATAATTGCACATGGCCAGATTATGATTTCAGTTTATTTAAATTAATCGTGCAGCCCTAACCTCAAGCATTACAAGATTAGGCATCATGTGTTTTTATGCAACAAATTTGAATATGCATAAGTGCTAAAAATATCTACAGTTGAAGGAAAAAGGACGTTTTCGTTTAATTTATTACAGCAGTGCTCACTATAGTCTAAACAATGTACAAACAAGTCACATGTACCGGTTCAGGCCGTGGCGTCCATTTGCACTTCCTGCGCAGGTTGAGAATTCTGCGGAGGGGTGGGGTTGAGTCTGCTGGTATGGGCGGGGCCAGCTCCAAAGCCCGGGCGGCAGCTAGGGTTGCCAAACTTTGGAGGTCAAAGGTCAGCATGTCGTCTTCTGCACAAAATGTGAAGAAATAAAAAGATTAAAGGAGAAATCACACTATCTGATCTTATACTACAATGACAGAGAAAAGGAAGATACAGAAAGACATCTGCCTAGGGCAGGGGTATCCAATCCTGTTCTTTGGAGGGCCAACTTCCCGCAGAGTCTAGCTCTAACAAGCCTACCTGAAAGTTTATAATAATCCTGAAGACCTTTGTTAGCTGGTTCAGATGTATTAAATGAGATTTGGAGCAAACCCAAAGCACAATTATTAAAGGAATGGTTCACACAAAAATGAAAATTCTATCATCATTTACTCACCTTCAAGTCATTCCAAACTTGTATGGCTTTCTTTCTTTTGCGGAACACAAAAGATCATTTGAAGTGATCATTTGATGTTGGTAACCAAACCATTTTGGACACCACTGACTTTCACTGGACAAAATATCTTCTTTTGTGTTCCACGGAAGAGTAAACGTCATGAGGGTGAGTAAATAAAAACAATGTTGTCTGAGATGCGCCAAGATGTGGTCACATGTTTTCTGACCCTTTTCAAATGTTGTGAACCCTGTTTACATGTGTATTTGTGGGAATCACTTGAGACAGATGTTAATGTCATGTGTAAACAGAGGCCTCTGTCTCTCCATATATATTCAAAAGTGACCTAGCAAAACAGACATCCAGCCTGTCCCAGTAGACGCAAGCAGAAAAAAACCTGTGAAGGAGCAAAAATAAAAAGAGAGTGGAAGAGAGAGGGAGCGAGAAAGAGGAAAGCCTCAAACGGTACAAAGCCGCCTCTAAGCACGCCGCTGTTTCCTGACAGCACTTTGTGCTTTCAGAGGCTGAATGAGCAATGATGATAGCTATTAACCAGAGAGCTTATCTCTGTACATGAGGCTTAGATGCCAGGAGCCATGTTACAGAGAGAAAGAGAGAGAGAGGGAGAGAGAGAGAGATGAAGAAGGGCGAATTCTCAACATTTATCACTGTCATTAGGGCAGGCCACATGCTCAGTCTCCACTCAGCCAATGAGGCTTGAATATTCATGACAGCCAAAGCTGGCCTGGGGATACTGAGAAGACTGCATGAGTGTGTATGTGTGAGTGTCTGCGTCTGTGTCTGTGTTAGCGGGCATCCACAGCTCGCTATTCTGTTGCGTCACTGCAAGGCAGGGGCACAGTATGAGATCGGCGAGGAGAGAGACTGAATAAGGGGGGAAAGAGGGAGGGAGGGGAGAGAGGCAATAAGAAGTAAAGTGTTTATTGAGCTATCTATTTATTCGCAAACATCCCCTCATTACTAACATGGAAAGAATCCAATTTTCTCCTCCGAGGGGAAATGCATGGTGCACGAGCAGACCTGCGCGCAGAGGGCAGAGAGCAGAGAGCAGGAGGAGATCAAAACCAAACGAGAGGACAGGAGAAGAGGGTGGTGAAAAATGTCATATCACATTTACCACAAAATTAAAGGGGCCAAAAAAGCTTCTTGTATTAAAAAATAAAGCTTATTTTAAAGATCATTAGGTCAAGTTTTTTTTTTTCTTAAGTTGAATTTCTTTTAACAAACACAAGGTCATAACACAAAACGCTGAAAACAGCGAGATGTTGCAATAGTCAAAGAGATCCTTCTATTACGTTTTTCAAAGAAAGATTTGGGTTTAAGATTTTTTCATGACAATTAAGGACATTTTCCCCACAAAATTCTCAGTCACAATGTTTCAAGTTCTATGTTTTAGCCCATTATTCGCAATGGAGATTCTCATTATAAATGGTGATATATGGTGATAAGAAATTACTGTAATCATCATGGTAGTATTTCTTTGATTTATACAGATTTAATACTTTACATAGTGAATAAATACTGCACAATTTATAATAATAATAATAATAATAAAATAATGCAATTCTTAGCATAACAATAATGAGAACTGGGGCAGAAATGTCAAAATATATAAAAACTATTGGTTCTAAAAATAGTCTTAATTTTATATTTAAATAAGTATAAATAAAATGGAAACCTTCACAACAATATTTTATCATTTAACATTAGTTAACATGAACTAATAATGAACTGCACTTCTACAGCATTTATTAATCTTTGTTAATGTTAATTTCAACATTTACATATAGATTATTAAAATCAAAAGTTGTATTTGTTAACATTAGTTAATGCACTGTGAAGTAACATGAACAAACAATGAACAACTGGATTTTTATTAACTAACATTAACAAAGATTAACAGATGGGTAGTTCATGTTAGTTAATACATTAATATTACCAAATTAAACCTTACTGTAAAGATGTAGCAATAAAATGCAAATCTTTTAATTTCCCATAATTTTCTACATTTCTTTTACTGTACTGAATTACTACTTTAGCTACTGACTAAATACTTTACAATTTACAGTATATTAATAATAAATTTAAGCATTAGAGTAATGAGAATTGGGTTGGGAAATGTTCTTAATCGTTGTGGAAAATGTTAATGTAAAAATATATAACAATAGAAAATAAAACATTTCTTTTTGTGTTTGGGGTGAAATGTGACCTGGACATGTTCTTGACACATACTGTTAGATTTGCCTAAAAGGGGAGGGAGAGGAGAGAGAAATGTGAACGACAAGTTGTACAGGCTTTAAAAGAATTATAGCCGCATGAAGGAAATCTCTCAGCTGAAACGTAAAGTAAGAGAGACAAGTGAACAGAAAGAAAAAAAGAATGAAATACAAGACAAGGAAGACTGGATTATGGGGGTCTGGGTGGGTCTTTGGTTTCCCACCTGGCTGAAATCATTGTGCCACTTTTAGCCCTGTGGTGGTCTTTTTGAAATTGATGCCCATCGGCCTGCCGTAATGAAACCGGTGGGGACCAGAGCCATGGAACGGCACATGGATAGAGTGATAGAATGAAAGCAAGACGTACAAGAGGGATGGAAAGGCTGAGGCCCAAAAAAGAAATGAAAATGAGAGAGGGAAGGAGAAAAGACAGATAACACTCTCTGAAAGCATTTAGCCAAGAGATCTGTGGGAAAAAAAAGAGCGGTGATATCATTGACCAATCAATAACAACTACCAACAATACTTCAAAGAACCTCTCAAAATCTATATAATTTTATCACGCGTTATTTGTCCGTACTTCACAATACCCATAACACCTCAAGGAATGCTAGCAGAGCGCCCGAGACGTCTGCCATAGATAAGGATGCTTGAAATCAAATCGGTAAATCACTGAAGAGTAAACCCAATCGCATATGAAATCTTTAGCCAGCGAGAGACTGGGTCCTGACAGCCCGTGCGGCCGCCTCACCTCCAGATCTTTAATAATTCAGAGGCGGGCGTGTTTATTGATGACTTCTTCCCCACTGCAAAGAGCTTCATCATATTCTCTTATTAGTCCCTTTAGTGCAGCTTGCTTAGACAAGAATTACACAGCAGATTACATTCCTGTTTTAATATGGGCAGAAAACGCACACACACACGCACACACGCACACACACACACACACACACACACACACACACACACACACACACACACACACACACACACACACACACACACACACACACACACACACACACAGCTAAAACGATGCACAGCGCCAAATGTGGTTAGACTTTTTTTCCTGAGCGGTGTGAGAGTTGGGGATTTCTCAGCTGCTAGAGGATGCTGGCGTAAATAAAAACATCCTTTGGCAGGGAGACCCTAAACGGTCCCTGGAAAAGCAACAAGCCTTTAAAACAGCACTCACAACAATGGGGCCTAATTAGCCGACAAAAACGCTGTCGTCCTGAGAGGAAAAAGATCAGCTGTTTTTACTATTTCATCAACTTCGCACTGTGGGACTCAGAGAGCTGTGGGAAAGCGCCAGAGCTTTTTTCCATCTAAAATGAGGCTTATAAAAGTGATCAAACAGGTTTGAGGAGCAGGGGCAGGGGAGCTGTCCCTCAGGATGAGTGAGTGGACACAGTCCAATCCGGCAGACCCGGGGGGAACTAGCTATCATTAGAGCTGCCTTTTAAGACAGGCTAAAGCCCTTTAAAAACACGGCCCCCTCCTCACTGCTCCGTCTTAGTCTCTCCCACAGGAAGTGCTGAACCCCAAAAGACGGGGGAGCATTTGATCTGTAGGCAGGAAAAGAAGGCAGGAGTGCGAGCTAGTGCACAGTTGAGTGAGCGAGTGTGTGTGGGTTCCTATGAAAGTGGAAAGCTGGACGGTCAGCTGAGAGTTAGTGTTTGTGTGTATTTCAGCGTGTCTCTGCACGTATTGTTGGGATGGTGTTATGGGGGGGGCTTTGTTATCTTTCCTTCACACAAAGCCTGGAGATCTGGCTGGGCTGAAAACCCTATTTTTTGCACCTCTTTTTGTGAGGATAGAAAAAAAATGAAAGCCTCCGACGTGGTCTTTCCCTGCCGCCTGTATCACAGCGCTACAAGGCCACTCATGCAAATCACTGATGAGAAATTAAATTCTGTGTGATTGGGCATGCTTTCCATTGTGATAAGAAAGAACAGAACGACTCCAAAGGGAGCCACAACAAAAGGTTGGTAAGGTCCTAAAGGATGTAGCATAAGTGTTTTGAACTGCGAGAGGCATTACACTCTCTGCGTAAGTTGAATACGGAAGGCGGCCTGGTATAAGCTAGATATTTACTTTAAATATGGATATTTTTATTACAAAACCCCATCGATTCATTTCAGAAGGCCTTTATTAACCCCCGGAGCCGTGTGGAGTGCATTTATGAGGGATGGATGCACTTTTTTGAGCTTCAAACTCAATGGACCCTGTCACTGCCATTATCAAGCTTGGAAGCATTAGAATATATGATGCCGATTGTGTTCATCAGAAAGAAGAAAGTCATATACACCTAGGATGGCTCGAGGGTATCATGGGGTAATTTTCATTTTAAAGTGAACTACTCCTTTAAAAGTACTCATAAGTATGTACTTAAAAGTTCTTTTTTAGGTGCAAGTATATTTGAACACATTTCAATAGTCTAAGTTCTACAAGGAAAGGAGCTTCCACACATAATAGAAGATTTTTTACAACAAAAAGACATCATCAGTGTCATCTATGGCATTTTGTTTTGTTTTTAAACGCGTTTCAATAGCCACAAAAGTTAGCAAGCTCTGTTTTTTGTTGTGTTGTTAATGTAAATGTGTATATTGTTGACTCCTCTCTTTAAGGGTGAAGTTTATTGTGAAGATGTCTAGGTTTTGGTATAGTTCATTTGAATGTTTATTTCATTTGTATTTTTTTTTTTATCTTTGTGAATGTTAGGATACGCGAGTTTGTGTGCATTCGTTATTTCTGGTCCATAATGAGTATTGTTTATGAGCGCTTCATGTGTCCTTTTTATGTTGCTTACCCCTTTTAACGAGGGGTATGCTTAGGGGTTTGTTCTTTTAAAAACAAATTTCAATAGGGAATTTTATCTCCATGAACCTCAATGTTGCTAGCCAAAATCCTATACAAATTCCTTGGCAAAAGCTGACTCCCCTGGAAATTGTACATTTTGCACACAGAATGAAAACAGAGTAAGAATTCATGAATCAGCCATTGAAAAACCCAATCTGATCAATGGATAATCTGTATATTGGGGGGAATATGTGTATGTTCGTCCTTACCTCCTTTCTCTCCCATTTTGTTGCTTTGCTGTTGGGATCGCTCCAGCTCTGCCAGTTCACTCAGTAACTCTATGCCATAATTAGGGGCCACTGCATTCCCAGACACAGGTACAGGGGCTGTCATACGGGCATCTCGCGTGGCACACAGTGCTGCTGCGATGAGCAGCTCCAGGCTCCAAATGCAGCTCCCGGGGTACTGATTCCCCAGGACAGCAGGCACGGGGCAGGGGGAGAAAGGTGGCGAGGGTGAGTCAATCGGTGATGTGCACTCATCCTCAGCGGCCCTCTCTGGGTCGTGCTTGGTAGGTTCCACAGACTGTGAATCCTGGATGGTGGTCACAGAAATCTGGACAGAGTCTTGTAGCTCCTTATCCTGCTTCTTGTTGTCTTCAGCTGGCTCTGGACTCTCTATTCCACTTATCTGGCTATTGGGGATCATGGTTACCCGGTCGGGATGGGCGTCTGTTACTGTAGAGTCAGTAACGGCGCAAAGGGAAGTTTGTGAGAAAGTGGCATCCACCTGTCCTTCACCCACTTGTCTGTCTGTTTCTATCACTCCACCCTTCTCTGCTACATCCTCTACTTCCTGGGACATTCTAGTAGGAGAGACAACACCAGTGGGGCAAACAGGCTCCTCCCCTTTGGGAGAAAGTGGGTGGGGCTGAGGCGCAGGTTCTGCAGGTTCCGCTTGCTCCGCCTCCAAGTCGGCATGCTCAGCCAATTGGACTTCTTGAGGGGAGGGACCACCCTTGTAACCCATGGTGATGGCGGGGTAAGTGTAGCCAGGAGGGAGATCTACAGGAAAAAATGAGAATAAAACTGATTGAGTGTTTCCATAAACACTGATGTTAGTTTGGGCTCCTCAACCTTGTTTGAAGTCACTCTATTACGAGCATAAAGATTTAACTGCTCCTGAAACACACTTCAGCGCACAGCGAACCAGCAACCCATTACCATTCATTTGTAATACACATCACAATATGACCTTGTCAGTTAAGGGGCACGGCCCCCTGCCGCTGAAGTGCAGAGAGGGCTGATATATATGCTGTATACAGAAGCATTAGCGACAGTGTGTACCATTCGTTGCGTTTATCTAGTATAACTCACACACATAATGGAGCCGGCGCCATAAAGGCTACGGCGCAGGCATGAGCGAATTTTCCATGAATATTGAATTATGCTCAAGTTGTTATGGATGCAGTATGTATGTGAGAGAGAAAGAGTGCACGGAGGAATGTTTGTGTATAAATTAGTCTTTAAGTGAGAGTGTGTATTCGTCTCGTCCGCCATGTGAGTGAAAACGATTGCACAGGGAACACTGCGTGCATGAAAGAATGAGTGTGTGTGTGTGTGTGTGTGTGTGTGTGTGTGTGTGTGTGTGTGTGTGTGTGTGTATGTCTCTATATGAGATCTGCAGCATAGCCGGGTATATTGATGACAGCATGGTGTCTGGGTGTGATTGCACAGCCAGCCCTGTCACCTCAGCGCTGTGTTATTGATGGTATCCATCCGCCAGATGAATGCGTATCCCTCCGCCAGCCAGCACCCAAGGACCTCTGAAGGATAAGAGAGGCCCTGTCTGCTGTCTCACTGACCTCCCTACTGTTTTCTGTCTGTCTCACTCATTCCTACCCCGTACGGCAAGATGCTCTCCATGGAGTCTATGCTTTCTTGCACATACAAATGTGTCAGAAATGGATACAATGGTGCAAAGTCAGCACTTATACTTCCATTCATATTAACAGGCTGATTGTCTTCAGTAATCAAAGGGCAACAACTCCTTCAAAAGCTCTGTGTATCTTATCTGTGGAGAAATATCTCTCTCTTCTGTTGTTCGTCCCTGTGGTCGTGGTCTTTTTTTCTACTCGGCCATCTCTTCTCTTCTTTTTTTCCTTCTCTCCTTCACTCCCTCTCCCCCAGGGGTTTGTGGAGCCAGACGGAATGGCAAGACCCTAACCTTGAGAATGAAATGAAATGTTCCAGTCTCTTTCCTCTAGTCGCTGTTTTTTTTCTGATTCAAATATGAGGGCAGTGGGATAGGAAGCGAATTAGTAAAAAGCACTATTTTGGCTTTTATTCTATGCTTTATTCTGTTTACCCATTTTTTTTTTTAGACTGGATTATACTCCAAACAAACCAGTCCACTGCCTTTTTATTGTCTGACTCGTGTTAGCATGTGTTCTGTTTCAAATATTAAGCATGTACAGGGGTGCAGAGAACATTATTTTAGCAATTTCAAAGTTCATTCCACCCAAAGTATCAATATGCATCAATATGGAAATTTTGGCCAAAACTGATGATATCAATAACCAACATATTAGCTTATATTTCAAATCAATTTATGTTTTGTCAGTCTGATTACAAATTCTATGTTATTATTTCTGTGTGATATTTTTATTTTGGAAAAATCTTTTTCAATCATTTGTCTATAATTGGCTTACATCAGCCAATGGTATATATGAAACCAATGATATCAGCAAACATAAACAGAAGCTCAACCATACTTGCTTGGCGCGTGAGAAAAAAACTCAGCCTCATTGGTTCTTGCACGTCAAGCAAGCATGAGCTTTCGTTCACCATATCTTATGTGTGGGTTAATGAATGTTTATATGTGAATAAAAGCCTAAATTAAATTTGTTCCTTATATAAAGCAATCGAGTCTCTTCAGAAAATTTGCACTATACTGCTCAATTCACATGGATTAGTTTTACGATCTCTTTATGACCTTTTTGAAGCGTCAAAGTGGTAGTTGTTTAGAACGCCAAAGGCGTCTTTTGTGGTCCAAAGATGAACGAAAGTCTTACAGGTTTGGAATGACATGAGGGAAAGTAAATTATGATTTTTGGGTGAACTAACCCTTTAAGACCAAGCAGAATGAACCCTGAAAGTGGCACTCTCAGCTATTATGGTATGGTATAACTTACTAGCGTCTGCCTTTAAGTAAACGAGTTGTGCAAACATTATGAGAGCTAATTAATACTAATGAGCCAAGCTTAAAGGATATATAATGAGTCCTATTCCCACTTTTCATATTATTACTACACCCCTGCTACATATGCTCACAATAGCACCCATCTACAGGTAAAACCCCACAATGCATTTTTGTTTCTGTAAGTACATTAAATACATTCACTGAATAAACGTCCTAACAGACATGAATGCTGCTGTTTTCCCACTCACCAGGCTCCAATGACTGAGGGTAGTCCTGTGGCGGCTGGCCCTCACCCCTTTTGTCCTGGGACTCTGCGGGTTTTGGCAGGTGGTGGGGGGTGGCATGGGGGCTGAGCGCTGGGGAACAAGGGGCGGCCACGGCCGGGCTGGGCTCAGGGCAGGGCGTGCAGGGCGTACTCTTGAGGTGGGACCGCGGGGCGGGTGAGCGACAGCATGGGGAAAGACGAGAGGCGCAGCCCCCTGGGGATGAGGAGGAGGGGGGCGGTTTAGAGGAGGGGCCAACGGAAAAAGGCTTAGTGTGCTTAGGCGTGCGGTGCTCAGACGATCCCTCAACCAGATCGATGGGGGGATCCTCAGGTTTCCTCTGCAGAAACAGGAAATGCAAACAGGCTTCAGAGACTGTATAACACAGAGCACTACAGCAACATTATTTTCTCACAACTGAAATGCATTTATAGTGCAAAAAAAGATACTAACATGGAGCTAGTTATGATTCAGTCACAGGTTTCTTGCATAATGGCATGCACCAGGGACACAGTACAATGGGTGCTAATGATCCACTGTTCACTTGCATTCTGCTCTGCTTCTTTGTACAAAAGCAGCCAGATAAAAGCCTGAATACTGCCCCGCTCCTGAGAAGAATCCCACTCTTTCAAAACTTCCAACATTTAAATGTGCTTTGAAAATGAAAGCTGGCCGTTCTTTGGCTATAACTGCTATGAATTTCTGAGAGCAGAAATAGCAGGCTTTTCATAACCTCGGGCGCCCTGGGTAGGCCTGCTGAAAAATGCGGGACTTCAGTAGAAAAATAGCTGTTGGGAAATCACCTTGAGTGGTACAAGGAGACGTGGCTAACCATATGTACGTGTGCTTTCTCCTTCATGTGTTACCTGTGAATGACTGTGTCTGTGCGCCAGCTCCATTGCCTGTGCCGCACGGTGCTGCTGGTGCTGATGTTGCTGCAGCGCGTAGAGTTCCTGTTGCCGTAGAAACTGGGTGCGGGAATAGACAGCGGGATGCTGCATGTGTGAGGCGGGCCCTCGGGCTCCGTAAACAGGGGGCCATAGTCCCTGCTGCTCCATTACATCTACAGAGAGCGAGAGAGAGAAAGAGAAAGGAATGAGAAAAGAATGAACAAAGGTTTTTCTTTTGCCTCAAGGCAAGTCTCAGTTATCGCTCTGAAGGCCTATTGATTTACGGCTATAAGATTCCACTCCTTTTCCGTCCCTCTTTTCTTCTACTCTCTTTTTTTTTCTTTCCAAAAGTCATCCTCCATCCCCAGGGAAAAAAATCCCCCTCACATTTCCACATCTCTTTCCTAATCATGTAACACACTCAATCCGTGGGCAGAGAGAGAATGCAAACTGCTTCTTTTTTACATCGTCTGTCCCCTACACTCACCGTTAGCCTGGTCATACCACAGCGGATTAACGCAAAACGACGGTCACCAGTGAGCTCACTAGCCACACTTGCCTCATCTCTGGCTATCGCATGCCGCAGTGCCAGTCAAGGCGATTCAGCGCTGCTGTCTCAAACTGTCACATGAATGTGGCTCCTCTGACAAGACCTTCCTGACAGCCTGCTGAGAGCGGGCAAAAAGGGTCTACTCTCAAATGGCTCACTCATTCACAAGAGCTTGGGTTGGGTTATTATGCCCGTAATAAGAGTTAGGTGATGGGTGTTGGCCTTAAAAAGGAGCACAGATGTTATACCCAGAGACAAACTCTTGAGGAAAGGAGACAGACATGGAAGTGTTAAGGTCACCCGTTGTCTCGGCCTCACAAGGCAGCACCCACTGGCCACCTGATGCATATTGCATGCAAAAACAGCAAGTTCTATCTAAAATAACCGGTTCCAATATGACTGAAAACTGGAAACAAAGTTGTGTTTACAAGATACTAGGTTCATACAACGAGCGAGGATTAAATAAATCACTGGATTTGGTAAAGCTTGACAGGTTAGTGAATCAAATCTTGGAACTTAATATCAGGGGATATTTATCAATATTAATAAAGGGATAGTTTGCCCAAAAATGAAAATTCTGTCATTTCCTCACCCTCACGTTGTTCCAAATCGGTATTACTGTGTTTTTTGTTGAACACAAAGATATTTTGAAACAATACAATGAAAAAAGACTTTCATTATATGTACACAAAATATACATTTAGTGAGTAAATGAGTAAATGAAGAATTTTCATTTTTTGTGTGAATGATTATCACTTTAACTACAGAAGCTGAAACATGAACCAGGCTTAATTGTACAAGTCAAAGTCTGCCTACATGTGACTAGGCATTTTACAGATGCACTTTTGTGCCATTTAATCACTAAGCGAACAGGATATTTGAAAGGAGTCGGTCATTTCTGAAACAAGCTGATCAGATAGGAAGGACGGAGGAAGGGGGAGAGTGAGGGAGAGAGTGTAGAGGGATGAAGTGCAGCTGTGCAAAGCACTTAGTCTCAGCCTTGAGCCTCAGCCCACAGAAATTTCAACACAATATGTTTTTCTTTCAGCCATTCGGTTTTGCATGCTGCATATTCTCCGCCCCTCCTTCCTTGATGTATGGCAAGAACCTTTGTTTGGGAAAGATTACTGGGACAGGGTTATGTTTCCCTAGGGAGGGATCCAATGGATGCACTTCCCTTCTTTGTTGCGGAAAGGGGAGTGTGACGCTAAGGAGCAGAGAGCTAATTAAATTTCACAGCCAGTGTGGGGAGGAGGAATGCCGAACAGAGGCGCGCAGCACAGGACAGCAGAGCACAGCACAATACAGCAAAAAGCCATGGAATGATGTGCCGCACAGCAAGGCACAGTATAATAGGGCGAAAAGACATACAGAGATGCACAACAAATCAAAGCACAATGCCAGAACTGTGCAGACACGATAGCACAGCCAAACACAGCATGGCATGACAAGGCACGGTGCAATACGGTTTAAAACCATTAAAGACCTGCTAAGAATACCATATCCTAACTTTGCTCAGGCATCATGGTGTACCGGCGAATGACACAAACTGCTGGCATGGGCTGATCCTAATTATTGCTTTGGTTTAAAGTACGGTAACTCAGTGTTCAGGTAGAGTAGGAATGTGTTTTTATTAAAAATGTAAATGCTTCAAGAAAATGTATACAGTATGAATAATTAATATTCATTCTGAGATTTGCTAAAGGTTACATTTAACAGTGTTATTAAATTATTAGTTGCATTTAAAGATAAACTTTAAGTGAGCATTAGATGACATCAATGTTAATCTGAAGGTCTGCATGCAAATTAAATTATATTGATATTGACCAATACCAATACATTTAAAAAAATAATGTTGGCCAATAACTGATATATATATCCTTACTGTATAGCAATTAAAAAGTTACTGTTTGGAGCGGATCAATCCCTAAATTGTTATTTTTCCCTGTACCCCTCGCCTTCTCAGGTTCCACACATTGATGCAGAGGAGACAAACTCTTAAAAGCCCACCTGGGCCAATTCTGCTGCCATGCGAACAACGTATTCATACAAATTTAATCTAAACCAACAGACCCTGAAACGTACACCCACACAGTGACTTTAGATCTCCATTTCTCTCACTCGCACGCGCTTATCTATGCATATGCCCCCCACCCCCCACCCCCCACTCAAAGTCAAATACGCAAGCTATCTACTTGAAATGATAATTTGTTTAAACAGTTTGAATAATTCCACTTTGCGCATTCAGAGTGTGCATTAGGGCCGCTTGTGAAACTGTTCCCATTAAGTCCATACTACAATGTGCTGTAAATGCCTGCTTGGCTTAGTGAAGCGTTTCACAATAATGATTACAGAATGATACAGGGGCAGAAGGGGATGAGATGGAACTGTGGGGGGAAGGGACATTAGACCCAAGGGGAAGGAATTCAGTGTAGAATTCTGCAACAAAACAAGTAGACAGACTGATCACGGATTAAATTGCTGTAACTGTCTTGCTGTTAAAGGAAAAGTTCAGCCAAACATTTCTATTTATTTCTAGTTATTATTTGACCATTGTATGTAGGGAAAATTGTGATGATTCTTCAAAAATCAGCTTTAGTGTTTGTATGGTCTTTGAATATGTGTGGAGCTGAATAACCTCCATACACTTCATACACTAGCCTACTTGACAATAGCATTGTTGCTAAAAAAACAAAAACAAAAATTCACTAGAATATCTGTAATTTTGGGAAATGTACCAAGGTGATGGGTGGCAGGGTGGGCCGCTGGCTCGGTAGGCAATACCACTAGGGCAGCGGAGGGGTCCTGAGGCAGGGGCAAGACTGGCTGCAAGGGGCTGGGCATGGTTGCAGAGAAGCCTGGGGTCAAGTTCTGGTGCAATGCTGCATGACTGAGACCTGAACAGAGACATTGGAAAACTGCTTAATGATGAAAGATTTCGGCTTACGTTTCAATACTAATGGACAATTCATTGATTATTTAGTAGGGTAATGCTAATTAAACAACACATGAAGAAATTCTACAAGACCATGAAGTATATTGTAATCTAATATCATCAAAACAGTAAAAACAGATGGCATTTGCTCACCATAAGAGTGACCCATCCAAAGGGAGGGACTTCCTGTCCGAGGCATCCAGTGATGATGGGCGGGGTGGGCGTGAGCAGATGGCTCAGTGCCTAATTGGCTACCGCCTGGCACAATAAGGTGTGAGGTCAAATCTCCATGGCAACTACTGGAGGGGTGGATCCTGGCAAACTCAACTCTGTCTTTGTTTTCCCTGAGGGGAGGCCATCAAAATAGCACAATGTTACTCTCTTAGGCAGTAAAACTACACTGTAGCATGCTAAGTATTCAGGTTGATCTTTGGAAACATCATATAACTAAAAGCCATACCTGAGGAGGATTTCTCTCTCTCTGTCAAATGGAGGCAGTCCAAGCTGTTCCTCACAGACTCTCTTCCTGTCTTCATCCATATCCCGCTCCAGCGGGTACATTGGGCGTCCAACACCTAACACAGAACAGTTCAGCACCACAATCAGAACACCCATAACTGACCAAAAACCTAAGACCATCCATGCCTATCCATGTGGCTGTGTCTGAAACCAAAGGCACCTATAAAAAGATCACCTTAAACCAACTAATTGTTCAGACAACATTTATATTCTTTCAATCAAATGGCAAACCAGAGGTACAGAATAGTGGGATATCACAGGCACCAAAAAAATACATCTTTTTGTCTTTTTTATCTCTTTATACTGAATATAAAAGCAGCATTTTCAGGTATCAGACACAGCCAAGGTGTTGCAACTGGGTAATAGCTATTCAGCATTTTATAAACAGGTGGCTGCTAATTGTCATCCTACATTTGTATGATCTTGGCATATGTTTATCTGAGAAGATATTGTACACTGTGTGAAGATTTAAGAGTAATTTGGCAGTCACCATAACACCTAAAAAACACAATATGGCAAGGTTACACCTACAAAATATCAAGGGATGACAAGTAGTTTGGATTAACAACCCAAAAAAATCTTATCTGTGACCATTCCTTTAATCACAAGTTTGTTTTTTTACATGTAAAGTTTACAAAGTTTGTCAAGCATATCCAGTACGCTGAAAAATTATATATAGCTTGTTAGAACGCACACTTGTACACACACACCAGACCTCTTGTTGTGAGTCGCTTACCCTTCATGCTGGGCATCACTCTGCTATGGTGGCTGTGGGTGGGATGCCCGTCTGGCAGGCGGCACGGGGGCTCTCTCTGCCTGGCAACGGCCACCGCTATCCCTACAGGGGGCTGTCGCACCTCTCCCTCCCCCTGAGCTTCCCCTGAGTCTTTGCCCGCCCGCTCCGAGCGCTCGTTCTCCCCAGATGACGAGGCTCTCCTGGGGGGCAGGGTCTGCTTCGCCTCCTGTAGAGCACAGCTCGAGCCGCTTCCACTTTTCTCGCTTCTCTCGTTTCTCTCGCTCCTCTCTCCAGTTACTGCCCCCTGCTTGATACAGCCCAGGCCACCAAACGGGCTCTTCTGAGAGAACAGCAGTGGTTGCTGGCTGCTGTACTTCATCAGACTACTCATGGCATTGCTTTCGGGTCCCTGGGGGCCCAGTGTGGCCTCCTGTGGGGCGGTTAGAGGAGGAAGAGGGCCTTGGTCCCCACGTGAAGTCTGGGAAGCAGCACCCAGAGAGTTGTAAGCCTTGTGCGGTTCTCCATCCAGCCGTGCAGGGTGTCCTCGCACCTCCCAGGAGGGATGAGTGCCAGTCTGATGCCCGCTGAATCCCTGTGATGCCGACTCCAAGTCCATCTTCCTCTTGTCTTGTGCGCTGTTGCTAGGCTCCAACTCTGGACCCTGTCCACCAGTGCTAGCCCTGTTACTGTGCTGCTGATGACGTATCCGTGCAACTCTTTGACTGTTCCTCTGAAGAGTACACTCAATCTCGGTCGCACTTTTACCTTCGGACGACGCCCTGTTCGACGGACCTGAGTGGGAACAGTCCCGGAAAGGTGGAGTGCTGGCATAAATGCTACTTTTAGCTTGATGACCACCCTTCGTCCCCTGTGGCAGAGAGGGACGGAAGGCATCAGATTCCTCTGTGCTGTCCAAACTACATGAACGAGCCGAGTGGGGATGCTGATTCTGACTGTGCTGAACCTCGTTTGTGCGTGAATGGGGGCCCGGGGGCCAGTCTGGGCTCTTGTCTGCTTTGCCATATGTGTGTTGCTGCTGGGAAGATTTTCTTTGGCAGCTACTCGGGGGAGGCAGTAGGGTAGCTGCTCGACTTCCACTGCTACTCCTCTCAGGAGTTTTCGTTTCTTTCCCTGCACCACCCCCAACCATCCCACCTCCCACACCTCGACAGTGAGGGTTTCCTAGCTGGAAAGGTCCACTGGTTTTGTCTCCCAGCGGCCCCACAGAGGGCACAAACGTAGGCCCTGTCACCTCCGAGTCCCTGCCAAGGCTCTTTTCCTGAGCAGTTGGCATTGTTAGTGGAGCAGGGGGTGGTGGGCAGAAGAGATCTGGGTGGTGATGATGAGGATGATGATGATGATGGTGTGGATGACTCGGGTGCAGCCAGGATGCTCCCACGGCAGAGCCTAGGCCCAGGGGAGGGGGCATGGAGTAGGGCACTGGGTGGGCATGGCCCAGCATGGCACTGTGGCGAAGACAGTCTGAGGCCGGCTCACTAATTCGCATCTCTCCACTGATCCCCTCCTTGCAACAATGACCATCTCCGCTGTTCTGCCGGCCAGTCCCCAGACCTGAGGCCCCCGGCCCCACACAACTGGGAAGGGAGCCCCTGGTTGTGGACCCTGGATCAGAGCCATTCTGAGTCTTGGTGCTAAGCAGGCAGGAACTAAGGTGCTTGGGATCATCTTTGTGCCGGAAGTCCTCTTCTAGGCCTTGGGGGTGGTGTTGTGGATGGTGCGGGTGGTGGTGGTGATGGTGGTGGTGGTGAAGGGTGGGAGGACCATGATGATGACGATCCTGCTTGGACTCTTGTTTACTCTTTTCTTTGTCTTTTCCTCCGGGTGCTACTCTTCGCTCAGCTACACCTGTCTCTTTGGAGCTCTTCTGGGAAGTTGTACTCCCAGGTTCCCGTTCACGACTGCAGGAGTCCAATGGGTGGGCGGGACCGGTCCTAGATAATGGTGGGAGGCTGTGATTTGTGGAGAGAAGGTGGGGCTGCGACGGGAGGCTTCGTAGATAGAAATCTTAGGAAAGAAAGACAAATTTAGACTTAAATACTTTTACATGAACTGTTTACTGTTGCTTGACAGGAGAAATTGAACCTCACTCACCTTTTTGAGTGTCATAGAAACGGTGCTGTCCATAGAGTACGCTGCTGTTGCCATGGTGATCGAGGGGGCTCATGGACAGGAAGGTGGGGGCTAGACTCCCTGAAAAGCGGGGATACCCTGGGGCTGAGAGAAAAAGGAGAGAGGGGAGAGAACATTGTCAGGATAAACAAATGTAACAAAAGAGAGTGACAGTTTTGGCCTTTTGCTGTGCTTGGACACAGGTTCATGAAGCCCTACAGCACGGTACAACCTTTCCCAGAAACCCCTGCACAAACAAGTTCAGTTCTTCACTCGACATTTATGAGTAGCTCATCTAAACAAGAGCTTTTAGAACTTCAGTTTACAATTATTTATAATTACAGGCTTTTACAAAAATCATAATCATTATTTTCAAAAAAGTTTTTAAATATATATTTTAAGGTAAAAAGTACTTTTTACAAATATTGTGAATTATTAATATATATAAATATCAAGTTTTTGGGGAGTCGCACCACATGACATTTTACAATCTGAACTATGAAAATTAATATTTGCCTTTGACTTCACAATATCATATTTGCCTTTGACTTTAGCGCAAAAAACAATATATATATATATATATATATATATATATATATATATACACACACATACACACACATATTTACAAAGAGACACACATTCACAGAAGACAAAAATACAAGATGCTCTTTTAAAAGCTATGCACACACATTTTACTGGTTCAGAGATAGGTAAATGGCCGCTCAGCTTGACTCTGTCTCTGACTCCAATCTTCAAGGACACTGAACTGTGTCCTGAGATAGTGAAGGCTCTAGTGGGGTGTATTTATGTGTAAACTAAGCACATGGCTGAAACCCAACCACAGACCAGCAGAGGTCAATGGCCAGGCACACAAGGGTCACATGCTTAAGCCGCCCACAACACAGAGCTATTATAGCCATCTGTGGTGTGTGTGAGAGTGTGTTTCTGTCTGTCAGTGAAATGGTACTCCATGTGAGGGGAGAGTATCCTGGTGTCTTTTTGAGTGTGTGTTTTCTTCTTTGCATGTATTTGCTTGAGACACCCTGTCCTTGCACACTGTTTAATTGGATGCAGATAAAAGTTTAACGGTCCAGGGCCAAAGTAAACAGCAGTCCATAATGCTCATCCTCAGCATTCCACAGAGCCATTGTCCCATAGCCTACAAAACACACACACTGTTGTGACCCCGTCAGTCCTGACACAATAGGGACCTCTGGAAATAGACAGATAGACGTGCACGATTTATTGATGCCATATCAATCATCAGCCGATATTAGAGACTTTTTATCAGTAACAGTCAATATTCGACATTTAGTTTTGCATTCTCTTTTGCATTTCCGTCATATAACACTCATTTAAAATCTTTACAAACACAAATAATTTAATAACACTATTAAATGTAAGATTCATCAAATTCATTGTTTGATTTTCAACTGTTAAGTTAACTGTTAACTGAGCGGTTGACAGACTGAATTTAGGCTTTTTTTATCAAAAAACATAAACAGAAGCTCAACCGAACCTGCTTGACGTGCGAAAACAAATCTCTTGCTGAAATGTGATGCGTGACACACAAGAATGAACCTCATTGGTTCTCGCATGTCAAGCGCACATGCTTGAGCTTCTGTTAACCACAACTGATGTGCGAGTTGATGAATGTTTATATGTGAATAAAAGCCTAAATTCAATCTGTTTATCATATAAAGCGATCGTGTCTCTTCAGAACATTTCCGACCAAATCAGACCAATTCATATGGATCTTTATGAAATTTTTGCAGCGTCATATTTTCAGTTGCACAGCTGTCTATGGAGGGACAGAAAGCTTTCGGATTTCATCAAAAAGATCTTTTTGTCTTCATTTGTGTGCTGAAGATGAACAAAACTCTTACGAGTTTGGAACAAAATGAGGGTGAGCTATCCCTTTAACCAGCATAAACCAGCCTTGTGTTTTGTGATTGGTGGAAGTGATGAATGCACACCTCCTGAACCTTTGTTAAGAATTTCATTATAGTAACAGACATTTGGGGCATGAATTAAACCTTTGTGTAACACGTATATCAATAACGAGCAAGAGGGTGAAAGTGAGAAAGAGAGATGTGAACGAGGGAGTGTGATAGAGACAGAGCATATCATTTCAAGAGGCAGATTATGAGAGAGACAGACCGTAAGTGTCTGTGTAGGTACATGTGTGAGTGTGTCTGGAAGAGAGAAAGAGCGATTGAGAGACAAAGGAGCAGGGAAGGAGATCTCCCCCTCTCCTGCCTCTCCTACTAATTGACACCAGTGGAGCGTCCTGCTGACAGTGACATCACAGGGGAGTCCAGATGTGTAATATCAGGCCTTCTGGCTGCACCTGTTTCCTACAGCCACAGAATTTCAATGTTATCGACACACACTTACGCAGAGCGCACACATACACACACTCCTGCAGCGTGCGCAGATATAGAGAGACGCACACATTACTGTGAACATGCACTAAGGTGAGGGACAGAGAAATAGAAATTGAAACAGCATATTTAGCACAGTCATTTGTAAAAGTGTGTATGTCCTTGAGCATGTATACTGTATACACGTAATGTGTATGTGTACACTACAGTTCATTAATGTTATTGAAAGTCTCTTATGCTCACCAAGGCTGCATTTAATTGAACACAAATACAGTAAAACTGGTATTGTGAAATTTGATTACAATTTAAATTAACTTTCTATTTAAATTTATTTTAAAAATTAGTTCATTCCTGTGATGGCAAAGCTGTATTTTCAGCATCTTTGCTGCAGTCTTCAGTGTCACATGGTCCTTCAGAAATCATTCTAATATGCTGATTTGCTGCTCAAGAAACATCTATTCTTATTAATGTTGTTTTTCAGGATTTTTGGATGAATAGAAAGTTCAAAAGAACAGCATCTATTTGAAATAGATTTTTTTTGTAACAATGAAGAAGTCTTTAATGTCACCTTTGATCAATTTAATGCATGTTTGCTGAATAAAAGTATTAATTCCTTTAAAAAAATACTTACTGACCCCAAACAGTAGTGTGCAGTCTCAAAAAGGAGACGATAAGGAGATAAAAAGGAAATGGGAACTGAACAGACCACCACAGTTGATGCCAGACCAGAGGAGAGGAGAGGAGAGAAGAGGAGGCAACAATCACCCCAATCCCTCCGTTCCACAATTAATTTAAATGCCAACAATTAGAGCAGAGAAGCACGGCAGTCTGAAAGCAATCACACTCTAATGATGAGCAATAAACGCAGTCCAGCAAAGACCATTACAGGCTAGAGTGACGAGACACACACACATAACTAATCAAACACACTTATTGTAAACTACAGCTCCCCAGTCTGAATGAAAACTGTATTCATCTAAATGAGGAATGATGGAGCCACAGGAGCTCAGTGTGCCAGATCAAACTGAGATTGGGCTCAGAAGCCAAGACACTGTTTTTGTTCTGTAAGACTGAGAAGCAGTGAAAAGTACAGGTGGGGAGTGTTGGACAGCATCCCAAACAAAGTCAAAGAGGATCTGTGGTTGGTTGGGTGTGTGTGTGTGTGTGTGTGTGTGTGTGTGTGTGTGTGTGTGTGTGTGTGTGTGTGTGTGTGTGTGTGTGTGTGTGTGTGTGTGTGTGTGCGTGCGCGTGTGTGTGTGTGTGTGAGAGCAATAGAGAAGGAATGGTGCTACGCAGAACTACAAATCCAATCATATACACACAGACATTAACCCTGGTGAACTGGGTGTCAGTGTTTCTTTTATGGAGGTAATTTTCTCTTCAGTCTATGAGAAATTATAAACAAATTATTTGCTGCCACTCCATAGCTCCCTCTTTCTCTCTTCTAATTTCAACTTCTAATTACTCATTTCAATTTCAAAACATTTCATCGCTAGGACTGTTTAATATAAATAACTAAATCAGTGACAAAAAAAGTACCATTAATAAACCTAATTTTAACTAGTCAATCTGTTCCAATCATTAAGAAGCGCAGTAAGTGTAACTCAACACCAGCTTCACCAGCACACACGACACAATCATATACCTTTACACACAGGGCACAATGAAGTGCATCAGATTACAGCCTGTCATGTGCATGACAAACTCAACATCCATGTACAGCACAAAACCTACTGCATGTAATGCAGCCTACGCGAAGAGAACAATAGAGTCACACAGAGACACTCTAATCTAGCCCTAATCTTATATATATGAACAAAGATTCCTGAGGAAGAGACCTGGTGAGAGAGAGATATGTTACTGTTTGTTATTACAATTACTTACATATTTCCTTTAACTAGATATTTAATATGCCCTGATAATCTATTCCTTTAAGTCACATTACTTAATTGTTCATTAAAAGTAAAAGCCTTTATGCATTATAAAAGTATTTTAAAGCATTAATTATGTCTTGTAATGTACCTTATAATGCAAACCACAGTTATAATACATCATAACACAGAGAGTATAATGCATTAAAACAGATGTAACAAGGAATTTGTGTGATTAATTACAATTATTTATAAGATATAACGCATTATGAATACCTTTATTATGCATAAAAGCTACATTATACCTAAATTGTGCAGTACATTTTTATCAATTTATTTACCTTTACTTTTCTAAACACTACACAATTGTGCTATATTTTATTTTTGCAGTACACATTTGTTATGCCATTAAAAGTTGTCGTTTAAACTGATATAGAAAGAAAGCAGTACAATATGAAAAACAAACAGGGCTGACGCAAACGCGCCCATCTATCGCACTAATTGAAGCGAAGCTGCAGAATGAAGCAGGCAGACGGAGGGAGGAGAGAGCAGAACAGAGAGGGGAAGAGGGGGAGGAGATCTTGTCAGCTCTGTTAATTGTGAGATGTGCTGAATCAACGGCTGCAGAATGTGGACACTGTGGCTGGCTGCAAGAAAAAAAGATGCAATAAGCCACACAAGGCCGATTCACTTCAAAATGGTGGTAAAACCACTGTAACGAATACCCTCGGGTGGCTTATTGCTTTAATGAAACGGCAGAACAGCAATACAATAAAAGATGATGATGTTCAATAAATAGTTACATTTATATTTATATAATAGTAATTGAAATAAACAATTGTTTCCAGCAAGTAATATAGTTCATTCGCCTAAGGGATCACACATAGTAAAAAAACATGCAGCTCTCCTGAAGTGCGTTTTAAAAAACTGAAATTATTTTTAACTTGATCAGACAAATGTGGTGCTCATATTATATTTTAAAATGTAATTTATTCCTGTAACAGCAAAGCTGAATTTCCAGCAGCCATTAACATTAATCCTTCAGAAATCATACTAATATGCTGATTTGCTGCTCAAGAATAATTTATTATTATTATTAATGTTGAAAACAGTTACTGCTTAATATTTTACTGGGAGCTGTGGTACATTTTTCAGACTAGCACATCTAAATTTAGAATCAGGTAGGTTTTATACAAAATAAAAAGAAATAATAAAAAAAGAGAAGCAGATGAAAAAAGGTAATGAAAGATGATGGTCTACCGATAATCAATAGTAAGAGAAGGTGTTAGAACCTCAAAGCAACGAATGATGGAAAAAAGAAAGTTTTAAAAGGGAAGAGGAAGGGATGAAGGTGAAAAATAGAGAGGAATGAACCAAAAAAAAAAAACATTAATGTAGAGGAAGAGTGGTTCAAGTACATCAAGGAGAACGAACTCAGGTATTGAATGAGTGAGAGATAAAAGAAAGATGGACAATGAGACGTGGAGAAAGAGAATATGCGTATAAAAAAAGAGAGCGAGAGCGAGAGCGTCTCGGGTGGCAGATCTGTGTGTTGGCTGGGCGCCAGACACTGGAGTTTGGCCAGCTGGCAACATGCCGATTGGGGCTTCCTGGATTCAGTCCTTAAAAACAATCATTTGGACAGTGTGTGTGTGTGTGTGTGTGTGTGTGTGTGTGTGTGTGTGTGTGTGTGTGTGTGTGTGTGTGTGTGTGTGTGTGTGTGTGTGTGAGAGAGAGAACATATATTTGAGTGGGTGTACATGAGCTACTGTAACCAATTATTTTCCTCTTACTCTCTCATTTATTATGAAATATACAAACTGTCTCCATGTCTTTTCCCAGGCTAAACACACTCCACACACACACACACACACACACACACACACACACACACACACACACACACACACACACACACACACACACACACACACACACACACACACACACACACACACACACACATTCACAGTCACTGCATGCAACGTGCCAAGCCAAGCCTGGCTTCCTCCACCAGCTGGGACTTCAAAGGTGATCCCCTCTCTGTTGCTTTGAGCCAACTCCCTTGCTCTCCTTTTCTCTTTCTCTCTCTCACACAAATGCAGCGCGCAGACCTACCTAACACCCTCGCGCACACTCAGAGTACAAACTCTTAGAATCTTTTGCTGTTCCGACTTCATTTCTACCTGCTCCAGGCGTTTTACATTAACATCCAGCGAAGCACTCAGCTGCACGTTTAATGCCTCACACAACACTTGTTTAGAGGATTTAGAGGGCACAAATGTGTGTGAGAGTGTGTGCGTGAAGGAAAGAGGGACAGAATGAACACAAGCATCCTCTGGTCAGGCACAATCACAACCTGATGTTCCTCAGAGGGTTCACACAGATGGGAAAACAGGTGTCCAGGTTGCTTTGATACACACAGAGTCACTTTATTTTTACGGGAAAACATTTATGGATAACTGGATAAAAAACAGCACTATTAAGTCTTAATTCACTCTGACAAACATGCTTAGAATTAAAGGGACCATGTCCTTTTAAACCGTAGGATTTTCTTTCTTCCACGGAATTTAAAAAGACCACTATATTCCATTTAATGAAAGGAAATGGGGATTGTGGCAGTCAAGCTCCAAAATAGAATATCCACAAAAAGAAACAAAAAAAAAACCACACCACTGAATTATCATAAAAGTGATTCAACCAATGAACTATATTCCACATCTTTTGAAATTATGCGATAGATTTAATTTGCCAAAATTTAAGTTGTTATGTACTGAAAATGTTGACGTCCGCCTTTGAGAGTTCAAGACAGACTAATTTGCAAATTAATCATTATTTTAAGTCGGATCTTTTCATTGATTTATCTAGTTTCACAAAGTCTGATTCATTAACATATTCATACAGGTTTTGAAAAACTGGATAAAACGATTCAATGAAAAGGTCCAACTCAAAAGAACAATATTGTGAAACTGGAATCGGTTCTCAAATTCAACTCGCTGACTCTGCCACTTCAAATTGGCATGAAATTAAAATGTACCCCACCCAACAATCAATTCTGCGTTTAAAAGACGTCTAATAGTCGTCCAACTATTAGCCCGGACTTCTAGGCTAAAACAAAGACAAATTTGGGCTGTCAGTGAAAATTTAATAGACACCTACCCAAAGAAGTGAAACCAAACACCTTGTAATCACTGTTGACTTTGCTTACATGATGGAATATCATACATCTCGCAAGTTATTTTGGCAAAAATGACATGTAACCAAATTCAAGGCTATTTTGGCTAGAAGTGGGTTACTCATAGCCAGACTATATCGGGTCTGTTGTTAACGGAGTCGGTGAAATGACAACTATTGCTTGCTGGGTATTTTCTAAATGCATATTATTGATCTAATTGTGATTCATCCATCCATGTGTTGTTGTTTTGTTTTTTTTTTACTTCAAAATGTTTTATTTAAAAAAATATAATAACCAGCATCCAATCAACTGATGGACAAAACCAAGTCCCCGTCCTATATTTTTCCCCAATACGGAAGAAACTTGTTGCTACTTCCGTTACATCGTAACTTTAACAGATCACCAAGATTTCAGGAAGATTATCAGTGTATAGACCTTATGCAGCCCTGCGCTGCGTTCGTTGTGTTTCATCTTCCGGTTTGTATTTTCACAGCATGAAGGTAAGATCTTACGGATTTATGAATGAACCACTTATTTTTAAAAACTTCCCAGTCTATTGACATTTATTATGACATCTGCTTCAAACATTACACTGCTCATGATAACTTTCGTGAACTCTACAATAAGTAAATCCACTTCACCAGCTGATTTCTCTTTGACAGCGATGCCATAGAAATATACAGAGCTACCGCAAAAACAAAGTTCTAAAGATGTCTGTGTGCTTGTGTCTCTGGTGCATAAGATCTATAACAACTAAAATTTCAGTCTATTTGCCACAAGCTATGATATGATAGCACAGGCATCATGCGGGCCACTTTTATGGTGCTTTTATGTCCTTTTTGGAGCTTGACAGTCACTATATATACACATGCATAGAAAAGAGCATCGTAAACTTGTATAGGCAAAATAACTATGCGTTCCATGGGAGGAAAAACAAAAACATGTTTTGAATATTTGGAGTGTAACTGTTTGAGTCCACTCCATATCTTGTGTTTTCTGTTTGGAAAACACACACACCTCCGGCTGATCTGTCTGCCATTGGGCGGTTGGGCGTTTAGGTATCTGGTTATCAGTTACGTTGAGCCAGCATGTCTCATCGTTGGCTTATTTCTATGATATGACTATAAACACATGTTCTCTCAGACACTCATTTACACAAACACACTGACACACACCTGACCGGGGGAGATAAAGGAGGCACTGAAAAGTGTTGCCTGACCACAAACTGTTCATAGCCAAAAGAGGAGCAGAGGGGCCAAAAGCCAGAGAAGGCACACACACACACACACACACACACACTTACACATGCTCAGCAGGGTCCGGAAGCCAGCACCTCCCTGTGGTGATGCTTCTAACCATCGGCATCTCTCAGTTAAAACCGCATTCACGTACCCACACAAATCCACACACAGATGCACACCCCGTGTGTTAGAGTCGGTTGTCTGAGCAGGAAGTAGACCGTTGCAGTTGGGTTTAACCGTAAGGGTCACGAGACCCCTGGGCCTGGATGAGGAAACCCCACATCAACCCCCAAAACAGTGAGCTTCTTATGTTGAGCCTCACATTGCAACGTCTCTTGGCAGTCAGGTGTCCACACGAGCGTTGTGACCAGCTCAGCTTCCCCATGAAAACCCATTACAATGATGCTCAAAATGCATTTCCTCGCCTTTTTTTTTTTTTTTTTTTTTGCTTTTAAGGTAATTTACTAAATTGCCGACAGACATTACAGCACCATCCTCATAAAGTTAATGAATATTAATTAACAATTTCCCGGACCGCACAGGAGATCCCGCTGCATCCAATCAACTAACGCTTTTCTCTCCTGTCCTCCCCCTTTCACCCCCCTGGCCTAATGGGTCAGGTGGGGCGTCACATCATCGGTAGCTGGACCGTCTCCAGGGGAACGGGGCTGGGGTAATTGCATGGCTCGTTTTGATGACATGCTTTTTATGCAAATGAAGTAGGGAGTGCAGGGACACGGCTGGGGGGGGAAACGGAGCCATCCAATCAGTTGCATCGAGGGGCTAAGCACAATTAAAGACTGATTCAGATAATGAGCTCTTATCACGATGGGGCCGTTTGCATCATTATAGACACATTCTGTTATTAATATTATTGCTATTACTTTTATTATTATTATTTTAATGGTGATAATCAGAAGCATCATCATTATATGTATGATTATTGTTATTGTTGTAGGTTATTGATGGTTTATATAAAGCTCTTTGAATATGCACTAGGTTGGCTATTCCACCACGATTTTTTTCCTCTCCCTCTAACTTTCTCATTCTGTCTCGCACGCGCAGATTTGTTCAGTCATTCAGTTACAGTAGCGCTGGGTGCCAGCAGTAACACCACTGTGTTCGCTGCCAACCACAATTACTGTTCCATTCTGCCAGCTGCCAAGAGCTCCGCAGATACAGAGCAGTTAACCCTCACTGATACACACACACACACTTGTACGCAGTTGTACATTAATCTGTGAAAATACCAATAGCAAGTGCTCAGCTTTGCATACTATTTAAAAAGAACAGGCATGTGCACGTTAACACAAATACACACTATACTCAGACACACTAAAGGCATAAACATTTATATGAAGCACTATAAATGTTTAAAAGAACATATTGCACATTATGGATAGTCTAAATTAATACATAAGCACATAGAGCGCACAAGGGGAAAACACAATTACGCTTGGATATAAAAATCAGGAATTACAAAAGGGGTACACTAATATAGCACAGCACGCTGAACCTTATACATACTCTAAAGTGGGCGTTTGTCCGTGCTAGGTTATGACCTCTATAGAAAGCATGCTGGGTATTTATACAAGACTAGTATAGAAGAATAGATAGATATAAGGTCTAAGAACAATATATAGAATTTTAGATAAACTGAATGACAGAAAGAATGAACAATAGACAGACAGACAGACAGACAGACAGACAGACAGACAGACAGACAGACAGACAGACAGACAGACAGACAGACAGACAGACAGACAGACAGACAGACAGACAGACAGACAGACAGACAGACAGACAGACAGACAGACAGACAGACAGACAGATAGATAGATAGATAGATAGATAGATAGATAGATAGATAGATAGATAGATAGATAGATAGATAGATAGATAGATAGATAGATAGATAGATAGATAACCTTCATGTGAGTGGGGGAACCAGATCTGTGATGGGGCCGTGGAGTGAGGTCCAGAGCGATAGGGCGGAGAAGAGGGGGATGATGGGGGTCCGGTAGGATGGGAGGGAGGAGATCCCAGACTGCTGGCCAGAAACGTTCCCATGAAGGAGGCAGAGGAGTTCCCAATCAGTCCACTGCCTGCAGGACAAAATGTTAAAAATAGTTAAAAATCTGATATATCCTCGAAATGACTAAATTATTGAATTACTGAAAATTATAAAGTGGACCTCCACAATTACAGTGCAGTTGTTACAAAGAGAAAATACATTATGCCTAAAATAAATCATCCTAACCAAATTAGACAGAATTAAAGTGCAATTGTGGGGAAAGGCTAAAGGAAATATCAAGATAGCAAAAAACTTAATGAGAGACAGAAAGTGAGGTATGAGACATTAAAAAGAAAGAGAGAGAGAGTTTTGGAACATCCCTGTGATCACTCTGCTGTAGCCACACACACACACACACACTTTGCGACAAGACCTACAAAGGAGAATAAGAAACAGGCCGTAATACACTCTCATCTAAATAATCATTACCACAGCACACCCAAAGGTGGGCGTCTGTCTGTCCAGCCAGCAGGGACAAATAATGCTTAAAGCAAATAAACCGCAACAATCCGAAGTACAAAAAAAACAACAGACTTTTAAAATGGAATTGATGGCCATACATAAAATCTGGGTCCTGAAGCAAAACCATGTTAAGAACCACTGACCTAAAACACCCAAAACACAGATGCACAAAAAAGAGAGTGAAAAGACGGTGATGGAATGATAATAAGGAAACCCTGGATCGAAGATCATCAAAGAGATACAACTTTATTCATCCCTGAAGGAAAATGAGCAAGACTTTATACATTCAAGCCAACAAGGGTTAAATAAATCAAATCCATTACACATGCACAGTACATACAAACCACATGGAGAAGTCATTACATTTCCAACACATCATCTATCTTTTGTTTTTTTCAACACAGAAAGAAACAAAGCGAATTTGCAACACTCCAATAAGTTTGATTAACCTATATGCTACAGAGGCATGGCTTTAATAAACTTCAGACATAATATAATTTAAAGATAAGGCAGCTCACCGGAGACGATTCGCTCATGGTGCGATACAACATATAGAATCATCAAACCAGCTTATTGAAGACAGGAACTTAATAGAACGAATTGCGCTTAAGACGACGTCTGCACAACATTTACAGTGAAGTCTGTGCAGATGAAAAAACACTGTTGTTAGTTTCAGTGCATACCACTGTGGTTTCCTGTGCGTCTTCCCCTGACAAAGACCCTGCCCTTGTGTCCTCTAAAACAACCAACACCACCAATTAAACAGCGAGGTGAAGGCGAGTGCGGTTTCATTTCCTAAACTGATAAAAGTTAATTAACGTGGGTGAGAGGGATGAGGTTAAGGAAGACGTTTATGGGTGTGAAATTACTAAATGAGTGCTCTCACAAGATAAACAGAGCACCAGGCCACAGCTCAAGCCCTAGGCAGAAATGACAGCAAGCAGGAAAAAAAGTCAAGAAAGCAGGAAAAGAACAGCGGAATTACAGGTCTGGAAAGACGTTAGGCCGCTGGTGCCGGGGTGGATGCTGGGATCACAGCCGTCAAGACACTTTGTCTCCGCTCACCCACTCACTCGCCTCGGGATGAAAGTAGCCTTTTTTGCGCTGGTCTAGGAACAGTTTCCCGCTACATGAAATGGTATAATCGAGGCTGCAGAATTTCCAGCACACATTACAGACGTCTTCTCCTCCTTCTTCTCCTCCCAAATGTCCCTACCACCTTCCCACGGGTTCCACTCCCGAAATGAAAGGACTGTGCACTATTCACCAATGCATTATGGATGCGGTCTCTCGATGGATTCTGGAAAAAATCCACCCTTTTCAAATGCACAAGGTCTTTTCCAGTTAGATAGGTCAACAGTTAGGACACAACATAAGATTTTGAGAAAGTGTATATATTGCATATACACATTAAACTGAGTCAATATTTCATTATGTCACATTTTTTAATTATAGTCAGTTGTACTAAAACAGTATCTACTTTTACATATATATATATATATATATATATATATATATATATATATATATATATATATATATATATATACACTCACCTAAAGGATTATTAGGAACACCATACTAATACTGTGTTTGACCCCCTTTCGCCTTCAGAACTGCCTTAATTCTACGTGGCATTGATTCAACAAGGTGCATTCTTTAGAAATGTTGGCCCATATTGATAGGATAGCATCTTGCAGTTGATGAAGATTTGTGGGATGCACATCCAGGGCATGAAGCTCCCATTCACATCCCAAAGATGCTCTATTGGGTTGAGATCTGGTGACTGTGGGGGCCATTTTAGTACAGTGAACTCATTGTCATGTTCAAGAAACCAATTTGAAATGATTCGAGCTTTGTAACATGGTGCATTATCCTGCTGGAAGTAGCCATCAGAGAATGGGAACATGGTGGTCATAAAGGGATGGACATGGTCAGAAACAATGCTCAGGTAGGCTGTGGCATTTAAACGATGCCCAATTGGCACTAAGGGGCCTAAAGTGTTCCAAGAAAACATCCCCCACACCATTACACCACCACCACCAGCCTGCACAGTGGTAACAAGGCATGATGGATCCATGTTCTCATTCTGTTTACGCCAAATTTTGACTCTACCATCTGAATGTCTCAACAGAAATTGAGACTCATCAGACCAGGCAACATTTTTCCAGTCTTCAACTGTCCAATTTTGGTGAGCTTGTGCAAATTGTAGCCTCTTTCTCCTATTTGTAGTGGAGATGAGTGGTACCCGGTGGGGTCTTCTGCTGTTGTAGCCCATCCACCTCAAGGTTGTGCGTGTTGTGGCTTCACAAATGCTTTGCTGCATACCTCGGTTGTAACGAGTGGTTATTTCAGTCAAAGTTGCTCTTTTATTATCTTGAATCAGTCGGCCCATTCTCCTCTGACCTCTAGCATCAACAAGGCATTTTCGCCCACAGGACTGCCGCATACTGGATGTTTGTCCCTTTTCACACCATTCTTTGTAAACCCTAGAAATGGTTGTGCGTGAAAATCCCAGTAACTGAGCAGATTGTGAAATACTCAGACCGGCCCGTCTGGCACCAACAACCATGCCACGCTCAAAATTGCTTAAATCACCTTTCTTTCCCATTCTGACATTCAGTTTGGAGTTATATATATATATATAAACTAGATTTTTATTTTAAAAAATACTGGTAAATCCTGAAATTAACATTAATAAATGCTATAGAAGTTTTGTTCATTCTTAGTTCATGTTAACTAATGTTAAGTAATATGTAATTGTAAAGTGTTACCAATATCTTGCGTTTTCACCTTATATTTTGATGAACTGTTTGACGAACAGATTTTTCATCTCGACGAAATAAAAATACCTTCAATATACATTTTCAACATTACTTTTGCTGATGAGATTATGCGTTTATAAAAACAAGTGTATTTGACAAGAAAATGAAATTAAATATTTAAACATATAAACATATACATACATACATACATATTTATATATATATATATATACACACACACACATAAGATTTTTTGCCAAAAATCTAGTTTAATATAAAATGTTTGTTAAAGAAACGTTTGTGTTGATATATAGCTTTTTCACCCAATATTTTTGTGAATTTTATATTTTAATTAAAATCGACACATTTTTCATTCCAATGAACTAACAAACGTTTCATATTAAACTAGATTTTGTCAAAAAATCTGGCATTTTTTCACCTCATATTTTCATTAACTACTTTAATTAAAACTGATGCAAATTGTTCATCTCAACAAAATAAGAAAATAAAATAATTGGCGAGATTAAGACGCAGATTTTTAGGGAAAACAATGGGGAAACACAGCATGTTGCTCATTCATGATCTCCTAGAGACTTGGAGAAGCTAAATATTCGATCTATGATAAATTCAAACTGAACGAATGAAAGCAGGGAGAAAGGGAAACCTGATCCACCCTTACATGAACCTAAATACTCCTGCATGATTCAACTCTGCCGGTTGCCATGGGTAGCCTGTCCTCAGACAGCACAACCACGGACCGCTGACACTGACCGTCTGATGGATAGTCTACTGAACACAAAACTGGAAAGCACATCTGAAACTCACAGCAACAGCAATGCAAGTTCCATGCACACAGGTTCAGCCTGGAGGGTAACAAAGCAGTGTTTACACAGCACCAGGTTAATATTATGAGAGCATGAGAGGAAGAACTAATCACTGGATTCTAATCTAAATGGCACACACAGACAAAAGTGAACTGTATGCAGCTTTCGATGGGCGTTTTTTTGGCCAAAATATGCAGTAAAGTGGACCAGACTTAATGCCACAAGTCTGGTTTGCTCTACGCCCACCGTACCCAACCATCTAAACAGCACATAAAGCTCTCGCTCCTCCTCTCCTCTACGCCCTCCGCCAGCTTCCCTTTAATAAAATGTTTCCTCTTGTTTGCTTTGCTTTATTGACTTTTTCTCTCTTTTTTCCTCCGTCTCGAGCACGCCGTGGGCCGAGCGTCAGCTGCAAAGGCTGGAATTATTGCTTGCGCCCATCCTACTAACTCCCCCTCCTTCCACCACTTCTAATAAACCAAACTGCAGAAATGAAATGCTGCTGATACATGAACAGAGGGATTGGAGGAAAGGAAAGGATGGCGGGAGGTCTAAAATGAAATGTAGCTGCCAAAAAAAGCCCAAACAGCATGCGTGGGGCGGCAAGCTGAACCTGGGGAAGCCCAGTCACTGTGAAAAAAACAACAGCGACAGAGTCATTACGGCGGGAATACAGTGAGCTATAAAGGATGATGCTGTCTTGTCAGGCGGATCCCCAAAGGGAATGTGTGTTTATTTATGTCCGTGGCGCGAAACGCGGCTGAACGAGAGAGAGTGACTCTTGTGCGAGCGCTTAAGGAAATCGGGTCATGTGCATACTAATCGCCTGATTCCAGGCTCAGAGCAACATTAATCCAATTAAGGAATTAAAAGGAAGAATCCTGAAGAGTGGGAGTCCCGAGTGTGTCTGCCACACACAAATACACACTCACGTAACTGCCAATTGCACAAGTGCATGTTCAGCCTTGTCATCAAATGAGAGTCCCCCAGCGCTGCCCTTTAGTGGAACAAGATGTGTGTGAGAGACAGACAGACAGAGAGAGAGAGAGAGAGAGAGAGAGAGAGAGAGAGAGAGAGAGAGAGAGAGAGAGAGAGAGAGAGAGACAGAGAGACAGAGAGCGTGATGTGGGAAAAAAAAGTCAGAGGTTTAGATTATGTGTTACTTGTTTAAGTCAGAGATCCAAATGAAGTGCAATCCTTCAGCACAGGCAACAGCTCGAGGTTCTAATGGGTCTATGTGTTATATTACAACAGCTGTCTCTCTCTCTCTCTCTCTCTCTCTCTCTCTCTCTCTCTCTCTCTCTCTCTCTCTCTCTCTCTATGTCTCTCTTCACAGGAGGATGTTTATGTCTACTGGTGCTGAGTACTCAATTCAACAGACAGAGATAACACAAGTGTTGCTCCAAAAATGGTGAAGAAGAGAAAAGAGAAGTAAGAGTAACAGGAACAAACTCAAAGTTTTTGACACCTATACCATATATAAATATGCCAAATTATATATTGTTTAATACATATGTAGTTTAGGTAAAATATACAAATCTGCTATCAAATATTTTATATAAAGCCTGCTAAACTCTGCAAGTGACAACACTCGATTTCCAACATAACTGTGCCAGTTTCATGTCTCTTGTATCACTCTGTGTCCTTTGTCTCCTCTCATAATAAAACAATTTAGCTCATTCTCATCAATATTGTATGTCCATAATTTACTTGGTAAGTAGTTGTGCAATAAGAGGAATAATATACACTCACCTAAAGGATTATTAGGAACACCTGTTCAATTTCTCATTAATGCAATTATCTAATCAACCAATCACATGGCAGTTGCTTCAATGCATTTTGGGGATGTGGTCCTGGTCAAATCCAAACTGAATGTCAGAATGGGAAAGAAAGGTGATTTAAGCAATTTTGAGCGTGGCATGGTTGTTGGTGCCAGACGGGCCGGTCTGAGTATTTCACAATCTGCTCAGTTACTGGGATTTTCACGCACAACCATTTCTAGGATTTACAAAGAATGGCGTGAAAAGGGAAAAACATCCAGTATGCGGCAGTCCTGTGGGCGAAAATGCCTTGTTGATGCTGGAGGTCAGAGGAGAATGGGCTGACTGATTCAAGCTGATAGAAGAGCAACTTTGACTGAAATAACCACTCTTTACAACCACGGTATGCAGCAAAGCATTTGTGAAGCCACAACACGCACAACCTTGAGACGGATTGGCTACAACAGCAGAAGACCCCACCGGGTACCACTCATCTCCACTACAAATAGGAAAAAGAGGCTACAATTTGCACAAGCTCACCAAAATTGGACAGTTGAAGGAAAAATATTGCCTGGTCTGATGAGTCTCAATTTCTGTTGAGACATTCAGATGGTAGAGTCAGAATTTGGCGTAAACAGAATGAGAACATGGATCCATCATGCCTTGTTACCACTGTGCAGGCTGGTGGTGGTGGTGTAATGGTGTGGGGGATGTTTTCTTGGCACACTTTAGGCCCCTTAGTGCCAATTGGGCATCGTTTAAATGCCACGGCCTACCTGAGCATTGTTTCTGACCATGTCCATCCCTTTATGACCACCATGTACCCATTCTCTGATGGCTACTTCCAGCAGGATAATGCACCATGTCACAAAGCTCGAATCATTTCAAATTGGTTTCTTGAACATGACAATGAGTTCACTGTACTAAAATGGCCCCCACAGTCACCAGATCTCAACCCAATAGAGCATCTTTGGGATGTGGTGGAACGGGAGCTTTGTGCCCTGGATGTGCATCCCACAAATCTCCATCAACTGCAAGATGCTATCCTATCAATATGGGCCAACATTTCTAAAGAATGCTTTCAGCACCTTGTTGAATCAATGCCACGTAGAATTAAGGTAGTTCTGAAGGCAAAAGGGGGTCAAACACAGTATTAGTATGGTGTTCCTAATTATCCTTGAGTGTATGGTCAGACAGTCAATATTGCAAAATAAACCCTGATAGGGTGAACAGGACCCTGGTGTATGGTACATGAATACTGTACTAAATTTAAGAACAACAGATATCCCTGTAGAGATAACTAGGTAAATGTGTAAACATGAGTGACCAAGCTGTAAGCAAGCTTCACAAAATCACAAAAAGTCATATCAAACACACTCATGTTGTAGCTCCATTAATGTGTGAAGTGGAACATGTCTTAGATGGCAGAGCTAGTGGAGGAGGGGCATGAGAGACATCATATTAAGGGTTTTGTCAGGGGAGTGGTTCCCGCATATGTGTGTGTGTGTGTGTGTGTGTGTGTGTGTGTGTGTGTGTGTGTGTGTGTGTGTGTGTGTGTGTGTGTGTGTGTGTGTGTGTGTGTGTGTGTGTGTGTGTGTGTGTGTGTGTGTGAAGTGAGGGAGTGTTTACACAGCTGGGTTCCACGCTCTCACACAACCCCACATTTCACTGTCCCCCAAAAACATGTGCCACTCCAGAAAAACCCCAATATTTTCTTTCTTCACAGTCATAATAAATAGCCTTTGGGAGGGAGGAAGGGCAGGGTCTGCAGAAACAGCACACTTCTCTCATTGCCTGTTTGTTTTGCGTCTCTAAGCCGTGACTCAGTCAGTTTGGGATTGTGCCGTATGAGAGGATATTTTTGAAGTCGTTTGGTTTTGGCTCGATCGCTAGTGCGAATGAGTCTAAACTGACATGGGAGTATTTAGGGTAATCCACATGTAAAATTAGCATTAGTCATTAATCATTTCTGTTCCTAAACACAGAAATGGCAGGGACAGGAAGGATTTAAATGAACATGGCATTGAATGTGTAACCCCGCTCCCGCTGGAGGCCTATCCCCAGGTTGCGCTCTAAAATTGCATTTGTAAGTATGCTGCTAGAAAACATAGTGACATGATAGTTTTGCGTATTGAACAGAATTAAATTTAAGGCATTCGCTGATAATCTTTCCCTCCAGTGAGTTGTTAACTGCTGCGACCGGATCACTGAGTCATTAAGCTTAACTCAAGAACCACATCAGTCCAACTGATTCAACTGGAACAAATGATTAATTCAAAACGTTGGTAATAGTTCTCTCATAAACTTGTCAAGGGAAGCTGAGGCAGATGTCAAGGTTTAAGTGATTATAAACTTACATTTCAGTCAGTTTCTCACATGATTTTTGTCAAATTCAATATGTTTACAGTAAAACAAACAATTTTTGACAAAATGAAGATCATAAAACACAAATTTACCTAATCTCCCCAGGGATAACTAGTTTAATTCAGACAGGGCTTTAGAGAGATCCGCTTAATCATATCACAACTCCATATTGTACTCTATGACAGGAAGCAAGAATCAAGGTCAGATTACACCTACAATTGTTTCCGCACATTTCTCTTTTTTTTTTTTTTCTTCAAATCTTGGAGTGAACACCAAAACAGGCAGGAAATAACAAAAGTGGACAGATTAACAACTCCAGCTCAAACTGTGAAGAACATGCTGCATTTTTCCAAGAACCACTAGAGATGTGCTGCTGCTGTGGAATTTCCTCCCTGATGATGTAATTTGTGAATGTTGTGCCAAAAAACAGAATTGCATTTTAGAATTTAAATTTCATTCATCATTGGCGTGTGCGTAAACTTTTTTACCTTTCACTGTTATGTGTGTGGATATGCCATGCGTGGTATTCCCTTGTCATGAATTAAATTATAACGCAGAGGAAGCGTCTTCCCCTGGGAAGCGGGAAGAGGCTGTATGAGTGGGTGTGTGGTCTTGTAAGTGTGTAACTCTGCATCTGTGTATTTTAAAACAGGAGGTCAGACTGGAAGTGAGTTAATTCCCAGAGGATTGGGACACGCCACACCCCAGAACAGCCACAAACTTTTGGCAGCGAGCAGAAATCACAATGGTGTGTGTGTCTGTGTGTCATGTGTGGGTCGTCCTATGGCAGGATCATTAAACACAGCTATGCAGCTTCTCAGAATGAGGTACGTTAAACCACACTAAATAACTCACACAGAGGCATGAAATAATATGTCGTAGAGGAGGAAAGGCGATTTGAGAAAAAGACGAATAGGAGAAGGGGGAATTTTAAACCGGCAACAATGAAAGAAAAGAGTAGACAGAAAGCGCACAGCACACGGCAGAAAACCAAAGGCTCAGAGATCTATAGCCGAAGTCCGACAGCCAGGTCTGCGGGTCAGAGTGTTTGTGTAGGCACGGACAGCACAGCTGGCGGGAACAACTGAGCATCGTTTGCTGGACAGTAAAAGTGCATCGTGCATGTAAAGAAACGGAGAACTGCACACCACCCAAAGAGAAAAAGAAAACAATGACGGATAGTCTAGAAGCAACACCATGAAGTGAATGAGTAATGCAAAAAATACATTTGTTTTTTTTTTAAGATAAAGATTTAGGCCTGAAAGAAATGTGTCAAAATACAATTCATAATATATATATTTTTTTTTTGTGTTGTTGCAAAGTGGGAGAGAGAGTGGAACGGGACCAGGAAAAGTCCATGACTCGAACTCAGGTCACCCAAAGTGCAATCGCGCTACATGTAAGAGTGCGGCCCACAAGGATATCGCCTCCAACTACAATTCATAGGGCCCTATTTTAACGAACTGAAGCGCATGGTCTGAAGCGCATCAGAGTCTCATCTCCCATTCCCTTTAAAAGCCAGTTGCGCTTGCACCATGGCAGATTCGCTATTTACATGGCGGAATTTGCGAGCAGAAAGACTGCAAGCATTTTTTCTTTAAAAAATTTGTGTGCTGCTGCGCGTCCTTGTGTGTGTAATAAGCAGAGTGTAGGCACGTTATGCACCCACCTATAGGCGCATATTACTAACGTGCCCTTAAAATAACACAAAAAATACTGAGCTATTGACTTTAAACCAGGTTTTTGTTGGTCAGTGGAGTAATCGTTTTCAGTTGCCTCAAAATAGCAACAATGCACCTGAACACACCTTTTTTTCCGACTAGCATGCCAATAGGCGAACAGATGGGCATGAGTGCATTTGTTATTTAAATAACGTGACGCTGAACATGAAAATGATAACTGTGCTGGGCAAAAAAAAAAAAAAAAAAAAACCTTGCATTGTTTCGGGTGTATAGGGCCCATAATGTCAAACAAGTACATGTTGCATTATCAGTGTTGCCACAAGGGGCACTATAGCAAGCATGAGAGTAAACTGTCTTCTCTGGTTAGTTTTCTTTTTCAGGTCAACTTCAGCCAAATAAATGGACTGCATTTATACAGCGCTTTCAACCCATGGCCACCAAAGCGCTTTACATATTGCCTCACATTCACCCATTCATTCACTCATTCACACACCGATGGCAGTGTCAGCCATGCAAGGCGCCATCCAGCTCATAGGGAGCAGCTGGGGTTAGGTATCTTGCTCATGGACACCTCAACACTTGGTCAGGTGGAACCAGTTTGTAGCCAACCTACATGAACCACTGAGCCACTGCCACCCCTACTGTCATACTGTTATGTTATGTTATGTTATGTTATGTTATGTTATGTTATGTTATGTTATGTTATGTTATGTTATGTTATGTTATGATGTGCCAAAATTCCAGCAACTGAAATTATTTGGCAGAAGTTTCGGAAATCATTGACTGAAACAGTGACGTTTAGATTCTCTATGTTTTGACTGTTTCAGCATATGGTTTGTGCAGAAAATTGATAAGCTCCAGCAGGTAAACATGTCAGCAGTGTGAACCCACTTTGCTATGACCTAAAATGAGGATAGAGAAGCAATATGTAAAATTTGTTTGGCTGAAATATCGAGAGGTGGCTTGTGTCCAAGAATTTTATTATGACTGGTTTAATTTATCACCAGAGAACACAACTCCCTGAGTAGAATAAAGATCAATTCCCAAAATTACCCAAATTGAATTATCAAACCTTTGATTTAGGTTTAATTTTTGGCCAAATGAAAACTTAATTTAATTTCTTATGTTTCTGTAAAATATAATAATATCACTGCATCACTATTATGTAAAGACACTATTATGACATGCTTATAGCTAACCTCCTAATAATAACATATTCAGTCTATGCTATGTGAACATAAATGCTTTCAAAGTGTGTCAAAATGCAATTCATAACAATGCAATTACTTGTTGCCACAGGGGGGGCAAGTTAGAGAGCATTAGCATAAACTTTCTTTTTCTATGATTAGTTTTCTGTCAGGCAGAGCAACTACTGACATGGCAGAGCTTGCTAAGCAACTAGTCACCATTAATCACAATCTTTAGCACTGATGTTTGTCCCTGTAATGCAAAAAAATATGAGTAAAGGCCTGAAACATATGTGAGTATGTGAACACAAATGCCATTCCAATGTCTCAAAACGAAATGCATTCTCAGAGTTGCCACAAGAGGCACTATAACAATAGTTAACATAAAAAGTCTTCTATGACAAGTTTTTTTCTTTCAGGTCAACTACTAGCAAAAGTTTGAAGACAATCGTGCTGAGCAAGTTACTTAAAGTTAGTTCAACTGTAAACTTATGTTAGTATATAAACATATAGTATGTTTATAGCATACTACCTGAATAATAACCCATCCAGTTTTACGGCATATGCATTTGAAGGTAACTCTATCGCCCTTAGTACTTGTCTAAGATTATTTTCAGAGAGATGGTTACAGTGTTTGGCAAGAACAGTTTAGTCCTGGCAAGAAACTCATGATCTTATTTTCTGATGAAAACCACAAGGACAAAACATTAATAAGCCGGCATGGCCGCAAAACACTGGTAAAATTGAACGGTTGTCTTTCTGTTTTTTAAAAATTAGTAGGTGCTATTCATCAGCTCCAGATGTTGGATTCAGACTACATATAATTTTGGTTTGGAAAACCGGGAAGACGTGTCCAACCACATTTTCAAATATGACAAATATCTGTTACGTCTCCATTGCGGATCAATTAAAAGCATTCCCACAAGCCAGCACTCACACGGGTATCACTTTAAATCAGCAACAGGTTTTCAGCTCCCTTATTAAGAACCCAGTTAATTCAAACACTAGCTGTCAATCAAAAATCACACCCAGACTATTGAAAGTACACATTCTGAGTGTGTGTGTGTGTGTAAGTGTACATGTGAGAGTCAAACAGAGCAGACGAAACAATAGCGGTGATGAGCAGACGTACACACTCTCCAGGGCACAACACACACACAGCTCCCTGCTGGCACTGCCGCCCTTCCATTTCCATGTATGAATGTTTGAATCAACCCCCCTGGGTGCGAAAACACCCCTCTATGATCAGCAGGTCTCTAAAATCACTCTACCTTCAGAACAAAACAGAGCGAGCGAGAGGGGATAAACACAGCAGTACAAGGTCAAACATTAAAGCCATACACACAAATAAAAATCACATACACACAGTGCTTTACAACACAAATACGGTAGTCTGGGACAACTCAGGGTTCGCAGATAGGACACCAGCTTCACACACACAGACAGAACCTTGTCCAAAAATTTGTTTGCACAGACAGCAATAAACTCCTAACTTCACTCCTAACCATGGCATGGTAGGAACACTGGGTCGGGAGGGGCAAAGTCATCTTTTCTTCATGCGAATCTACCCCTGCTAAAAAGACCAGCATATATGGCGTTTTGGATGCTACCGTGCTGGTGTCTACACCAGGCTTCTGAACTAGTATGACGACTGAGATTCCTCAGACATCGGAGAAGTGGTCTGGTTCAAATCTGACTTGAGCTGTTTCCCTGCTTCTCTCTATTGCACCTTGACTGTCCCATCTACTGAAGCATGTTTCTACCTTACCTTTTAGAGTAAAAAATAAAAAGGTATTTCTGAGATAAAGTTTAAAACATGAAATAAAGTCACTTTAAGAAGATATGAAAACACATTAAGGTAAAAATCAGGAGATATAAAGTCACAACTGCACAAAATAATGCTGCAAATGTGAGATATAAGATCACAAAGAGAGATTTAAAGCTGCAATTATGCAATATAAAGTCACATAGGGCGATATAAAGTTGCAAATATGAACAACTAAAAGTTGCAATTACGCGGTATAAAGTCACTCTGTACATTCACAGGCTTAGGACAAAAAAAAATCATGTCCAATAGAGAATATTTGAGTGACATCTTTTCTAACTAGCATAAATTAGAAAATTAGCAATGTTTTCTGCTTCTTTCTCCCCTACTACTTTAGTACTCCATTCTGCTATTTTGCTGCTCTTTTTTCCTGACACGTCAATCTCATCCTCAGTAGCCGTGTTATCTACATGGACTTCCACCTGGCCAGATCACAGGTCCGCTCGCCCGTCACCGTCCAGCCATACCATCCTGGCCTTTAATGAGGAAAACCTGCCCTCATTCCCCCGGGATCAACATCTTGCTGTCTCCATCACTTCATTGTTATCTTAGCAAACAGCAGCTATGTTAAATTGTCATTTTTCGAGCTCTCTACCTCATTAAATCTCTCTTCCTCCCTTTGCCGCTTCCTGCGGCTCCTCTCCTGCTAAAAATGCTGTGCTAGTGGCTAGCGCTCTACGCTCCAGCGCTTACGGTAAACTCACACACGCTCTCGCACCCTCTCAGACATATGGATGCTGTCAGCCCGCCTCGGCTAGGCTAATTACATGCAACAAGCAAAGCCACCATTTGTTCCAAACAGGGAACGATTCAATTGTCTGCTACGAGCATTTGTTTTCATGCTAATCGGCCTGTTGTCACAAGAGCACTTTGGCTCAGGGGCCGAATATCATTCCACATCCCCCGATCTACCCTCTGTTCTATCCTGAGTGTCGGCATGGGAAGAGAGGCAAGGACTTATCCAGGGAATATCAGATGGAGCTCTCAGTATTAACTAATGACAGGACGCAGTCCAAAACCTGGGGCTCAGCAAGAGCCGCTTCCCAACCTGAGTGCCGATAGCAGAGCAACCAAGAGAGTGTGTGGAATTAACATGGAGTCAAGCCTTTCTGCTCTCTGGATCGACCAGGCATGCAGAGCTGGAGACAGGGGCCGAAGCTTAATAGATCTCGGCGGGCTACTGGACGGGCCAAACGGGTTCTGGACAGCTGACTGAATGATGGTTTGTGTGTTTTCTTACCAGAAAAGACCTGCTAACAGTCTTCCAGTACGGGATTCCTGATGTAAAGACCAGCAAGTGCCTCTCGTGTTTTCTTCCTAGCATTCTTCTGTCTTGTTTTGATTTGAGTTCTTCTTTTCCACTGGCACTGTATGGAGAAAATCATATTCCCTTTCCCACTGGGCTCATGCAGTTGCACTGATATGGAAAATTATTTCAGAGGCAGCTTGAACTGTAAACGCTATTTTGTTTTCTTTTTTTTTTCTCTGCTTCTCTCTTTCTCTCACACACACACCTCATTTTTTTCCTCCCTCTCTTTCGAACTCTTTCTCTGTTTCTTTCATTCTTGGTAGGGAGGATATATTCCAAGGCCTTGAGAGCGCACTCAGTGAGGGCGATTTGGCTGGTCTGTCCATTCCACAAAGAGCGAGAGGTGAGAAATCCATTTAGCATGTACAATACCCTTCACACACACCTGAATCACACCAGGTGCATGCTTTCAAATCGACCAGCTCGGCTAACACTCCTCCATTCAGTCCATTCACGGGGTGAAGTTAGACTCGCTGCGCCTCTCTTTTCTGGATTATGTTTTGTGTCATCCACACTGCTGGTGGAGAATTTGACCCACTGTAAGCAGAGATTTGCCAGGTCAGAGCCGTCTCCCGTGGGCAGCGAGTTTCTGTGAGCTGAGTCTGGGGGAAGAAAGCCGCTCTATTTCACGGGTGGAAATTCACAAGGCATCCAGCAAGACTGGAAAACAGGCCCAGTGTGAGACTGATTCCTGTAATAGATGACTAATACATTGCTTATCCTCACGCCACTGTGTGTTTGTGCATGTTGGCGGCGTCTCTTTGGTTTCAGCTTGAGCATGTGCGTGCATTAGAGTCTTCCCTCTCATTTTCTGAGCATCCTACCATTCTGCTTTCTCCGGCACGCTCCTGACAACAAGATGCCATGTGCCATGGGAAAGAAAAATGACAAATGAGATCTAAAATGTGCAAGTGTAAGACTGCAATGAAATTGCTTTAACTCCTGCTTCTCAGGTTTTCCTTATGAAAAAGATAGAGATTGCAGTCTTTAGCGTGCTTGTTAGTGCACCCACCTCCCATGCCGGAGATGCCAGTTCTAATCCCGCTCTGAGCGGGTCAAGTAGGGCCGGTGACATCAACTTGAATAGCTTTATTATAGTTTTGTTTCTAATTTGTTTCTATTGAGAAATTCTAATGGAAATTTAGGACAGTGCTTCTCAAACCTGTCCTGGGGACCCCCCACCATTGCACATTTTGGATGTCTCCTCATCTAACACACCAGATTCAACTCATCAGCTTTGCAGAGACTTTGTAGAGATCGCAAGACTTGAATTGGGTGTGTTCGATGAGTGAGACATGCAAAAATATGCAGTGGTGGGGACAGGCTTGAGAAGCACTGGTTTAGGAGAAAGATATGACACAAACACAAAGTTGATATTAAATGAAACATAAATGAGAACTTAAGTCTCCTGAGCAACCTCTAAACCTATAAAAACATAAATACTAGGCTTGTGCTCCATTTAGAATATGAATTTGAATTTAGGTGCCAAATTGAAAACAGAATTGCAGTACTTCAAATTTCAATTTAAGGGAGTATATTAAAATTAAGAAATTAATATAAACAAGTGTGATTTTTAAGAAAAATTTGTAATATTGCTTGAGAGCCTAGATTGAAAATTAAAACATTTAAAAAGTCTTAGTTTTAAGAATTCATAGGCATACAGTCAGATAGATTTATTAACTTTGTTGGAAAAACCAAATTCATTGTCCAAAATTCCAAACCTGTAACTTTAGTAAATTCCTGTCATTCAAATTCAGATTCAGAGTCGTGGCCTATTAAATTTAAATTCCAACTCATGAATTGAAAGGATTTTTTTCAATTCTGTTCAACCTTTATACACATAAATATGCCAGACAAAAAATAAAATACACATGACATATGTGAAGCCACATGAGCCCACTGATATATCTGAAGAGTCCTGGGATCAGGTGGTTGGGTGGTCTGGCTGGGGAGGATGGGACTTTGGGCTGAGCTAGACTGTCAGCTGGGTGGGCTCCCAGCATGAAGCCTCAGGGGCCACTCAGCCAGTACACACACACACACACAGTATGTCCGGTGCACAGGACTTAATTCTCCCCAAGGAACAACACATTTCAAAAGCAAGGACACACAGTGTCTGAACAGCAAAGGAGAAAGGGAAAACAAGTGTGATAGGGAAGGAAGAACAGAGAGGAGAGCTGGGCCAAATTATGCGAAGTAAAAGTGTTTTGGTGTTGGCAGGTTACAGTTGGAGAACGCTACTTATCTATCGCTTTCTATTGCTTTTCTTCCTAATTCCCAGATCCTGTCTTTTTCATTATCATTTCAATCTTTCATTTCATCCCTTCTTTCCCAGAAGCCCTTGCCCTTCCCATCAGGCTGATTCTCACGCACACAGCACATCATCATTGTTTTTAATCAATGTCCATCTTGATTATTTTCAATGTCTTCACCAGTTCTACCAAGAGCATTTGGTGCAAGTGGTCTCAGTGCTTATTAGGCCCACATGAATTCTGCAGACATTCTGTCGCATTTTCAGCACTGTAGAATTCTGTGGGATGCATTTAAATATTGCAAGAATGTGTTAAAACTGAGTTGTTCTTCTGTCTTATTGTTTAGCTAAAAGCATAATTAAATTAAAAAGAATATTAATAAAATATGTGCTGAATATATATATATTTTTTTTTTTTTGCATTTCAATGTGGTGGAATCTTGCTGACATATCTATGGAGTTTTGTGGCAACAGATTTCATGTAGGGCATTGTTACGGAAAGAAAGGACACTAACACTTTACATTAAGCTCCTATTTGTTAGCATTAGATAATGAACACAGCATTTATTAATCTTGCTTGGTGATGATTTACATGATAAATTAATACATTTTTAACTTTAAAAGTTAATTAAGATCAATGCATTAAGAAAAAATGTACAATGGACAATATTGTGCATATACTGCATATTTAGAAATTAACGTTAACATAGATTATTAAATGTTAACAAACTGAACCCTATTGTAATGTGTCAACAAAATGATGTCTGGTTAAAGATTTTATACCCAAAAAGTACAACAAAAACTCTTTTAAAATTTGAAATTATACATCACAGCATTATCATGTACAGTATGTAAAATCAATATTAATTTAGAAAGAGTGTTAGATGATAGCAAAGGTAATTTATAAAATAAATGAGCATGAACAATTAAATATCCAGCATTGACTAATGCCGATAAATAAAATACAAAACTGATATGTTACAGATATACTGTGCATTCCTATTTTAGATATGCCAGAAATGATTTGTAAAACAATTAAATAATAATTTTAATCAAAGCAAGGGTCCATGAGGCATATTCCATACTTTCCCAGTTTCCCAGGCTTCTTTTCTCTGACCCTGAGCCACGTCATCACTCCAGAGGCCTTTTTGCAAGACTGCAGCCTCACAGAGGAACCAGAGATCCCACACAGCACTGACAGCTCACTGAGAAGTCATTCCTGCCCTTGAATCACAAGACCTTCCAAAACTTTCCATAAAGCTGTAAAGAGTAAACCAGGTCAAAAGGAATCTAAAGGGAGTCGGTACGCCCAAGGTTTAACTCTTGACAAATCATCAGCGGTCAGTATTTACACAAGCAACTCAAAATGCATGTCATAGATTTCAGGCAGATGCAAAATTGCACACTCACTTCTAAAAAGCTAGACGAAGAAAGCTCATAAAAAATCTGCCGCCATTGTATCAAGAAATAAACAGGACACGAGACAAGTTCACTTACTGAGCCACACTAACCACCCATTCCCACCATTAGCACAGTCCTAACATTTACACAACTTTGAAGCATGAGCCAAATCAGTTTTTGGACCGACGGCAAACATTCATATGCCTTGCGCTGGCATCGAGACCTGAGCTTTCTCAGGGCCGCACTCCCACTCCTGTGAGTGAGAAGATCCAGAGCAGGCCAGCAGACGCAAGACAGAGCTGACCATGACTCGACACCCGCCTGCATCTGCTCAAAGCCCAGCCCTGGGTGGAATCTCCCCGGGGGTGAGAGAGCGCTCAGATTGAAAGCAGAGCTGAGAAGATAAGACTGCCGGCTGCACCGGCCAAGGACTCTCTGCCCCCCGGTGCAAGGTCTGGTGCTGGCGTGTACTCTGGGGGAGGTGAGGGAAGATTCTTTTGGGGTTGGAGAAAGAAAGACAGGAAGAGGAGAAAAAGAAGAGCGAGTCAGGGAGGTCAGAAAGAGAGAGGAAGGGAGTAAAGGTGGTCTACATGCAGGAGAACGGGGTACAGATGATCAGGTACAGGAGTGACCACTGGTTTCTGTACTTAAATATGCTTTTGTTTGAATGCTCCCAGAGGGGGTTACACGTGTTTGCAATGTGTTTCCGGAGGAGAAAAAAAGAAATAAAAAAAGAGAAATCTTAAATATCTGAATTGTTTCTCCAAGACAGCAAAGAGATCAAATGCATTTTTTTTCTGCCAATAGTTCCCACCACAAAAGAATGTATTAACTATTAATAATATTTATATTTTTCATTACATTTTTTTTTTTTACATTGTTTCTACACCATACACACACACACTTTTTAAAAATTGCCACAAGTAGTTATCAGGACATTCCTAAGGCCCTTTCACACCAAGAATGATAATGATAATGTTTTAATAATCATTTGAATTCTTTAAGAATAGTATAGTAATTGCCCACACCACAACTATAATGATAACCACACAGAGAAACGATAATGTTGGAATCACTTTCAGAACAATTTTTCCAGATGATGAATGGGTCTTTACTGCTGGTTTCAAAACTATCACTAGTCATTTTTGCAATTTTGGCAGAATCTCATCCATTAGCCAGCTATAAATAATTATTCTTGTGAAACAAAACAGCAGACTTTGCAACAAGGCATAAACACATTTTAATTATTCAGAGTCAAAAATTAAATGAAAAAAAAAGAAGTGCTTTTTGTTTTGGGAGAAGACTCTAGAAATAAGAGATTCAAAAGATTATTATAAGAGGTGCTAGTGTCACAGACTGTTAATTTATGTCAAGTCAAGTCACATTTATTTGCATAGCGCTTTTAATACAGAATGTTTCAAAGCAGCTTTACAGTGATAACAGAAAAACAATGCATTTTATGGTCACAAGGTAAGTTTAAAACCAAATGTAGTACCTGTAGTAAATGATGATGGAATTTTCATTTTTGGGTGGACAATCCCTTTAAATACAACCGAGCGCTCCATTATAAGCTGAGCTATGGAAGAGCAACCTCTGAGCAATAATTTCCTCTGCTTGTGTTTGCATGTGAGAGCTTGGAAACCACATAGGTTAAACACATGCAGATGAAAAGGTTCATATACAGAGATCAGACAGTCGTCTTATCTTCCTCTCATCATCATTGCTCTACTGAGGCCTAAAGATTACCTCCTTATTCCTTACAGTGAACCTGCCCAGGGGCCTCTTTCATGTTTTTCCAGCCTCTGGACTGGGGCAAAATGGAGAGTCGGAGGCGGGTAAAGCATTACCAGAGACACATCTGAATCTGACTTGCACTAAAGTTGAATTACGCCTGCCATCACACAGCCGCATTCATCCGTGGCGTTCAGATGTCTGCTGGACATCTGGTGAAATAAAGCAGCAAGCCTTCCCAGCTGGGGAGTAAAATTAGGGAGCACTTCCTGCAATCTGTACACTCACAGCAAAGGTCATCTTCACAGGGGAGCAAGCACAGAGAGAGGCGTCATTTGACCCCGTGACGTTACTGCCAGAGAGACGTCAGCCAGTACCTACACAGCTCAGAGTTTGCTCTTTCATAGCTCAGCTGGAGACACAATGGAGCTCTAAGTTATATTTAAAGGGATTGTCCACCCAGAAATGAAAATTCTGTCATCATTTACTCACCATCAAGTCATTCCAAACCTGTATGCATTTCTTTCTTCTGCAGAACAAGAAGGATGTTGGTAACCAAACTATTTCAGTTTCCATTGCTTGCTCCATTGTATTTTTTTGTCCAATGGAAGATGGAAGTCAATGGGAATTTGGTTTCCAATTTTCTTCAAAATATCAGCTTTTTTGTTCCACACAAAGAAAGAAAATCACACTGGTTTGAAACAACATGAGGATGAGTAAACGATGACAGAATTTTCATTTTTGAGCAGACTTTCCCTTTAAGTTTCAACTTGTTTCTCCAAACAGTCTAAAAAAGGGATGTGTGATGTCAAGTTGTGTGAAAAGCAAAGAAGTTCTCCATTCTCCAAATGCTCTTCATTTAATCTCATCGCAGTCCCAGAGAAAAAAAAACAGATTGGTTTTAATCAATCTTGTCCTCCAGTTTAAATAAATCCAAAAATATTTAAAACAAAACAAATTTAGTTATATTTTTAATAAATAACAATTTATTAATTTATCAGCAATACTGTGAAACATATTAAAACTTGTTTTCATAGTGTCTTCTATAAATGTTTTATGTTAATCTTACTACATCAAACTGGCACACTTTATAGTTTATAGTTTAAACAACACAAAAGTGAGAAAATACACTTGAATTAAAAATATTATACATTCTCTGAAAGCAAGTTTTAATATGTTATGCAGTGTTGGTACTCAAGTAAATGTATTTAGTTTCAAGGATTTTTAGATATTTTAACTGGAAAACAACACAACAACACTACTTTTTGTGATTTATTTATGAAATCCTTTTGTCAGGAAAAAGAAAACAAAAAGCAAGAATCCCAATATTTTCTCCATTTTAATTTAATTAGGAACAATGTGGCAACAAATCAGATATTAAAGAGCTTCCTTTAGCCAAAACTATTTTCACTGATTAAAACCAATTAAAGTACTTTCGCAGGCCACACAAACACACACACACACACACACACACACACACACACACACACACACACACACACACACACACATACACGCACACACACACGCACACACAGTTCAGTCATGATGGGGAGTAATGCTCTGCATATTCGATCCCTGGCCGATCTGGAATCAATAACTGCCAGTGTTATATTGTCACAAATGCCAATTAACAGGGTCTCTACAAATGCTGACTTGTTGATCTGGCACTCCTTCTCATTCTCGCTTTCTCTCTCTCTGTCTCTTCCGTTCTGTCTGATTCGCTCTTTTTAACACTTGCACGCACACTACCTGAGTTAAATTACTGTGTGCTTCCAGGCTTGTGAGGTAAATAAATCTGTTGGAATAAAGTGGGAGGACCTGAGCCAGTTGCCATAATGGAGAGAAACTGCTGCCGTATTTCAGCTGAAGAAAATCTCAGAATATCCTTTACAACATAAAAAGTCAGTTTAGAACACAATAAAAAGGTAAAAGGTTTTCCTTATGTACCTGACAAAAGCTGTGCGTATTTGCATCATAAGATGGGGATGAGATAGTGAGTGATTCAGAAAGCTTAGGTAGCTGACTTGTTGCCTCACTGCCTATGACTTTGCAGGCAGTGTTTGCGCTTGAACGTAGCTCACAAAAACTGATTTCAGATGGGCTTCTGAAGCAGCGTAACGCTTTAAAGATCTACAACAAAACAGTGAGCGCTTTGGTGATGACTACAATAGTAATTTAATTACTATAATAGTAATTTCTTGCCAAAGTTTGTCAAAAATGTACATTTTACACACAAAGTAGCTCAAATGTCATGAAATGGAATGCACAGGATTGTGGGATATCAAATGCAGTGAAGGATACATCTATGCTGCCTCAAAAATCAATTAGATGAAGGTATCTCTAGACAGAATATGACAAGAATTGGATTTTGACATTCCTTCTTGCCTTCCTACCTCCATATGTGGAGGCAGCTTTTGGGCGCAGGCATAGTGAGAGCTTGTCACAATGCATTCTGGGACTGCCTTCTTTTCAAAGGCTACATGGAATCTGGCCAAAACGAGGTATCTTAGTAGGCAGCATAATTAAATTTTGACCTTTTTGAAAAGCTTTTGCTCTGGAAACACACCTATGATTGCTTAAAATGTGGCCTACGTAGGCAGCTCTCTCGGTTTTAATGTGTGTGTGTGTGTGTGTGTGTGTGTGTGTGTGTGTGTGTGTGTGTGTGTGTGTGTGTGTGTGTGTGTGTGTCAGCAGTCTGACAGGAGTGCACAGGGCCTCTGTGCGGTGTGCTCAGATCAGCACCTTCCCAAGAGTTCAACCTTTTAACAGGTTGAGCACTGTAACCACCCAGAGACTTGGCAGCATGCTGCGTACCGACAGTGTGTGTGTGTGTGTGTGTGTGTGTGTGTGTGTGTGTGTGTGTGTGTGTGTGTGTGTGTGTGTGTGTGTGTGTGTGTGTAGAGTCAGTGCGCAGTCCCTGCTTTGAGATGTTTTGACATAAAGCAACAACACAAGTGACAGGGGTACTTACTCAGACAGGAAGCCTGATCTCATATGCTTACACACATACGCAAACATGCACGTAAAAGCACACACACATACGCAATAGGCTCATTAACGTAAGACTGAATTCTTATTAACACCAGCGAATCCCTCTGTTAAACGTAATTAGGAAGGAAGTCGTTCATTTTCACAAAAAGTGTTAGAAGAATTATGTGATATAAAAACCTACAATGGGTTTTATTCATTAATAATTACGTACACATTGAGATATGTCAGATTCACTACAGGTGCATCGCGTATGCGCACATCAATTTGTTCTTGATCGAATGTTGGTGAATATGGATTATTCTAAATGAAGGAAAACATAATTAGCACAAAACAGGCTAAAATCATCTGCATATAGGGGATTTCTTCATGACAGCCATTCATCACTCTATGTGAACATACAGTATATAATATATATATATATATATATATAAATACATTTCTGATTTCTGAAGGCTGCTGAAAATTCAGCTTTGCCATCACAGAAATAAATTACATTTTAAAATATATTCAAATAGAAAACAGTTATTTTAAATTGTATTCATAATTCTCAGTATTACAATTTTCACTGTATTTTTACAGCAGCCTTTGTGAGCATAAGAGACTTCTTTCAAAAGCATTTAAAACATCTTAAAGATCAGAATACATATATCTACACATATAAACTTAGAAATAAATCTATGAAGTAGATAAAGTATAAACAACATATTGATGAATCGTGATATCTGCTTTCTCACACAGGTTTACACCCATTGTCAAGTCAACATCAAAAGCCACATGCGGGGCTTTACAGCCATCACAGTGTGATAAAAGAGCTGGTTCTGGTCCAGCTTGGTTCTGATCTGTGTAATGTTTGTTATGTGAAGCTATTTGAAGGGATGAGCTGTGGTATCAGTGTGGTGCAGGTTCAGAGAATGTCTATCTGGCTGGGTTGGCTTTGGCCTGCAGCCCTGAACGTTCTGCTAGATCATTAACTTGTTTTTTTTATATCTGCGTGCGACTGCACAGGCTGTAGCAGCATGCTGTACGCACTATATGGACAAGTTAAACTCAGTATTTCCTCATTAGAGTTGAGCGCATTGACACACACACAGACATACACACGCACTCATGCACACAAAGGACTCCTGTGTTAGGAATGTTTATTCAGGGCTGACCGTGTGCTGCTCTCTCTGATAAGGGAGCAGTTAAGTCAACAGTGGACAGCGGGTCTGCCGGTGAGCATGTTAGCCGCTGTTTGTTCAACAATCTGTTTACTGTAAACACTTTGACCGCAAGTCTGACCCCCTTCACACCTTACTACTTACAGCGCCCTCTAGCTGAGTGTCGCCCCCTGTTGATAGCAGTCTGGTTTTGCAAGGCAAGATGAGGGAAAATATAGAATTTCCTAGAAATCTATTACACACCATCAATGAAGAGTTTGGACTCAACAATTTGCTTCTTATGATTGTAAAAAGCGTTTGATGTAAAAGCTTAAGCTTACATTGAAATAAAAAAATATAAATAAACATTAAAATATACATTAAAATATGAATTCAATTTCTGGCACGCAATGCAATACAGTAACTTTAATACTAAAGGAAAGGATCTGCTTTACAACGAAAAATTATAGGCCTACATTTAAAGCTGCAGTCCATAACTTTTGACGCGCTAGCTGTTAATAAACAGAACTGCATGCGAGAACATTGTAGCCGGAGCTACTTCTCTCTGTTTATGACTATGGCGGGTCACACAGGTACTGGGCTACTCTGCAGCGGTGCGACCCGAACCGGTCTACAATAGTCTGAATATAAACACTTATTATGAACTAATGAGCTGCTGATTGAGACACACCCACGTATAAACAGATTCTTTTTAGTGAAATTGTAGTGCGCAACCAGTGTAGTTGACTCAACACACAACAAACACAGTGCAACCATTGTACACTGATTGCCAAACGAATGAAGAAAGAATCAATAACATGTCAATCTCTCTCAACCATCATCTTCTTCCTGGCACTAGTGTTTACTGAAACAGGCACACAAAAAAACCCAGGCACCTTTTTTTCTTCATTTCCATTAGGACGACTTCTACCTACTCTCTCGCTTTTGTCTTCTTCTACTAATGTTTCTCACCCTGCTTTCTCATTCTTCTTCACTCTCGCAGACACTGAGGGAATAAAATAAAGAATGAGGAGAGAGGGAACGAGGCAGAGAGCATATCACCCAAGAGAACCAAACAACTGATCTGGATCATCTTAAAGCAGCAACAAAAGGGGAGAATAATGGAAATGGAGAATAAATGAAAGGAGGAAAAGGATAAACCATTGGAAATGACAGATTTCCAAGGCATAATTCAAGAGTAGACACCCAGTCGTGAAGGATAGAGGCTCCTTAGAATTCAACTTTCGACCACCACATTGAAAACACACACATGGAGCAACCCAACGTGAATGCTGTTGGTCCAGAACTGGGACGCGTGCTCATAAAAATCAATCACTGCCCAAATTAGCTTGAAGTTTCAAATCAGTCTGAAGTTTCAAATCAGTCTGAAGTTTCAAATCAGTCTGAAGTTTCAAATCAGTCATCTGCTCTACAATTTGCCACCATAAACAAATTAGCATGCTCAAATTAAAACAGATTAACACAAGAAGGTGAATGAACATAAAGGCTTAGTGCGATTATCAAATTGCAAAGTTTCTAAACTCATAGCAGACACCAACTTTTTACCGGTTCTTGGTAAAAAAATAAATAAAAAAAAAACTCTACCATTCTCTACCCACAGTTCGGCACACACTTGCATCGCGGTTAATCTCAAATCTTACAGCGCGTTCAACATCTTTTTCCCAAATATTTCTTAATTTTAATTTTTGGATCTATTTAACCAACCAATAGCAATTCCATATTTGAAGCAGTCTTTCTTTTTGCAATTCTTTTTAGTGTCACTAGTGATACAAGAAATATACCCTTTACCCTTAACACTAAATCTTTTACAGTTCTTTCTGTCCATATTTACAACTCTCCTGTTAGTTCCCCCTCTCTCTCTTTCTCTCTCTCTCTCTCTGTGGAGATTTGTATAGGTTCAGCAGCTGTCAGTCAAACCTTTCTGGCTCAAGACTGGAGGTTTCTGAGAGTTCACTCCAGGTATCCACCCCTATACTCTCACACACTGTCACAGAAATCATGCCGCAGTCCTTCAAGCACTTATCCGTCTGCCTGTCAAGAGACTGAAAGACACCCCAAACTATAGAGCTCAGAATCCCCCAGAGAAGAGAATGACAGAAGAGACAAAGAGAGAGAGATGAGTGTAGAGGAAGGGAGGAGCAGAGGGTGGATGAGTGCGTCTGGGGAACTGGGGGACGCTCTCACATCATCAAGGGCAGAAGTGCATTCTGCATCTCTCACACACTGAAAGGTGGCTGTGTGTCTAGACGTGCACACACATATACAAGCATTTCCATTCACACAACAGAAATGCAAAGTTATGCACTTACAAAGACATCAGCATGCAGGAAAATGGGCACGCAATGCATAAGAACCAACACACTCTCTATACAAATAGAATAAACATGGTTCATGCAAACATCAACCCAAAGAGAGCTTGAGGTGATGATTGGCTGACAAGCCAGCGGGGTTTGTGTTCTTCCTGTGATGGCGGAAGAGAGGAACCAATCAGAGACAGCCACAGGGGGCTAGGCACCAGGGTGATTAGATTCGCCAAAATAGCAGTTAGTATGGAGTAATCATAACTTGTAAGTCAACACAACAAAATTCACTTCACATGAACACACCCATATAGGAGAGATACAGGAGAAAGAAAGTGATTGCACTGTATATATATATTACCTGTCAAAAGATTTTAAAAATATTTTTATCTTTTTGAAAGAAGTGTCTTATGCTCTTCTTATTATATATATATATATATATATATATATATATATATATATATATATATATATATATATATATATATATATATATATATATATACAAACCCGATTCCAAAAAAGTTGGGACACTATACAAATTGTGAATAAAAAAGGAATGCAATAATTTACAAATCTCATAAACATATTTTATTCACAATAGAATATAGATAACATATCAAATGTTGAAAGTGAGACATTTTGAAATGTCATGCCAAATATTGGCTCATTTTGGATTTCATGAGAGCTACACATTCCAAAAAAGTTGGGACAGGTAGCAATAAGAGGCCGGGTAAGTTAAATGTACATATAAGGAACAGCTGGAGGACCAATTTGCAACTTATTAGGTCAATTGGCAACATGATTGGGTATAAAAAGAGCCTCTCAGAGTGGCAGTGTCTCTCAGAAGTCAAGATGGGCAGAGGATCACCAATTCCCCCAATGCTGCGGCCAAAAATAGTGGAGCAATATCAGAAAGGAGTTTCTCAGAGAAAAACTGCAAAGAGTTTGAAGTTATCATCTACAGTGCATAATATCATCCAAAGATTCAGAGAATCTGGAACAATCTCTGTGCGTAAGGGTCAAGGCCGGAAAAATCCATACTGGATGCCCGTGATCTTCGGGCCCTTAGACGGCACTGCATCACATACAGGAATGCTACTGTAATGGAAATCACAACATGGGCTCAGGAATACTTCCAGAAAACATTGTCGGTGAACACAATCCACCGTGCCATTCGCCGTTGCCGGCTAAAACTCTATAGGTCAAAAAAGAAGCCATATCTAAACATGATCCAGAAGCGCAGGCGTTTTCTCTGGGCCAAGGCTCATTTAAAATGGACTGTGGCAAAGTGGAAAACTGTTCTGTGGTCAGACGAATCAAAATTTGAAGTTGGGACGCCATGTCATCCAGACTAAAGAGGACAAGGACAACCCAAGTTTTTCTCAGCGCTCAGTTCAGAAGCCTGCATCTCTGATGGGATGGGGTTGCATGAGTGCGTGTGGCATGGGCAGCTTACACATCTGGAAAGGCACCATCAATGCTGAAAGGTATATCCAAGTTCTAGAACAACATATGCTCCCATCCAGACGTCGTCTCTTTCAGGGAAGACCTTGCATTTTCCAACATGACAATGCCAGACCACATACTGCATCAATTACAACATCATGGCTGCGTAGAAGAAGGATCCGGATACTGAAATGGCCAGCCTGCAGTCCAGATCTTTCACCCATAGAAAACATTTGGCGCATCATAAAGAGGAAGATGCAACAAAGAAGACCTAAGACAGTTGAGCAACTAGAAGCCTGTATTAGACAAGAATGGGACAACATTCCTATTCCTAAACTTGAGCAACTTATATATATATATATATATATATATATATATATATATATATATATATATATATATATACACACACACATGGTTACGTCATATTGTCCTCCAAACAAGCTGAGAACGTATAAGCACAATCACCAGAGACATAATTTTAGTAACATTGATATTAAAGGTTGTTAGTTGTAGCAGTAGCGTAGTGCTACCAGGCTGCAAGAATCAGCAGTTACTCATTCTCGCTTTAATCACAGACGCTGAATATGTAGGTAAGCTGCACGCCTCCTTCCTGGAGAAGGAGTGAGCCTGATATAATCCAGCAGCCTAATTACACTGACTCGTCTGAACATGCCACGAGAATCAACTATCAGTATTTATACCAGCACAAACAGGCATTGGCATCTGTCACAATGCTGGCAAAGATGTCCAACGAAAGCACGACTCACATTTGAAGGGAGTCACACAAGCAGAATGTGGACCCCGAGGAGACGTACCTACAACTCATTAGAGTTTCTTGTACGGAGACTGTGGGAACAACAGGAACTGTGGGAGAAGCCATGTTCAGCATGCGTATGTTGCTGTGTGTGTGTGTGTGTGTGTGTGTGTGTGTGTGTGTGTGTGTGTGTGTGTGTGTGTGTGTGTGTGTGTGTGTGTGTGTGTGTGTGTGTGTGTGTGTGTGTGTGTGTGTGTGTGTGTGTTATGATAAGGCTCTGATGGTGCTGGAGGCGACCAGGGGTCAGACACCTCATTAAGCCAAGAGGAGGAGGAGGAGGAGGAGAGGGCAATTAACCATGATGGGGGAAGAGAAAAGCAAACACACTTCATTCACTATACTCACACACAAATATGCACTCACACACACATGCACAGAAACCAAACAAAACAGGAGTGGCTGGATGGGCCCTGATCATTAATGAGTAATCACAGAGACAAATGACTTTTTCCGCTGCCCTAGGTGCGTGTCCACTTACACACACATGCATCCAGAGCTTGTGCAAACAGGCATGCGGAGACCTGCAGATGAATTACTCGAGCTATTCCCTTCTGAACTACTTCAGTCACACTCGCTAATTCCTCCAGGTTGCTCTTTTTCAGTATTCTTACTCATCTTTTTATACCCATAATGATATTTCTGAGCCCTGCCATTGTGTGTGAATGTACAAACCATGTGTATATACATATGTGGTTATGCTTCTGTTGTCTTTTTTGGTTGGCTAAGACTGTTTTTGTTAATCTGCTAAAGTTTTTTTGGGGTTGTTTGGTTTATGGCCTTCTGTGTGTTAATGTGTGTGTGTGTGTGTGTGTGTGTGTGTGTGTGTGTGTGTGTGTGTGTGTGTGTGTGTGTGTGTGTGTGTGTGTGTGTGTGTGTGTGTGTGTGTGTGTGTGTGTGTGTGTGTGTGTGGTCCTGGTAAACCCTACGCTATGGAAACAAAATGCCCACACAAAAACGGCAATATCCAAAATCTAAATTTTTGGTCCCCATGAGGAAAAGAGCTTATAGTAGGTTTAGGGTTAAGGGATAGAATATACAGTTTGTACAGTATCAAAATCATTATGTCTAGAAGTCTGTGTGTGCGTGTGTGTGTGTGTGTGCGTCTGTGCAAATTTGCTTAGCAATACTTTTGTCCCCACAAGTGAGCAAAATATAACAAAATCTCATTTTGGTAACATCTGGGGATGTCCTTAAAGGTCAAATTGAAGGTTTTTTTTTTTTTTTTTTTTTTTGCAATGCGTATGTTTTCTTCACTATACTTGAGGAGAAAAGACATTTTGTACCTTAAAAAAATGTATGATTAAATTGGATTTTTAAAAGATTTTATTTTTATTTTTAACCAGATTAATAAATTAATACATTAATTTACTAAAAATGCAAAAAGGTTTTTTTCAATTAGTTATTTACAACAAACGTATGATGTCGTCACTTAGATAGATAAAAAGCGTAAATTTAATTTAAATAATTTAATTGGCTTTATATAAAAAGTAATAGCAGGGTTCCTGCAGGTTTCACCAAGTCAAATTTAAGACTTAAGACCTTTTTAAGACCATTATGAATTAAATTTAAGACCTATATCACGCAAATAAAAAAAAGCGTTACAAAGGAAATACAGAATCATAAAATTACTCACATTGCATATTAATGCATTTAAATTGAACAAAGTATCAGTAAACTTGCTCAATCCTACCAGGAGTTCACTATATATATTATTAAAAATATATATTCTTTAAGATCAGAATGACTTGCGGTAAAATTTTGTGGTGGTAATTTCCAGAATTTTTTTTTTTCAGAAGGTTTTTTTTGTTTGTTTTTTTCATAATTAGAATGCCACATTTACCATATTATTATGTTAGGTGCACAATAGTCAAAAAAATGCATAATCTCTTTTGGCATATAAAGGCTAGTCCAGTGGTGTGCTATCTAGCTTTAATAACATGATCACTTAGGGTGGGTAATATGACCAAAATCTTAGGCTGCAATTAAACCACAGCAATAAGCAATTGCTTAATAGAAGTAAAACGTTCTCAAGTAATTAAGTAAACAAGCGAACGGTCTGTAATAAAATAAGAACTTATAAACAAATGACAACAGGACAAATAAATACGAGATAAAGCTACAGATACAAACAGTGTTTTAAGTTTAAGTACTGTTTGTTTTTCCCTGCTGTTGTTTGATTAACATTAATGACAGACAGGAGCAGGTATATGCTATATTGCTTTCACTTTAAGACCTACAGTACTGCGCTGATCCAATACTGACGCGCTGATCCAATACTGACACACGTCCCAAACTTTTTTACACGCGACATAACTGCCATAGACCATATTATGGATATACGTTCAAGGACAATAAACCTAGAAATAGACACATTCATATACTACTCACACGAGTGCTGACAGGCGGTAAACGCGTGCACAGAATCCGCAGCCAGTCTGACATTGGTCTGTGTGTCAGTAACGTCACCGAAATGAGTTTGTGGTTTGCAGCGATTTTATTAACTCTTTTTAGTGTGCTTATGCGACACAGCAGGTGAGAAAGATTCCTCTTCGCTTTCATGATCGTGGAACTGGAAGAACTGGAGAACCGTTAGCTGAAGAATAAAATCCGTTTTATGTGTCTGTGGTACAATCCGAAAGAGACTCGCGCCAATAACACAAAAGCTGATTGGCTGCAATATAAGATGCATGTTGGTCTCATTTGTAGTTGTAATACAGCCATAGACAGCGTTACATGGACGTAGGAAAATTAAGACCTGTTTAAAATGATTGAAGACCTAGAACTCAATACTTCCGCAAATTTAAGACTTTTTAAGGCCTAAAATTTTTACATTTAAGACTTTTTCCCCGCAGGAACCCTGTATAGGTAGTATATTACCAATTTAGATCGAAAGTAAATTAGTGTTTCACACTATCCTATTATTCAAAAGTTTGGGGTCTGTAAGATTTTTTTAATGCACTCTAAAAAATGCTGTGTTAAAAAAAAAACAAGTTGGGTTGAAAATGGACTAACCCAGCGATTGGGTTGTTTTAAGCAAACATTTAACCCACCCGCTGGGTTAAAACAATCTAACAATGTAACTTTTGAACATTAGTGTATATTGTGGGGACTAAAACATTCAACAAGGATAGTAAAACCTGAAAAACACCTATAATGTGTGCACCAAAAAAAAAAAAAAAAAAATGTAGAAGTGTAAAAGTGCAGAAAGGATTCTGTGAAGGTTTAGGAGTAGAGTTGAAGCATAGATAGCATAATTCACAGTATAAAAACAATAGAGGCCAAAGGAAAGTCCCCACCATGATTTGTGTGTGTGTGTGTGTGTGGTGTGAACCTTATCAGCACAATATCAATACACTTTAAATGCTGAACATAGATATTAAATTGCCCATTTTCCAACCACAAGCACAATTAAACAATGGTGTTTTTTCCAGCTTTGCAAACAATGACACTCTTTTATGAGAGCAAATGAGGAGGAGTGAGGGATGAGGGAGAAGACACAGGGGGTGAACTAGCTTCCTGCTCCTTGATGCCCGTTGTAACTGCTCACTAGATCAGATCAAATGTTCTTTCTGTCCAACATGAGATTACACCGCACATGCGCGCATGACATTAAAACCCTCCGTACTTTCTCTGCCACACGCACACAAACTCCAAAAGCCCTTGCTAAGCTAAAGCCACACAGCCGGTTTCCTGTTGGAAAGTGGAAATAGCAGCACTTGTTGCAGAGGGGTCTAGTCTGGTCAGGGCTGGCGGTGTCTTGCACCCACACTGGAACGAGCCTCTATATTTGGCCTCTGCAAGAGAGCGTGAAGCACGCCTGAAACCCCAAAGCTGAGGTACGGCAAAACCGTAGCCCTCCCATGTTGAAAATAAGTAATGGGAGAGAGAAAAGGCAGCAGTTTCCTTTGGGGGGGTTTTAACAGAAGTGTAACCAAAAACCACATCTGCTTGGCTTGAACACACAGGCGCACTCATATCAGATGGAAAGGACTGCTTCTAGAGGGAATTGTTCAATATGGCTTGGGCTAAAAAAAGATAGCGATAGAGACAATGAAAGAGCGGAGACGTTCACATCACAAACCAAAGAGATTTTCTGCTGAAATTCAGTTTTTCATGTGGTTGTTCACATGACTTTTTAAATGTGACCCATATCAGACGTCAGTTTGAACAGGTGACGCTACTAGACCTGCATGAGTTAAACAATCTAACCTGCTATGTTCAACAGAAGTAAAAACACAAAAACTCTTTATGAATGTTCATGAAAAGATCAACCATGGGCAACGGGCAATTTTAAAAAAATATTAATATTTTATAATATAATTTAAATATCAGTGAATATATTATAAAATCAAATTATGAGCTGTAGAGACATTTGACCAATACAGTTGACCCCCAAAACTGGCTAAATAGTGCTGTTTAAGACTGTTTATACATATTAAAATGTGAAAACAATGAAACATCATCCAGTGCATTTATTGGAATCAGTTGAACACTACATGTATAATCCTTAAAAATTATTGGTTTCAAATATTTCTACCTCATACAAATGGAAATGGCTATTAATAAAAATAATACATTATTATTTAAATATCTGGTTTAAAAATATTCATAAAAAATAAAGAAGTTGAAAAAAAATGTATTAAGAAAAAGTTCTAAACTAGTAAAAGGAAAACGGAAAAGGTCATAGAAAGTGTAGGAACCATGAATGTGGTTTTTGCTGTTCAGATAGTCTAGATGTCAGATCTGTGTCACATGTGAGGAGAAAGAAAAAAAAAAGATTTAGGGCACATCCAACTGCAGTGTGAGGAGTGAGAGAGAGAGCGAGAGAGAGCAGTCCGCAGTCTGTGGTGTGAACCACCCCAGATAATTCTGTGTTCATGCTTCTCTTTGCGTGCGTGTGTCGTGTGTGTGCGCGCAGTGGTTGGTAAGAGTCAGGCTAAAGTTGTGTGCAGTCAGTGAAAAGGTGAGAGTTCCCACGTAAGGCTCTGACAACCCAACACTGTCTTCCTAATCAGACTCTTTCAGGACACACACACACATGCAGGTCAACATGCAGTTCACACAGTTCTCGCTGTCTGAAGCGACCTCTCACTCTAGCCTCCTCTCTTCCACATCTTATTTTCCTTCAATCGTTCAACAAATTGTTTGAAAATAGTATGAAAAGCCATTTAATGTAGCAGACTTCCTGTAAAAAACCCTCAAAATATTTAATAATATAAATTGCGACTATAACATAAATAAAATAAAATTATGACCTGTAGAGACATTTGACCAAATAGAGGACATCACAGTTTGACCTCTTCCATGCAAAATCTATTTATTAATTTTGTGAGGAATTTATTATTATTTATGACTCATTATTATTATTTCTAGTTTGACAGATACAGAGAAAAGCAACGCAAACTGCTCAATTTTCTGGCGTGTGCGTCACGCTTTCTCCCTCTCCCTTTCCTCCTTCATTCCTCCTTTATTCCCTTCTGTTCATTCCCCTCCCTGTCGTCCACCTCCATCTATCTGCCTTCTAAATCAATGTGTCTAATAAAGCCATCAGCTGCGCTGAAATATTGGGCAAACATGCACTCAATCAATGCATGCAAATGCCAGCCATCCATTCAGGGCCCTTCTGAATATCGACGGCGCTGCATGGGCGCACAGTTCCTGGGGTTTGTGTACGTGTGTGTTCGACAAATAAAAGCAGAAGGAAGGACACATGAAGGGTTGAGAGAAGAGGAAAACCCAAGATAAATGTGTTTCATTTTCTTCTCTCATGGCTCCAAAATGGAGAGAGAGTGAACGGCAGGAAAACAGACTTCCTCTCGATCCGACCTGGAGGCCACAGACATGCCCCTGTTTGAACTACTGCAGAAGCGATGTGAGGAAAGGCAAGGCTGATCCCAGATCTGGGGTTAAACGCCTCTGAAAATGAGAAGATTGGAGTGGTATTGTAGCGTTCTAACCTTGAGCAAACACAATGCAGGAAAGATGAGGCTGTGTGCATTCAACTGAGCGCTATAGAGACGATTTCTCCTTCAAAGCGTAAACCAACTGTATGAAGCAAATGTAAGATTCATTAGAAGCAAGGGTGAGCTCAGCTCAAACCTTGCAGAGATCTGCAGGAGAATCTGAATAAGCCACCTGCAGACCATCCTTCTACTCCTGGACTCACACATACAGAAAATAACATAAAAGAGTAAACATGGCTGATTTACCGACCTCATCCTAACCCTTGCGTTTTCCTGTTGTATGAAAGAGGCAGTGGTAAAGACTCTGGGTTCAGTAACCTCATGGTGGGAAACCATCAGAGAAGCAGCCAGTGTGAGAACTCTCTTTAATGACCCCAATCTAGAGTCAACAGCTGAGCATTTAGCTCTTTCTCGCTCCAAACCCACATCTACTCTCAAATAGATCATGAAAGCTCAATAATTAAATATTAAAAAATGAACTATACACAAACATGTTAACAGGACACTTTTTTTTTTTTAGATACTTTGCCAAATGATTATTTTGAACAAAAGACAAAGACATCCATCTGAGGTATGTGCACATGAACCAAGAATTGCAAGCAGCCAATTGTAACATGACAACCAACGTGATGTCTGCGATGCTTCACGACATCACGACAGAAAGACTAGTATGCTTCATGACTCCACGATGGGTTCCGCTGTAGTGACAAACTGTGTCTCCTTTAGGACCCCAATCGATCCCTTTGGTTCAAATTGCTTTTAATATGTACTCTCTTTAGTCCCTGATTACAATTCCTGCAAAATCATGTTATGAAGAATGCTGTTTCTACGTTATAACTATGTTATAATGACCATTTGTATAAGTTAGCTTATAGCATAGCATACACTTAAAAAAATTGCGATTGGGTTGTTTTAACCCAGCAATTGGGTTGTTTTAAGCAAACATTTAACCCAACCGCTGGGTTAAAACAACCCATTTACTGGGTTAAAACAACCCAATCGCTGGGTTAGTCCATTTTCAACCCAACTTCGTCAATGGTCATTATAACATAGTTATAACGTATATAACGTTATAACAAATGATTAATATCATTCATACTTAGGATAATTTGGGGGGAGTTTTTGGGGAGACTCAAATTCGGGGGAGGACCCGATTTGTCGTGACACCGTCACATGTGATGTTGACCAATAGGAGCACAGAAGCTCTTCCATACACTGCTTTCAAACATGGCAAAACGAAAGAAAGACGATAGTATTGGTGCTGTTATGAGGAATTATGCAGTGGAGGAAAGGTTTGTGGAGATATGGCAACTATACTAGGGCCTCGAGGGACTACCACGACGGAGCGAAAAAAGATCAATTCTGGCAAATGATAGCGGAGGCGCTTCAGCATCCCGGTGAGTACTGGAATTAGCATTAAGCTTGTTTACACTCTTGTTTCCGGGAGTCAGACGCTAGTTCCGCCTCCTCAATGACATCACGCATGTTGTTAAAGTCGGTAAACAATGATTGATCGGGAAGCAATGTGTAGTCCGACATTTTTGTTGTCCATGACACAACAAGAATTTAGGAGTCAAAATCACATAATCTGACGCAGCGACTATCATAACAAACAAAATGTTTGTTACGATAGTCGCTGTGTCAGATTTTGTGATTTTGACTCCTCTTACCAATACTCCACAAAGAGGATAAAGAGTTATTGAAAGGTTATTAAAAAGCAACACCTCAAGGAGAGACCTATTGTAAAATAGGGGCACAGAGAGGATGGAGGAGAAAAGAAGTGAAAGGCATATGCAGAAATAATGCTAGTAATATTCAGAGGGGAGTGAATGTGTGACTATAAAGGAAACTGAATCACTTTTGCAGATTGTGTGTTAAGGATCAAGGCTGCTGTGAAAAGGTGTGTTTGTCTGCACATGTATTAGTACGAGACAGAAAGTCTATTGAAGGTGCTGTAAGCAATATTTGGAGTATGATGCATAAAATGTGATTACCTGTCAGATTTCACTGAAATAGGTGTCCAAAGAAGCCATACATGTCTCTGTGACAGCGCTAAGCTGAAAAGAAGCCCCTTTTAGCCAACCAGAATACCAACCCGGGTTTGGGTTTTGGAAGAAGAATGTGAAAATGAAGTTAAAAACAAGGTGGATCCTAGCAAAACAGCGCTTTTAAATTGCGTATCAGACTAACAGTTGGAAGTGACAGAAAGAGCAAAAGAAAACAAGCATGAAGTGAGTGAAAGAGAAATACAACTTGCAGAGTCACACGGAAAGCTGAATCGGAGCCAAAGGGAAGTGTTTATCAGCCAAAGTGTAATCATAGGCCGGTCTCTCGGCTATTAGGAGAATTAAAGGCTGATTGAATGGTCTTTACAGTGGCAACATAACATTGGGCCGCCTCATCGTGTTTGTCTACTCGCTGTAACAGCTGGCCGAAAAACTCTTCTGCTCCACCGAGAGGAGCCAAGCTATGAAGAGCATTTAAACCATTAAAAAGATCTGAATCACTAACTTTCATAAAAAACGGCACTCGTTCTATCCTTAGACATCCGTCAAGGAGCGAGAGGAGCAGCATTTCTGGCACCCAAGATGTGGAATCACTATAGCCTCGATTCACGCCTCACATCTTTCCCTCTTTCATCAGGCTGGACCGGCTCCATGTCCTGAACGTATTCGTGTGTGTGTGTGAGGGGGAGATGATAGGGGAGGACTGTGGGACTTTGACTGCCTCTGTGTTGTGTCCACAGCTGTGTGTAAGGCTCCTGACCTCCAAACAAAGCTCAGCACAGAGGAGCCACTATCTGGCAGGCATGATAGAGGACAGGCCTGCCCAGCCAGACGTGCTGAGGGAATGACCGTAAAGCCAGAGAGACAACACAGCACCCGCAAGGCCTTTGATAACCGCTGACGACTGGAGCCAGCATGACACGCATACACTCAGCATTAATACAGACAGACACACACACACACACTAACAGAAATGGGTTTTCACAAGTTGACGTACATGTATAAGAAGGCAGGTTTAATATGCTGTCCATAATGACCTGTAGGAAAGAAAAATCACAAATGAGATCTGTTTAAAATCTCATTTGTTTCTCCTATACAGCAATGAGATTAAATGAAGAGCAAATCGTGTCTTCTGCTTAAAGAGATACCAACATTTTATTTATTTATTTATTTATTTATTTTAAAGTACACTACTGTTCAAAAGTTGGGGTCAGTAAGATTTTTTTATTAATACTTTTATTCAGCAAGGATTTAAAAAAAAAAAAATTGTTTTGAACTTTAGAATTAAGAATTAAGAAACATTTATTAAAAATGCTTTATATCACATTAATAACTTGAGAAAATGAGAAAACCGCTGTTTTAAATTGCAATAATAGTTTGCAGTATTACTGTATTTTTGATCAAATAAATGAAACCATGGTGAGCATAAGATACTTTTTCAAAACATAAATAAACTATAATATATCAATTATTTTATATAATTATATTAATATTTTATATAATATATATAAAATTCTACACTTTTGAACATATGCTCACCATGTTCATTACAGCATTAAACTATTAATTTATTTTGACAACTGATTTGTTTATGTTAGTTTTTTATATCTGAGACAAAGTTGACACTTCAATAAAACAAAAACTGAGAACTAAATTGAACTAAAAATGCATTAAATTTTGAACGGATGAGTATTTTCCTTATCATTGCAAACACTATGCATGTAGGCAAATTATTTATGTGGCTTTTTCTCCTGATTTCCGCCAGCTCCCTGAGGACTGCTTATTTCCTCTATAATCACATGCAGGATGTTGATTTGAAGGACAAAAACAGGAATACAAGATTTATCAAATCAAAATATGCGTGATGAATCCCATAATCTATTGTGTGCACAAGGCTCTTGTTGCAGCAAAAGCATAGTTTGATGTGTCTCATGTAAACGCATCTTATAATTACAGCGCTGTAGGAAAACGATGCAAATGCTGTGAAGAGAGAGGTGAAGGCTCAGAGCTCCTCACATTAATGAGCATGCACTGCTGCTGATGTCATTGCCGCGAGCCCTTTAGAGAGTCATTACACAACTTTCCCTTTCATTAATCAGACACTTTGCCTTTGGTTTTTCCTGTATCTTAAGCTTTCCCTTTCTTTGTTTCCCCACACTCTCACGTCTCTCTTTCGTTTACATGGTTCCCTGTCCCCTGTCCCACCGTCTCTGTGTCTCTGCGGTGTTTAATGTGCCGGCAGTGTTTACACCCCAGACAGCGGGTGCAGCACTTTAATCTTGGTAGTGTCTACATGACATCAGCACTCTCGCTGAAGCATAAACCATAGTGGAGAGAACACACACACACACACACACACACACACACACACACACACACACACACATACATTATATTCACACGTCACACGCTTTCTTTCTTGTCTGTCTGTCTGTCTTTCTCTTCCTTCCTTCCTTTCTTCCTACATTTTCTCCCTTCTTTCCTGTCTGTCCATCTTTCCTTTTCATCCTTCCTTCCTTCCTTCCTTCCTTCCTTCCTTCCTTCCTTCCTTCCTTCCTTCCTTCCTTCCTTCCTTCCTTCCTTCCTTCCTTCCTTCCATAATTTCTGTTTAATTTTCCTACCTTTCCTTCCTATTTTCTTTTCTTCCTCCCTTCCTTTCTTCTCTTTCCTTTGTGTTTTCACTTTCCTTTCTTTGTCTCTTCTTCCTTCCTCTCCCCACCTTTCCTAATAATTTTTCATTCTTACTTTCTTTCCTTCTTCCTCTTTCCTTGCTTTTTTCCTTCCTTTCTTGCTTTCCTTCCATTCTCTTACATTTCCCCTCCTGTTTGTCCATCTTTGTTTTTCATCCTTCCTTCCCCTCCATTCTTTCTTTCATTTCCTTCCTTTTTCATTCTTACTTTCTTTCCTTCCTCCTCTTTTTACCTTTACCTTTTACCTTCCTTCAATTTTCCAAACTTTTCCCCTCCTTTCCTTCTTCCATTAATTTCTTCCCTTCCCGTGTTTCTTTGTTTTTTTCCTTTTCATTCATTACTTCCTTTTTCTTTCTTTCTGTCAATTCTTATTTTCTTGGCCCGTCTTTACTAATAATTTTAATTCATTCCTTTTTCCTTTCTATTTTTCTCCTTCTATCCTTCCATCATTCCTTTTTCTATGCATTTTCTTTCCTTCTTTTGTAATTTTTCCATTTATTTTCCTTACTTCCTTACTTTCTCACTGTCTTCCCATTCTTTCTTCCATTTCCTTCCTCCCTTCCTTAACTTCTACCTTCCTTCTTTCCTTTTTCCCTCTTTTCTCCCCTCACACATACTTCTATTCTGGGGTCCAGTGAATGATGAAGTCCTCTAATCCCCCTCTAACCGGCCAGAATCAGTGTGAGAGCGAAGCTCAGAAACTCAGAGCCCAGAGAGGGATTACCAGCAGCCCCAAGCCTCTTTCTGCTGCCCTGCAACCTCTCCCTAACTCAGGAGAGACTTACAGTGCACACTCTCATGTGCGGCAACCCTATAAGCTGCATCATCTTTAAAATAAATTAACGTATTACACAAAGAAACTTGCTGTATAACTGGTTACTTGTCAGTAAGCAGACACTTTTCGTTCAAAGCAGTTTACAGTATATTAATTACAGGGACAATTCCCTGGAGCAACAACAGGTTAACCGCCCTGCCCAAGGGCACCATGATTCTCAGTAACGCTGCAGTTCATGGGTCACCCCTATCTGGGATCACACCTGTTTGGGTCACCAGCCCAGAGCTATTATCACCAGGCTTCCAATACCCTTGTATATGTGTGTGTGTGTGTGTGTGGGGTAATTAAGTAATTAAATAAACAAGTGTACTGACGTTAGCCGATTCGTTTTCAAAGCTAGAGATCTGTTTATGGGAAAAGAGCGATAATAAGGGTAGACTCATACCCAGGCTCTATAGACTTTCACACACACAAATCCACACACTGACATGCCACTTTCCCTTGTCAACAGCCCCTCTGTATGTAGTCATGCATTCCTCTTCAATCCAAATCACAGTCATTATGTTGCCATGCTGATAGCCGCTGAGCGGGTTTGTGTCCTAATTGAGCTGGCTGTGACCACACAGTACACCTGACCAGAGATCAGCTGCACAGGCTAGAAAGAACAAAGCAGGCCAGCCAAGCCATATTCGTTTAAGCAGTTTATTGTTAAATCAGTGCATTTTGGGGCCAAGGTGGTGTGGAGAAGGAGGACTCTTTTAGATTATTGGAATGAAACCCACATGTTTTGACATGTTGTTCGCTTCACAGAATTTTACTTGTGGGAGGAGTGAAGCGAAGAATTCATGTGGTCAAATAAGGCTTCGTTTTTCTGTGCATTTTGGGTAAAAATGGCAAGGCCAGAGTCCAGAAATAGAACAGGGGCTATTATGGGATGCATGGAAGGCTGGCTCCGTGTTCAGGCATGACTGTGTGGTCACGGTGGTCACGGCACTGTCTTCCCCCACAGCTAGCCAACCTCCTGCCGAGTCTGAGAAACGCTAATCAGAACCAGAGAGAGAGAGAGACAGAGTAAAAAAAACAAAAAGCAAGCAAGTTCTTGCCTAGAAATAAATAAAATAAAAATGCAAACAAAAAGATTCAGGAAGACGATTAGGGAGGGATGAAAGTGAGCAAGGAAAACTCAACAAGCAATCAAAGCATGGGCCAAAGACAAAGGCGACGCGTCAACTGGAGTTTTGTTTTAATCAGAGAACATGAAAATATTCAGACATGCGGCTCAAAAGCAACAAGTCCCTCTCGAATTAAAGCCTTCGCTATAACGAGAGAGAGGAGAAATAGAGGAAAACAGAGAGAGAGAGCGAGCGTGTGTGTGTCCCTCGAGACTGATTAATATTGAATTCCTGATGCTAATCTTTGTTTTGTGCTTTTTTTCCTTTACTGGTGTGGAAGCGACGTGTCCTTAAAAAGCATGCTTTATGTATATTTAATGAAGGCTCTGCATACATTTGGAGCGCTTGTCTTGCTGTGTGGTATCCCACCCTCGCATGATCACATACTGCCACATACTTCTCAAGATACCCACGTATCGAAATCTACATGTGCCATTTATAATAGTCATATGAACCGTAAGATAAAGGTTGTTTAATAATGCAAAATGGTGACAAGCATAAAAAAGTAAATGATAACTGCATGAATAAGGTAGTCGGATTTTGCTTGAATCTTGACTGGGGAGAGCTTGTGTTTCTGTGTGTGCGTCTGTGTGTGTGTGTGTGTGTGTGTGTGTGTGTGTGTGTGTGTGTGTGTGTGTGTGTGTGTGTGTGTGTGTGTGTGTGTGTGTGTGTCTGCACCTGGTACATACAGGTGTCAGATGCCATTGCAGCATAAAATCCTTGATGATATTGCCTGATATCATCTAAGTATCTGATGGTGATGAGCTCAGCACAACTGTGAAATGATGTGTGCAATTGTGTGTGCCAAGGCGGGACAATCTGACCTTGGCGAGGACACACAGACTGATTGATTATTGATCACGGTATGCACACACATGCACAAACACAGACGTTTTACAGCATCCATGATTCAGAACACACAGACATTCCAAAAAAAAAGGGAAGTGGATTTCCCAGTTCCTCCAAGCACAGTCAGGACTGTCACTAGTTTCCTTGTCCAATCACACATCCTCACCACAGAAATGGAAGCACTTTCAAGGTTTTGTTTTTGCAGCCCATTTAAAATGTCATTTCTCTCTACTATCAGACATCAAAGCCAATGTGGAGGGCTTTTATTTTCTAAGCCAAATCCCAAAATTGTTTCTCATTTACAAAAGCTGGCTGCAGGCCTAGTCAAAGTTTGGACTTAATAATGACAGCGGTGCGAGAGACAGCGCGAGGGAAAGAGTGCGGGAGGAGAGAGAGATTCCCCACATGGTTATAATATGCTGTGGTGGTTGAGTCCATCAGTCGAGGTGTCACAATGAAAAGTAGCTCACAGGATGTAGCAAGCAGCATGCAAGCGCACACACGTACACATGAAAGAAAGAACGTATTCTGCTCAAACCCTGTATAAAACCGGTGAATTTACAGGGTTCAACAAAAGAGATAGTCTCCTGGCCCAGGTCAGTGTTATGTGAATTTTATTTGTATTTTTCTGGACAAAAGTAATAAAATAAAATAAAATAAAATAAATGTAAAATTTAATCTACTGGCCCAAATAGCCTAGCAGAAAAAAAGATTGATTTAGATTCAGTTCAAAGATTTTTTTATAACTATTCACACAAACATTAGAGACTTAAACATTGCTGTTCCGTGCAAAATTAACAAGAGCATACGCTGCTCTTTAATCTGCAGTATAAACTCAATTTCAAAATGCTGAAGAAACCCCTTGAAAAGAAACGTGTAACCCCCTTAAGCAAATGTGTCAAAATGAGTGAGATAGCTGAAAGAATCACATATACATGATAAACAAAACAATAATACAATGGAAAAAAAAATGCTCGGTGTTAAACTGATGAAATCCAAACAGCAATGTTGACGAGTCAGTAGGGCTGTTTTCTTGTGAAAATGGGAGCCAGTAGGAAATGGAGAAGGAAGAGGAGGAGGAGGAGATTGAGAAAGGGAGAGAGAGAGAGAGAGAGAGAGAGAGAGAGAGAGAGAGAGAGAGAGAGAAAGAAAGAAAGAAAGAAAGAAAGAAAGAAAGAAAGAAAGAAAGAAAGAAAGAAAGAAAGAAAGAAAGAAAGAAAGAAAGAAAGAAAGAAAGAAAGAAAGAAAGAAAGAAAGAAAGAAAGAAAGAAAGAGGGAGTCTGACAGCTGTATAAATGAGCTCTGTAGCTCATGGCGCCCCAGAGTACTGGCTCATTGTTGTGCTGATCCAATGCACAGCAGATGAACCCAGGGTTTAAAAGTTGAACTGTGTGTGTGTGTGTGTGTGTGTGTGTGTGTGTGTGTGTGTGTGTGTGTGTGTGTGTGTGTGTGTGTGTGTGTGTGTGTGTGTGTGTGTCAGTGTCTACTGACCCTTATTTGCTAGCATCCGTTATTAAGGTTAGCTTATGTGTGTTTGTGTGCGATTGTGTCTGTGTGCATATTACAAGCCCTCCCATTGAGCATTTTTAACCCAGTCAGTTCTCAAGTATCAGTTGCACAAATCCAAGTCGGAAGGGCGACAATTTTCAGATTTGGTGTGAAAACAACATATCATATGTCAGGTGTGTAATAGGTGCATATGCATGTCTGAGTTGCCATGCATGCCAAGCAAGAGTGTCATTTACTCTCACTTCCTCATTTTAACCCTCCTGCTTTGCATCAAATCTACAGCAAACTATTTGTAAATGTCTTGCCAGCATAAAACAATCACATTAGTTTGAGTAAGTACACCAAAGCTAGAGTTTAAATTACAATATACATATACAATCTTTTCACCCTCATGTTTTTCTTCTGTGGAATACAAGAGAATATATTTTTGATCTATAAAAGTGAGGGGCAGAACAAAATTAGACCTCATTGATCTTAATTGCATATATATATCCTCTTTTGTGTTCAACATAAAAAAAAGAGAAAGTCATACAGATTTGGAATAACATAAAGGTGAGTAGGCCTGAATAATTAACTATCTTTTTGAGATGAATGCAGGTGATCCGCCATACTGGCCCTCATGACGTTCACAGCACAGATGTGCCTTTGGGAAAACGCAGTCCTGATCAATAATCACACTATCACAGACATCGAAAGTGATGATATTCCGGGTGCTGCAGCGGGTAATACATATTTTATAGGTGTACATAAGAAGGTGTACGTATCAAATATTAATAAATGATGTTCTGCTGGCATTGATGACGTGCAGATGTATTGTTTGAGGGGCAGCGGTGATGGGTGCAGTCGGGCCAGGGCGTTGGGACTCTCTCAGCCTACTGAGGCACATCAAACAGTGAAAGAAGAGACCGTGGGGTGGAGGGGAGGGGGGAACGATGTCGCTTCTGCCAACGAGGCTCTGCTGAATCACACACACACACACACACACACACACACACACACACACACACACACACAGACACAGAGTGTTGTACACTCGCTCACAGCACTCAGCTGGCAGGCATAGTGAGTGGCGATGGAACACGCCAGGCTCTGTGCTACCAAGCAGAGGTAATTGGGCCAGATTACCAACCAGGTGGAAACATTCAGACGCTCTTTTTCCTCTTCTCCCTCTCTCTCTTTTAGTCACTTTCACTCATCCCCCGTATTTTGGAGCAGCGGACGCATGCCATTTCGGAAGTTCAGGATGAAGATGGAATCAAACTAAAACGTTCAAAAATCAAGTTAGGGTTATCCAAAAACGACCTGTTCATTTAGCATTTAGGCCCATGTATCACAAGTGACCCATTAGCTATAAGTCAGGGATGATGCAGAGGCAAACACAGGTGAAAGTGAGAGAGAAAGAAAACGAGATACTAACTAGATTCAAGCGAACGCAACTAATTTAAACTACAAGCCCTATCAAAGGCGAATGGCCTGGGGGCAGCAGTACCTCGGTGTGGAACAGGGCTGCACCGCAGAAGAACGAGTGGACAGGGAGGGTGAGACAGGTTAGAATCAACAGCAGCGCACACAGCATTGTTAAATCAAGACTCAAGGCACACGGAAGTGAGAGAGGAAGAAGTTATATGAAAGAAGGCCGAGCTAGGGTTGACAGGGCAGACCACTGCTTTTGTAGAAACATGACTGCTACGGCACAAAGCTACAAAATAACTCTCTGTAAACGCCGAGGGTGAGGGCGAACGACCATGTGGATGACTGACAGACAGGGTGCCACCTAATTGAACTGTGGGTTGGTGTTTGTTCCATCTGAGAATAACTAAATTATTCTCTCTCTTAATCCATCCACCAATCTATCAGTATTTGTCTGACTCAAACAGTTAGAAAATGGCTAAAAGAATATACCAGAACGCACTTAATTTCAAAAACATTAAGGGACTTAATTCCTCACATTCCTCCCATCCTACCTTCCTATGCGAGTGCGAGTGTCTCATATAATCCAATATAATTAAATGGGAATATATATTAAATAATTGATAAATGGTATATACATATTATATGGTTACATTCCATGCCAACAAAGAGGAAAAGATCTAAAACTTAATAAATTATACCAGCATATGATGTAAAATAAGACACATATATCATCTTATAGTATCTATTCTGTATGAGCAGAAAAGACACCTGTGTTGATTAAAAAAGCCACAGCGGAAGAACAAGAATTTGATACGAGCGCACACACATACTCTCACACACACACACACACACACACACACAACACAAGTAAATGATGCACCTGTATGGCATGAGCTGGCGTCCGCCTTGAGGCAGACGTTACAGACATCTGCTGAGGATATGGAGGAAAGAAAAGAAAGAGAGAGAGAGAGAGAGAGAGAGAGAGAGAGAGAGAGAGAGAGAGAGAGAGAGAGAGAGAGAGAGAGAGAGAAGAAAAGGAGATCCTACTGTACACATTATCCGCGCGCACTGCCAGAGCAGCATTTGATGTGCACGCGAGACCTGAGCAGCACAACAAAATCCATCAATCTACCGGCGGTTCGGCTTTTAAAATGCATTCAACTCGACGACAGTCGTCGAAGAAAGAGACAATGAACCGATTCAATACATTAGAGATGAAAAATAACGACAGGAAGATGTAGGCTAACGTTTTCTCGAAAGCAGCTGTCGTAAAAGAGGCTGTTTTATAGAGTTTATCTTTCGTTGTTTGTCTCTGTGTGAGGTATGAGGGCGAAGTTATTTGTGTGAGGAACAAATAAAAATTACTTTTAAGAAGGCAGTGGTTGAGGGCAGGCTATGTAGCAGCGGGAGGCCGGAAAGAAAGACAGCCGCTAACGACCCCATCAGTACCCGCGCGCATTCACCGTGGGCCGGGGACCATCGGGGTCAGCGAGCGCTGCGATAGATCTCGCAGTCGAACGTTACGCGTCGATTTCGAACACGACTGAAAATACGTCAGCTGAGTTTAAAACACAGGGAACGTAAAGTCACGAAATAGCCTGTAGACTTTAACTAGGCTACATATATGTGAACAAATATAGCTAATGTAAAATGTACAGCGGTGTAAAACTAAACAAAATATATAGACCTATATTTAAGCACGCTAACAAAAACAACAAAGGGATTTTAATTATTTAATTAATTGTTTAGAACTATTAAACATTCTTAAAAACAACACGTCGGTCAAAAGGGAATCTCTCAACAATATGGAAAAGTTATATAGCCTATAAAATGACAGATTATGCAGTTATGTAGGCTATGTGATTTTCTCAGTGATTAATAACAAAAGAGGCATTCACAGACTGACGCATTCATAGGCTATACGAACTTATTTCTCATTAATAGCCAAAATGCAAAGTGTACCTCTACCCCAAAGGTACTTTGAATGCTGGAGACACTTGTTAAATCTAATGCATGCACTGTCAACTCATTCGCACCCCGTCACATCACCGCTCAATATAGAAACCGGATTTTCTGGTATTACAGACGCCTCTTTTAACACACACACATACACATGCACACACACACACACACAACTGACCCTAATCTTGGAGACTTCTCGAACCACAGCGCAGACACACACATACACACACACACACACTAAAGCTTGCGTTATTAACTTAAAGCAGCTGTGGCAGCAAACCACTCAAAGATGCACCCTAATAATTAACATAAAATCATGTGGGTTTACAAGAATAGATATTACCAAACTACTTGTTTTGTCAAAAGAGAACTAGATGTCTGAATGAGCGCGAAACAAAGAGGACAATTCAGCTATAAAGTAACAGCTCGTTATTAACAAAAAAACTATATGAATTTAATCATCAAAAAAATATAATTAACAAATATAAATGTAATTTATAGTCACATATATAGTAAACTTCCAGGTTAAGGTAGGCTAATTTTCTTGTCCGCTTTCTTGTGATACGCACTGCTATCAACTACGACCAGCCTTGTCAGACATTATGCAAGCAAACTGTATAATAAAAAGCTATAATTCTGTCAGATGTGTCTACATTGAGCCCGTAGCAATTGCTTATTTCCAGAAAGACCTTCATTTCCCAATAAAAAATAAGTAGGCTACGCGTCAATGCGCTTTTCTGAAGTTAGGCAATTTAATTCTGCTAAAAAGTACGTTTTAAAAGCATTCACTTATCCACAGGGGAACACAAACGCTTACCTGAATGTGGAGGCATCGCTATATGTGAGGGGTAATATTTCCCAGGCTGAAAGTGACCGGGATGCTGTACTGCCGTGTGCCCGGCAGAAGTGATCCTCGAGGCGGCTCTGTGAACCAGCGCGCCTCGCTCTGCCAAAAGGTGCGGCGGAGGAGCGAAATCCCGTCCTTCCATCCCGATAAAAAAACGTTAAATCCGAAATCCAGAGCGGGGAAACCACGAGAACCGAACCAAACGCCGCCCAGATGTTATAATTCCGTTAAGAGTTTCGGTTAGGTCTTGCATTCAGCACAGTTTTGGCTCTGACGGCCAAAAAAGTATGTCCCAGTCATGTTTTCTGCAACACACAAAAAAAATCATACAATGTAGTTTCAATTACAAACTAGTTACACGAATGTGTGATGCAAATCCACAAGATCGTATCATGTTAGTATCCTTCAAATGTGTAATGGTAATCCTGCATTGGAAACACCAAGAGCGTACGTCCTGCGCCCGCTGCCTAAACTACAGATTCTCCGCTCGTCTCTCTCTCATCTCGCCTCAATTGAGCGAGCTTGCAGCACACCTCCACTTCTACACAGAAGACTCACTGCAGGCTATATGCAATTCACAGAGAGATGCCAAGATCAATACATTTTTACAGTAGCCTTACGCCTATATGGAAATCCAAGGACGTTTTAAGCCAAAACAAAAAAGATGGAAAATGCACAAAGCTAAACCAGTCGTTGTCTTTCACTATGAAAAACATTAAGGAAATCTATAATCGCTGACGTTTGTGTGACTGCTTCCATTGCAAACACTAAATTATTTAATGCATCAAACTATAAATATAATTTCATTCTTTTCACTTAATTAAACTGCTTTGCTCGTCTGAACTAGGTTTTCTATAACCTTATATGCGGTAACAGCACATGGATGATGGCGGATATTTCACCTCTGGCCTCTTAAGTTTCCTAAATCACGGGTAAAGGCAACATCTTACGCTGTTGCAGATGAAGACTTGTCATGGCAAAATGGTGCATTGAGAGAATTGTCATGCGGTGTTACTAATGCACGAGATTTGTTTCAAAGCATCCTCATAACATGCTCGAATAAAGTACTGTTGCCAGACTAATGAACACTGAAAGACAATAATTAGACAAGCTCGCGCAATTGTGCTCTTCTCATCACACTGAATCACAGATAAGAAAACCAAGACATTTTAACTATAAGCGAAAGACATAGGTCGTATCTTCAGATATGTGACGCGTCTGTTGGATTTCAGCGTTTTGCTGAATGAGGCCTTAAAACGTTGGAAGTGTTTTGAGTGTGAGGATGGTTGCAGTGCCAAATTGTTGTAGCCCTACTGTCATTAAAACACAAAAACTGAAAAGAGAGAGGTTGAGAATGGTGAGTGAATTGACTTGCACAACATTAGGTTTCAATTAAAAAAAAATATTTCCTCAAATAATGAGCATTCGCTTTAAAAAAAAAAAAGCCTACCTAAATGTAGTGTAGCCCCTTTTGCGCTGACAAAGGACATTTTCAGCAAACATGTATCATTTCCGTAACATCATGAAAAGAAATTGGGCAGACATTTTAAAGCATGAAGTATTTGAACGCAGCAACCTCCCACTATTAACCAAAGCCGAACTTTTAACATTTATTGGGATCTGAGATCTATTAGGTTTGGCTCGGAGGACGGATGGGAGGTGAGGAGGAGCACATGAAAGAACAGGTTTCCTAAAGTGTTAGGAAATGCCATTTCAAACTCTGATATAATCCAGACAATTTTATGAATCATGACATTTCTAAATAAAGCATGTGAATGTAATAAAAGCATGTGAAAACTAAAATTTAGTTAACAGGCCTTAGTTTCATAAACAACTGCCCAATATTCATTCTGCAAGTAGGGTAAAAGCGCTTATGTTCTTCTGCCATCACGTCCATTGCATAACAGTTTGCTCGAATTTAGTCTTTTGTTAAGATTGTGTATATATATTATTAGCCAGTAAGACATTAAGGTCTTCGCTCTAAATAAAATTAATTCTTTATTCAAACAGAAATTTGGTAGTAATTCAGTCTTGCACTAATCTTCTATTATTATAATGATAATGATCATTAGTATTATTATTATCATCAGCATCATTGCTCAAATAAAGCAATAGATTCGGATGACAATAAAGGGATATTTTCTTTCACCCCCTGCAATACAAACTCCGTAATTTTGTATAACACCAGATGTTCTTAAAAAAAAAGAGCAGCTCTTGAAAGCAAATGTTTATTATTGCACGCATATAAATACAATATAAACGAATTACTTACTGGTAAGTTATTCCTTGCAAAACAATAAATGGATTTAAAAAAACATAATACAAAAATACGTAAAAGAGTGCAGAAGCAGAATAAAAACATATGGAAATGGTTACATCCTAGAGTCTGCTGATTGCAGTGCGTGTGCAGTGCAGAAGTTCGGAGATGCACCGTAGTAGTAGGCTTGAGCTTCTGCTGAATCGAGCCCCGTACAAGCAGTCAGAGGCTCTTTCCTAAATCTGCTAGTGCCACTCAAGAAGAAGAGGGGGAGGTGACTGTGGGAGCAGTCGCGCCCATTGGTCTAATACCTACATGTCAATAAGCTCGTGCAGCGCGCCCCAGGATAAACAGTGGCTCCGATTGGATGACGCTCTGAGCCAATGGCGTGTCAGCTGGATCAACTAAACAAAACGGCGGGCGCTTTATTTGAGCTTTCCTGTCTCGCGACTAGTTCAGTGTGAGGCACGACAGCATGGTTACTTTTGCAGCCTAGAGTGCCATTATTTAAATGACTTTAAACTCCGGAAGAAACGCAATTCACAACATTTGATTTTGAAAAAGCAAAGCCTTTCAAACATGACAAATTATTAGTTGCCATTAATTGCCAATAGTAGCCTATTGATTATTTTAAATGGCAGCTGGTATTGTCTCACTGAGTATAATTAAAAATAACCGAAAAATAAAATGAGAAAATGAACATCTCACCAGCCAAATGTAAAAAAAAAAAAAAAAAAAAAAAGATTTTTTTTTTAACCAATCTGTTAAAAATACAATAGGCTATCAGTCAATTTAAAGCATGTCACTGCACGTTGGGTATGAGGAGTTAAGAAACAAAGCACCAGTCAAATTAACAAATTTAACCCAGATCACATCAGGATGCTAAATCACTTAAAGCCCAAACTATGGTGCAATGGCAAACAAAGAGTTAAAATCCTGGGCCTCATTCTTAAAATTGTTTGATTGGTTGGCGTGTTGCCAGAGCGCTGTCAATCATAGAATGTAAACAAGGCTCTGATTGGCTGCTGTCCAGTCCGCACTGGGCTGCCTGAAAAAAGCAATTACTGGCCTTGCGGTTTCAAGGCGGCCCAGAGCTGGATGATGAAAGGAGATAAGGAGGGGCGGTTTCAAGGCCTCCCCTAGGCGAACCTCGTTGGCCCCAAAGCTAAAGGAGAGTCAAGAGTGACTTAATCAAAGGGAATGCGTTAAAAAGGGGGAAATTACATGTTGTATTAAATTTAAAGTATACATTCTCGGATTAATATCGCTTAATTCAACAGCAACATGACAATTCTAATACATGGAATCTAAAAGACTAAAACAAGAGAAGGCTGAAATGAAGGCAAAAGCGACCAAAACGAGCGTGCGTACTGCGGATTTTTACGATGAGATTTAAACAAAAAAAAAAAACTTCACATTGACTGCGACTTATAACTTTGAGTGGATACTTAATAACAGTAAGATGGCTGTAAAATATAATGAACAATTAGGATACACGCTAACTGTTATCATGCCGTTATATTTTTCGGTTCAAATGCAATTTGGTAAAACCTGGGTGAGTGAACTGGAAAATTGAACTGGAAAATCATTATTAACAGAAATTGTTAAATATTATCGTTGTTTATTTTATAATGTTTGTATTAGCCCACAATGTATTATTATTACAATAGGCTATAAAATATTTTGCCCGTCAAACGATGTTTTTTTTTTTTTTTAATCAATAAACTGAAAAATTGATCAAGAAGTATGAAATATATCGTCTGCTTCCTAAAATGTCAAATGACTTTGCAATTTATTTGCAAATTATTTTAGGAAGGTGATGATATATTGTACTATTTTGGCTTATATATATATATGTATATATATATATATATATATATATATATATATATATATATATATATATATATATATATATATATATATATATATGTGTGTGTGTGTGTGTGTGTGTGTGTGTATATATATATATATATATATATATATATATATATATATATATATATATATATATATATTCATCATTTCCTCTTTAACTTCAACCCATGAACCTGCAAAACCTCCAGATATAAGCCATTAGAAGAACTGTAATTTCATGAATGTGTAGGCCTGCTATACGTTATTTTATTTTTATTATTTTATTTGCACCATCGTATTGTAACAGCACGAATTGTCTTGTATTAATTTGTAAAAATAAAGTAATAATAAAAATAAATACATTTAAAAAGTGCAGGCGTCGACCACCATTAGCTTTAGTGGATATAGGGAATATTACGTTTTTAAAATTTGCTCAGTATATTTGGAAGAAAGGAATATATAGTGATTACCAATATATATAGAGCTACCAATAATATACCAATAACAGAGAATGTAGCCTATATTGCTATATTACAAACCACATACTGAAGTAGGCTTCATATTTTATGACAATACCTACTAAAAAAAAAAAAAAACATAATTACTGAAACTTTTTAAATGAAACGATAAAACATTCCACGAGGTGCTGGAATCAATTAATAATCAACAGTTCAATAAATCATTCCATTAATGTATAAATTGTTTATGATCCTGTAGGCGTGGGGCTTGTTGTAAAGGAAAGAATAAGAGAGATAAAGATAGAGAAATAAGGTCAGTCCTGGAAGTAAAATGCCACGGCGAATCAGATTCAACAGAAATTTTCGCCTCAGAAATATGAAATCAAGTAGGCTTTGTATGCAAACAACCCATAAGCAAAAGCTCTTAATATGACAAAGTGCACAGTCATTGTGTTAACCAACTCTACAGTAAGTGCAGAGTTTGTGCTATGCCCTACCACCGACCCTTCTGTCCAAAAAAAAAAAAAAAAAAAAAAGCAATAACATTGGGGCAATAAAGAATTCTGTTCTGCAATACACAAAGAGGTGCAGCGCTTTAAGCAGATATCGGCACTTAATTTATTTAGTGACAAGAAAGACCCTTTTATTGTTGGGTTTTTATTGGCTCCTTTTCGCAACTTGAAAGGTGGGGGTGGGGTGCATTTTTAGTGGTGTACGGATAACACACACACACACACACACACACAAGCAGCCCATGCAAACACATTTACACACAAGCAAAGGCACTCTATTTCTCGCATACAGGCTCGTCTAAATACTTGTATCCTATATACCTGGACACAACTTCAGTGTCTATTTTCTTCTGCTTCTCTATTTCTTTCTATATCAAACACACACACACACACACACACACACACACACACACATCTCCTTCTCTCCCCACGCGCGCACTTACACACATTCTTTCTTTTCTTTTTCTTTTTTCACTCACGCACACACAAACAGACACACACTGTCCATGTGCCAGCGCGAGTGCCTACTGTGGGACGCGGGGATAATTAATGCGGAGTGACTGATTGCTCTCGAAACAGACCAGTCCCGCGAACGGCATTGTCCGTGATCAATGAAGCGTCTCTGATTGACACTTTCCCTCCATCTTCCAGCCACATTCAAACTACCGGAACGGGGCGTTTGTCACCAGCGTATAGGCCAAGGGTGCGCAGAGACGCAGTTATTGTCAGGCCTAAGTTGCACACCAGTTTTGGATAGTGTGAGATCCTCCTGGTCTGCCTTTGGTAAAGTAATAATGCAGGATGCCTGAATACTAGAGCCCACTCTCTAGTATTCGAATGTATAAACGATGCTTGCATGCGCCTACACGTCCATGTAGGTTAGGGGATTTTATGTACGCGTCCTTTAGATGAATCATTGTGACAATGCACTCCATAACTGGTGACGAGGATGGAGCATGTTCAGTCAAGACATTCATTTCGCTCACTGGCCAGAGATGTCTGCTCGTAAAATTGCACGAGAAACATGATTTTAAAACATCCTGTATTGGGAAAAAAAATATTATGTTAGTCTAGTTATTAATATTGTATCATTTAACAAAATTGCACGTTCGTGTTAAATTATACAGGAACATCAAATTATTTTATCGATTGAAAAAACAACAACAAAAAAAAAAAAAAACTTGCTTTGAGAGTCCACAGGCGTCTTAAACCTATGATCTAAATTAGGCTGATTGGTATTTGGTGACCTCTTCTCTCATTCTGATGATTTAAGTTAGGTTGACATCCAAGTGAAATACATTTGGAGCAGCTTTTGAATATTTGCAACCATCAGAATTACAAAATTCTTGTGAAATGACTTGGCCTCTGGTAAGTGTCAGGCATCAGAGACGTGTAGACTACACACACGGCTTGGACAAACGGTTTAGAAGACCCTGTATGCAGTGCTGATGTGTATCCTATCTGAAACGGGGTATTTAAAACGTTGACATTATAAATAAACATTGATAAGCGTAAGAATATTTAGTTGGGATGTGTGTGTTTTGGGGTCCGTCGTCACTGATCGAAGCCTTCGGCTATTTGTGTCGGCGAGCATAAAAACTGTAAGGTCTTGTGAAATCATAGCGATTCAGAGACTGTAGCGATCGCACATGTTAGACAGACCTGACACCTAAGTCAAAACTCTACCTGAAACGATGAAGATAGTTAAATCAATGGAAATGTAGCTAGAGGTTGGAAACCCAACCCTAACCCTAACAACCGAAGAATGCTTTGGGTTTAAGGCGGTACAGGCCAAGGGATCCTTTTAAATGATTAAAAAACAACTCCCAATAAGGGTGAATACCGACTAGCTGCCCTTTATACATTCCAGGGAATGGCATTATCGATAGAAAAAGACCATCTGTGTCCAATTAAGGAAAGTACTGCTTCACCCCCATAAATGGCACAAACCTACCTCATTACGACCTGTTTTATTGTAAAAGCTAGAAGTCAAACTATAGAGAGGTAAATTAATCTAACAAAATAAAAACACACTAAAAACGCTTTTTGGTTACAAAATAAAAACAACTCAAGAAACTTTCTGCTATTACCTTGCATATCTTCCTAAGACTTTAGAACAACAGCAGGAAACAGCACTGATGAACGGGAAGTAAATATGGCGTTGATATGCACCAATTCTTGACTAACCCATTTATAATGAACAAGAAACTGACGACTTGCCCCATAGTGCTTCATTAATGAGTCTGTCTTATAAATACCTCAGTTTAAATTATGTGATAATTCGTAAAATGTCTCCTTAAAGCTTATCTCCCAAATTTAACGTGACTGAAGAAATTGAATATTAATCGGATGAGTCGTCTAATTAACGGGGAATTCGTGAATTGTATTATCAATACCTATTTCGAGTAATCTTCGTATTGTACAGTTGTTAAAACTACGAGTTGCAAAAGTATCCACACAGAAGGGAATGACTGCGAGCTGTTATACTGCTCACTGCTGCCATAAATCTATAACAAAGTAGAGCAACAATAATTAAATGATCTACATTATATAAAAATCTTGCGAGAGATGTAGTCACACAACGCAGTATGGGTACACTCCTTGCATTAGCGATAATGAGTGCGTATGTAAAGATCTTTTAAAGGATTGTCAGTGCCCCACTCGGTTTTGATATGGGACACGGTGCTGTCTTGACCCGAGTGTAGCCTATAGTATATATGCCTGTATCACAGCCAGATCTTCATAGTTCCTCTCACAGGTATGTCTTCAGTGTTTTACAAGTTGTTATCAATCGACGTCTAAGTGTCCATCCTAAAGGCCCTTGATACGTGTTGAGTTTTATGGGAACAAAAATAAGTCATTCCGAGTTTAATTTGGTTATATAAACAAATGTATAGCTAGTATTACATTTCACGAATGGCTCAATCCAAACAGACTGAAATAATATAAAATCATCTACCATCAATACATGTTCCGTGCAACAGCAATAATGTTTTGACCCTATGACCTAGTAACCTTGGTGAGTGAAGCATTAGCCTAATACAAATTACTAAATTCAAATGAATTAATTACTTAATAAATGACTAAACGACAATAGTAGAGATGTTGTTTTCAAAAGTGTAAACATTTAGCACGGAAACAATACGTACACAAGTTTTAAAATACGTTCTATCTATAGGCTATATATTATTTACATTTTATTTTTGTGAAGTAAACTATTTGAGAGTCCAGCACAAACAATGAAAAAGTCAGAACAATCAAATATCCGGTCAAAAGGCCCTCTCCCATATTGCAGAGAACGGCGTGTCTATAGCCTACCCGAATAAATAGTGATAAAATCTCTCGAGATTTAACACATTGGTATCGTTGTTAAATTCCCATATCAAATGTGCATGTAAGTATACGTAAGAAAATTGGCTAAGCTTTAAAAGCCAATGTAAAACCAGTCTTAGAAACAGGCTTGACTTCTCAAAAAAATGCCACAAAAGTCATTTTTTTACACTGACCGTTAAATAGTTCTTGGTCGAATGGTGTATATCTGAGATGAAAAGTGTATTTTAATGTCACAAACAGCCTCGTAGGAAGCCATTATTTATTCTGACAACCCATAGCCTATATCTTCTGCATAAAGGACACAAACAAACGAGTAAACAAGCTTCTCAATACTTCTGCAAAAGTCCTGATGGCTGCAATAAATCACAATCAGAGGAGTAGAAAACACACCTACCTATAAAAATGGAAGTCCATCCAGACAGAAAATATTTTTTGAATAAGAAATGACCATTGATTTATGCAAAATTGTGAAATGCGCCCGTGATCTGGATTCAAATCTTTGAAAAAGCCGTCTGAAGTGTCCCTTCCCGGTGCAGAGCTTTTGTAACAAATCTTAACAGCCTTTGGAAAAAAACAGAGGCTTTTTAATTCATCATAACTGCTTAATCATAGCCTAGTCCGGTAAAAACTCTTTAAAGCCTAAATGGTATAAAATACACTTGAATGGTTTCTGGTTGTTGAAGATCTATCTGAAGGTACGGAGCAAATCCGTCCGAATAGAGCCAACTGCCTCCTCGAGCCTCTATAATCACAAATTTATGGCTGGATGACGCGTCCTCTTCTCCCACAATGGAGCTCAGTGACATTAAACAGAAAATTGATGGAGAGGCGAACGAAATTTAATCTGCTGTCATATCCAGACCATTGCATTTTTGCCTCATTTAATTAGGGGAGAGGGCACGTGTCTCTTGAGCATACCCCAACTCCTTAGCACACCTTGAACTATTCTACTTTTTTGCATGTTTGCACCGAACGGGACCTTGGGAAAGATTAGGGGGAAAGCGACCCCTTTCCTCTGCGTCGTACAGACCTTGGATACACTTAATCAGATCTTCTCCACCATGTTGGACTTTCCACATGATCTGCAAAAAAGAACCTACCTTAATCGAACTAAAGTAGCCGGTTTCATGTGGTAACTTCAGGAAATTAAAAGACGTCGCAAACCACGAGTCGATCGTGACCGTGCGCAATTATAAGACGTCGAAGCGACTGTACAGAATATCGATATTTCAAACCGATTTTAACTATTTTTTCTTAATGTAGGCTACATACGCGTTTTGTATAGTGATGCAGCTGCAATGCATTCGATAAATCCAATGTGTCTGAGAAAAGATATGTGGAGGTGGCAAGATCAGTACCAGAAACACCACAAACACACGTTCGCTTCAATATGTTGTTTACTTAAAGACTGCAGATTTACCTTGAGGAAACACAGGCAATCCATTACAAAATACATTTGTTGTCCTGAAAGCAAAGCAATGCCCGACTCTTACAAACAAGTTATGTTTTTACATCCAAAACAGGCTATTTGCCTTGAAAGCGAGGCGTATTTCCCACTCATCCCCGGAGCAAAACTCTGCCCCCACCCCTACCTTTAAGGTCACCGCCCCGGGAATGATGACGTCAGAAACTTAACGCTTTCAGTCCCGTGAGCACTGATCGAGCGAGACCTTTTTAGCGATGCAGACAAGACTTCTGCTTTACACTATATATTGATACAGTGCAACTTTTCATACATTAATAAGTTGAAAGACCAACTTGAAAAGGGTGACTGTGCTGCTAAACAGGCAAGCAGTTTTACACTCAAAGCAAAAAAAAAAAAAAAACACTTTTGAGAATATCATTAAGTGATAAATATCACTAAAGTGATGTACAGGCAGGCTGAGCCAATTAAAATATATTCAAAATGAACTTAACTGTAAAAGTGATATGGTTAACTTTATCTTCCAATGTGCATAACAAGCATTGTCTGCAATAGCCTATACAAAATAGTTCTTTCATATGCAATAACCAAATCACAGCAATGTTAAAAAAAAACAACAAAAAAAGAGTGGATATACCAATAACATTGTTTGCTTATGTCTGAAATGAAGCCGAAAAAGGCAAAAGAGAGAAATTTGTAATTTGGGGATTATTTGTCTGACTATTACCAAGACTACAGGTAATCTAAACTGAAATTATTGTTTTAGGATCTACTTACAATTTTCACAAAGAAACTAGCAAATTTCACAAATAATTAGAAAGAAACCACAAGTAGCATTGAATTATTAAATGTAAAACATTGAATTAGAAAGACTAAAACAATACTTTCTAGTAAAACATACTCCAATAATCTCTGTCTAAAAAGCTGCAATAAACCTGATGCAATCTTTTATTGGTTTAATCAATATTGATTTACATATCAGCCTCCTTTAAAAATTCCCTGACAATGTTTATAAATACCCAACGATGCTTTACAACTTGCTCATGAAATTATTACGTTTGTAGAAGTGCCGAAAAGGGGTTGAATAGATTTCCTCATATTATATTTATCAGATGTGGACACTCCGTGACCAGGCCTACCCCAAATGACAAACAAATCAGAGATTTGCTGGCATGCTTACGTCTGCACACTCATAATTAGCAGTCAAAGGTGTCCAAGTGTATTTAAACAGTTATGCGATCGGGACAACAGCAACTTGACAGAACAGACACCACAGCACATCTACATATATTGCATATACAGTGGCTTATATGGACGCTGTGTTTATGAATACAATTTCAAAAGGGATCAATCAAGGGAGGACAAGCAAAGTCAGTTGCCTAGTGGTTTTTCATGGACACAAACTTATTAACCCCAAATGACCCTGCCGTGTCGTTAAAAACAATGTCATCGCCATGACTGCAATGGCAGAAATTATAAACATAATTTGCTTGTGTGGTGAATTTTCTTAATGATTGTGTGTTTTGGGCACTTCCTTGTTTGTTGCATAAACATATGTGAATGTTAAGTGTTTGAAGGAGAGAAGCATGGAATAATTAACGCTATTGTCTGCACTAAGCAAGCTTCGGGGCAGCTAACAGAAGATTAAAGTGATGGAGCTAAACCTCTCCATATTCATGAAAGCATGAATGATGGTATCCTGCTACAAGCTCCTAACCTTTCTCTTGTATTGATGCGCTAATTAAAATTACAGTGTAGCAAAACTTAAGATCCATGCTCCTTGTTTGTTCCAGCGCAAGAAGAGTCCTACCAGAATATAAGTGTCAGAAGATGCAAATATGTGACTGATTCTGGAATTCTTTAATGCATGTTCCATTTATTTCAATTGGAATGTAATCTAATCAATCCCTCTGTACAAAGATTTTTCTTGCCCTGCCCTCGTATATTACATATTTGAAACAAAATGTATAAATCTATTTAAAATGTCATTTAATATAGTAATTTTGATAGGAGAACAAATCCTCATTGGCCTTTCAATCATCATTCAACCCCTCCAGACCAGCATTGAGATGATGAGATTAACAGATTAATCAGAATGGTGGATTTAAAAAAAATCATGAGATGACAAAATATTTCGGAAAAACAGGGCATGGACTTATGGCAAATTAAATTTAAAGTAGAGATGTTCTCTAACCTTAAAAAAACAAGCTAAAGAATTGTGGGAAAACAAGTAAAATATGTGGCATTAAGAGGTAAAAATAAACAGACTGTTTATAAGTATATCTACAGATATACTTTTCTTCCTTGGGCCTGCAATTTTGTCTTTGGACAGACCTATCACATGTTAAGGGCGTATCTCTATCCCCACTGGAGAAAATCACAGTAAACCTGTCTGTGCTTAGTCCACTGTGATCACAGCTGTAATATGTTAGAAAAATAAGACTCTAAATTCCTCCCTGTTTTCGATCTGAAGCTGTCGACAATCCAATAAATGGAAAACTCTCTAAAAGATCCATGATTTCCAAAACATTTTAGATGTTTTGATAGAAACATTCTATGCTTCACTGGAAAAAAAGGCAGGAACTGCCATAAAATGAACCCTTGAAAGCAACTCATAGGCAACATACAGAAGTGTCAGTGGCGTTTAAATAGGCTACATAAATGAATAACTTAATGAATTCACCCAAAAATTTAAATTCCCCCATGATTTACTCACCCTAAATCCATCCTAGGTGTATGTGACATTAATCTTTCAGACGAATACGTCATACGTCATGCCAGTTATGCTTTTTTCTTAAGTTGAATATGGAAGGCGGTCTGGCAGAAGTTAGATATTTTACATTGTAACGTGTTACATATGGATATTTTTATTACACAAACCCATCAATTCACTTAAGAAGGCCTTTATTAACCCCCCAGAACCGTGTGGATTACTTTTATAATGCATAGATGCACTTTTATTAGCTTCACATTTTGGGCTGCCATTCACTGCCATTATAATGCTTGGATTAGCCAGGATATGTTTTAATATAACTCTGATTATATTCATCTGAAAGAACAATGTCATATACACCTAGGATGGCTTGAGGGTGAGTAAATCATGCTGTAATTTTCATTTTTGGGTGAACTATTCCTTTAAATGATCGTCCCTTGTCTGTACAGAATGGAGTCACTTCCTATGGGCCATCGATTAATTGACAGGCCTAGTGATTTGGTGATAACCAACGCGACATTTCTACTTCTCACATACATAAACTAAACAAAAATCGTGTAATATTAGTAATATTAACGATAAAAAAATATTGCCACGTTTTTCCTTTTTTTCTTTTAGAAAACCATCAATAAAAGCAGCGTGTTTTGTTTATGCTCGTTGGTTGTTAATCTGTTGCTCTCTCGCGCAGTTTAAACGACATGCGGACCTCCCTCAGACAGGGTTGGTGTGGGGAACTAGTGGAGAGATACAGCATCAAAATTTGTCAACGAGTAAAGACACGTATTTGAGCTTTCCTTGCAGCGTATAACACAGACAGGATGTAAGTGTCCTATATAGAGTGACGTCATTGCTATGGTTGCCCGCTTCAATTTGGGAAAATACGTGACCCGGGGACGCACGTAACGATTCTGTACACTATGCGGATTTTCTATAGCTAAATGCGGTTGCTAATACTACCTTAAGTTTTATTAGAGTAAAATTATTTGTGCAGAGATATATATATATATATATATATATATATATATATATATATATATATATATATATATATATATATATATATATATATATATATATATTATACAGTGTGCATGTGCAGGTGATAGAAAAGTGTTTCATTTCGTGTACAAGAGAAAAAAACATGGCAATTGGCAAATTCTAAAAATAAAGGCAGTGTGTATGGTTCCATGAAGAACCTTTAACATCCAAAGAACCTTTCCATTGCACAAAAGGTTATTTGTAGCACAGAAAGGTTCTTTAGACTATAAAATGGTTAGAATTTTTTTTTTTTTTTTCACAAAATGGTTCTTCAGGGAACCAAAAATGCTTCTTCTATTGTGGCATTGCAGTGAAAGCCACACAATATAGGGAATGTCTCCTCCAGTAAACAAAATAGCCTATAAGTTTAAAAAAGGACTTGTATCAGGTGTGTTAATTCCTTGATCCTCATTACATGTTTATGAATAAGAAATAAAGAGAAATATTCAGTGCTAAATTCATACCACCAAACCAGTTTCAAATCCACAGCCGTATGACTTGGTCAAAGGTTGATGGATGTGAACAGGATTGAGCAGTGCTCATTCTTTTATCTTCAGATCAGAGCAAGAGGTCTGATTTAAACACTTGCATACATATGCATGAGGCATTAGATGTAGAGAGAGAACGACAAACAGAGACATCCCTTAAAAAGTCTGAGGCATTCAATTTCTTCTTTTTTCGGGTTTTTCAAATAAGCTCTTTATTGCAGCTGTTAAATACAGCAGCTGGGAGAAAGACACAAGGACAGTATTGTGACCCTCCCTTTGTATCTGACGCATTTGCTTTTTGCCCTGGCTGTTAAAGAAGTTCCCTCACCACATCTGTAGCGCCATCACGTGGCAGGGCAGGCATCTTCTGTGACCCCCGAAGCCATGGTTGTTGTTGGGAAGAAGAAAGACAGTTTGTGAGGGCATCAGAACCCAGCTGCAGGGTTGAGGAGTGCCACAGTCATCAAGTGATGGGACTGCCCACCCAACAATGAACCATCTCTTTTCCTCCCTCTCCCCACTGTCCCTCATTCCTTTCTTTCTCGCATTCTGCTGCCTTTTATCAGTCTCTATCTCCAGGCCTTGGGCATCGCTTTCTTTTTAAAGATGTGCAGAGAGAACGAGACGACCCTGTGTTCCCCCTCTGATACACACCAAGGTCCCAAGACCATTGCTGATTTGATTTTATGAGAAGAATGAACAACCGACTCCATCAGCCACAAAATGGATGGGAACAGATTTAAGAAAGGGAATGTGAGAAGCAGAAAGAGAGATGTTTGTTGTATTTTACATCACATTCATGCAAGGTCATACAGGTTTGGAACGATGTGAATGTGATTGTACAGATTTCTTTTTTTTTTTTTTTTTGTGAACTGCTCCTTTAAGTGTGCACTTTGCTTATTTGTATCATTTTAAAAGAATAGTTCACCCAAAATGTAAATTCTGTCATAGTTGACTCACTCTCATGTTATTCCAAACCTGTAAGCTTCTTTCTTCTGTTTAACACAAAAGAAGATATTTTGAAGAATGTTGGTAGCCACTGAAGTTCATAGTATTTTTTTTTCCTACTATGGAAGTCAATGGCTATCGTCAACTGTCTGGTTATCGACATTCTTCAAAATATCAAAATTAGCTTCACATGCATTAAAGAGTATGGCTTATTAACAAAATTAAATCTTACATGAGGCATAATATTATGTACTGATAATGGTTCATGCTGTATCTCTCTTGTCCTCTGCAACAGGTGGCCTCTTCTGTATAGATCAGTTCCAAATCCTGTTGGCTCTTTTATCACCGGACAGCAAGAACACGAGTGATATTTCATAGGGAAGGCTTAAAGGGTGCCCAGACATTGAGTTTTACAAGCTACATGAGCAAACGCCCCCCTTGGCAAAAGGCAATAGTGCTGTTATACACATATTCTCCTGTGCGCACACACACACACACACACACACACACACACTCAATCACACACACACACTCTCTATCCTGACAATGTTAGCTGGAAATAAAATTTTAGTACCCCTGGTAATAATGTGCAAGTCGTTCTGAAGACCAGGACACAACTGAACACACACACACACACACACACATGTATTGACCACACATTTCAGACCTTTCCACTTGTTACATTATTATAAATGCTCAACCCTGGTGCTACAAGTTTCAGCATGAAACATTGCAATCAAAAACATTACACAAACAGAGGAAAGGGGATTAGTAAATTAGCAACGTGAATTGATCTATTTGGTAAATTGTTCCAATAAAAGTCAAACAATAATTTACAAATAAGATTTCTGCATTTTTAGAGCGAGTCTCTAAAAACCCACTACATTCAAAAACAGATCTACTGTCTGATCCTAAAACTTCAAATCAAATCCAAAATGCCTCCCCATTCCCCTCTCTGCACGCGCTGCTGTGTTCTTTATAGCTTTTAAATGGGGCTCCTTACAGACCACCACAGGGGGTCTGCAGCTAGCTCAGGGGTAAATGACAGCCATGTTATGTTTATCAGAGTTAATGTTGGAGATTGCATCCAAAATTCCAAACATTACTGGCTATATTGCACTGTAATGCTGACATGTGGAACTCTCTTAAAAACAGCAGCAAAATAAATCTATAAATGAATGTGTAGCATGACGTTTGAGAAAGAAAGAACTGTACCACAGTATCTTTATTTCATTTAAGTGAAACTCTATTTATTCATATCCATCCACTCACCCACAGACATGTTCTGTTTACACCAAATTGAATTAAATCTGCTGACAGACAGACAGACAGACAGACAGACAGACAGACAGACAGACAGACAGACAGACAGACAGACAGACAGACAGATAGATAGATAGATAGATAGATAGATAGATAGATAGATAGATAGATAGATAGATAGATAGATAGATAGATAGATAGATAGATAGATAGATAGTCAAGCTGACTAATAAAGCAGTGTAAGGAACACTGTCAGTTGAACTCGATTGTCTAGACTAGAGTGGTAGTAATTCGCACATTCAGGGGGTGCACCAAATGTGCGTCAAATGATCAATTGTCATGTAGCTGGTGACAGACGGACTACGAGAAAGGCAGATCAACCCGAAAGTCGAGTAATCACCCCTCTACGGAGTTATCCATTAATTCAGGGTTAAAGTCTATTTGCATTTAGACAAAGAGAGATCGTCCATCCATCACCGAGTCGAGGGTAAAAAGGAGGGGTAAAATAGTTCTCTTGCAAATAAATCTGTTGCCCTCCGGGGTGCGTTTACATAGGTGTGAACTGCGACTGTTGGAAAGCCGAGAGTAATTCAATTGAAATGCGAAACCCAACTCACAATACTTTCCAAATTGCCATGCCGCGACTTTTTTTTTTTTTTTTTTTTGGTGACACTGTAATTCTCCAGGCCTTTATAGCATACAATGTGTACTTTACATGATACAATGTTTATTATACAATGTAAAAATTTCACACACGAACGCACACCATATAGGCTGCACTGATCTGTTGATGACTTCACCATCACTGAATTTAAGACATTTTTTTCTGATATTATTCAACCTCCCCTTATGTTTTCTTTTCTTTTTTTGCAAATCAATAGTCTTAGCTTTTCAAAAAGTAGCCAAGCAGAACATCTGACCAGGGCATTAACCAGCATCATGAGCTCTCTTAATTTGAAAGAGCTCATGTTTTAAGGTGGACACGTTCAGCTCCAACAGAGTCCGTTTTCTTTTAAACAAAAATAGGCTCGTGTTGAATTGAAATCCTGCTATATTTCAAAAGGTTCTCATTGGGAACAGGCAATCCAACGTAAGATTCTATTCGTGGACAGAACTGGATAACATTCATATCCAAATTATGTTATCTATAAACGAACCGTGTCCCTCTATTTCAGAACATCTTCTCCAACATTTAGTTTATGAGGTCTAAATACAATTGTGGCTCGATCGGAACGCACATATAACGTGGCAGTTGCTTGCGTCTATGGAGTCTACGGATCCCCCTTAAATATGGACTACGTTTGGTGGGAATTCCTTTTTACGCGGCTGGCCAAGGGCTCCCTCCCGTAGATCCAGCGGGTTTCCCCTCCCCCTATCCACCTCAGCGGCTGGGTTGGGGAGGGGAGATCCCTTGCACGACTCCTCTCCAACCCTGCTACATAAAGACGCCTGTGATTTTGCGTTAAGAAGAATGGCGCGCCTCCGGTGCTTCAAACACCGTCGTGGAAATGGATCACGGTGCTGCTACAACGGAAGATTTGCAACACGCCAAATGCCTTGCGTTTTTTGACACGTCTAAATCGTTGTTGTGGAATACAACAGTGAGCAAGATTGCAGAGCGGACTGTATCGTCTGGAGCAGAGGGGGAGGGGTGGGGGGGCTGGATAGCTTACTTCACAGTCTTGTCCGAGAGCTGTTATTACATGTAATCTTTAAAAAGGCAATGACTGGCAGCGCGAGCATGAACGTTCTTCCCCGCGTAACGCTCTCATGTTGTCATGCAACATGGTTACGGATGTCGACTATTTGTAAATGTTTCCAAATAGCACGACTCGGGTTGCAGCACTGACGCGTCATAATGACCAACAGGAGACTGGAGAATTTGGCGCGAGTTTCGAATGTCGCGCTTGCTTGTTTTCTTCTACTTGCATTTCGGATTCGCACGAACGTACGTACGTAATTGTATAATCGTGACAATCAACGTGATTTGGAAAGAAAGAAAGAGATTTTGTGTGGTTAAACAAATTCGTCGTTTTCACATCAAGGATGTTTTATATGCAGGGGATGTCTCGGAGGTCACATTGCCATTAAGGTGGGACACAGCGATTTATTTATTTAGCCTATTTATAAATAATATTAGGCTACAGGCTGTTTTCAAAGAGACATATGTGAATAATTAATTGCGTATCCACAGATTTATTAGGGGACAATTGCTTGGATCATATGATATGGTAATTCACAAAATTCAAATTATAGCAAGACAGTCCTTAGCATACAGTCTTGGGCATATTAGCTTATGTAAGAATTTAAACATGTTAAATTGTATTTGAATGTTCAAGATGAATTATGCTGAAATAACGAATACACACTTTGTGCTGTATATTTTAAATCCACGCATATACAATTGCGATTCTGATTCGGGAATTGAAAGAGACTTAAATTGTTATTTATTAAGTTCTGCGTTCATTTTATATAGCGCGTGATTTTCATTTTTATTGTGTAATTATTTATTTATTTAAAATTTCTATGGCATGTTTTCACGTATAAAATAGGATGATGTAACCAGATGTATTGTTTCTTTGCGAAAAATAAAAGCAATTTCCCTGGTCCAGTAGCGTAGCTATTTTTGTTACATTATTTCGAACTATCAATACATTTATTAATTATGAGTCATATTCTGTTGCGTGTCTATTAAAATGATCCCTATACACAGACACAGTTTGTATGTTTATTTATTTATTTTTTAAATAGTGTTCAAGAAAATGTAGTCTTTAAGATCTGTTGTCTAATTAAAAAAAAAAAAAAAAATTTTATAACGATGTGGGTAAGAAATAAAGGGTTGACTGATTTTGTTGGTTGAATTTTTAGAAGCCCATAAGGAGTTCAAAGAATGATATTTGTATGGTGGTGAAATGTACATTTGGTGGGTGACAAAATTGCCCAAACTAAAAAGCTTGTGTGTGTTTTGTATCGTCATAAGTGAACATTTTATGTGTGTGTTTTTATGAACATACACAAAAGCAAAATTCAGTTCAACATTGCAGATAGGCCCCAGATAATTCAGGAAACATATCTTGCCCCAAAACTAAAGCAAACTACAAGCCTTTTTATTTTTCCCACCTTATCTACTATTTTCTATATATTTACATGCATTTATTTTACCACGTTTGATGATCTATATATATATATATATATATATATATATATATATATATATATATATATATATATATATAGGCCTACACACACACACACACACACTTTATATCTATATTATGTTTTTAATTTGTGTAGACATAATGTAGCGAGGACTTTTCGTGTGTGAAATAATTTTTTACATTAAGCCTATTGTAGCCTGTATGTTTTGTAATTTTGATATTAACCGTTCGATTATAAACTGGGTATTCTTATGAAGGAGATATCATAACCGGTTTACCTCGGCACTGACTTAACAAAAACAAGAATTCAAGACCACAGATAGAATATTTAATTTCCCTCGTTTTTCCCCCTCCTTTCTTTCTGTATACAACAATAGACGGAGCCCTGCAGCGAATAGTGACGAGTTTCTGAAGTTAATTCAAACTGACTTCAGCAGAAGGGTTTTTTATGAATATGATGACGGAGTTAGGCTAGTAGCAGTATATTCCTAGAGGAAAAGACTAAATTTATAATAAATCAAGACAGTCAATTTACGCATTTTTGTGGTAGGCCCTATTATGGTTAATGGAACATTGTGATTTACAATTACTCAATCTTTCTAAAATGTTTGACGCCAGACCAACAGCCTTGCCTATGACCCGAAGCCTTACTCCGACGACGGCCAGTAGAGGATGAAGGCCAAATGACCAGTTTTTCCTCGATTCTTTTTAGTAGACCAAAGACACATCTGTGTTTTGTAGATTTTCCAGATTGACGTGGGTACTTGATGTATAAAACATTCATTAATTTATGCAGGCTGCTGGCCAGCAGGGCCTCTCATATAGTTCGTGTTATCAGTCTTTTCACTTCACTGACAATACGTCTCGCTGCCAACTGTATTTGGGATATTTATTTACAGTGTAGACCCTTTAGAAAACTCCCCAAAAGCTCGTTTATTTAATATTCGAATCGAGTAATGTTTAAAATAAATTCAAATGAGGTGCTTTTATACGAAAACATGAAAGCTGTGCATATAGACTCAGGCCATTTTACAATTAGGCCCATACCAATAAGTCCAATTTTATTTATTTGTTTGCTTGTTTGTGTGCTTGAAGACTGTAACCACGCGTTGAAGTTAGAGGAGTTAATGTGTAGCATTTTATATGGTCATGTAATAGCTTTATGCGTTATGTAAACGTGTAGTTTACCAACGTCCTAATGCTGAAGGCAAAGCGTCAAGAGGGTAACCTATAGGCTATGCTAAATAATTCATATTTCTGCATTTATTAATTTACATTTAATGTGATTTATTTTAATTAAAAACAAAAATCAGCTTTAGTGTACTAAAATAAATAAATAAAATAAGGCCAAACTTAGTTTCTTAAAATACGATTCTCATAATTATAAGGCCTATGAACATTATGATCAGCTGAAGCATTTAGTTCGTAGTTTTAAAATAGCATTGGTACTATTTATAGGCCTAATAACCTTTCATTTTAACAACATTAACACATATTATTGTATTATGTAAAACTCATATAATTTGTTCACTCCAATAGTGAGACAAATGTCAATATATATATATATATATATATATATATATATATATATATATATATATATATATATATATATATATATTTATTTTTTTTAAAATATAAATATTGTACATTTAATGTACATGAATTACTGTGTTAGTTGATTTACCATTAGTAAAAGTTATATACTGTGTTGCCAATATGTTCAGTGGGCCGAGCGACCTGTATCAAGACAGAAGGTGCAGCATCGTAAGTGCTCAAAGGAAAACTCTGAACTCTCTCAGCAGGCTGGAGACTCTCTCGCCCCCCTGAGGCTGCCTCATACCTTTCCCTTTGTGTCTGGGTGCCCAGCTGAGAACTAAACTATCACTTCAGAATGCCCTCTAAAATTCTGTATGGATTTATAAGAAAAACTGGAGGCCAACTGGAGACAAAGCTCGCAGCTATTAAAGTCAAAAATGAAAATCGTCAAACTTCACGTCAAAGTTAAGCAAATGCTTAGGTCCTATGAAAAGTTCAGAAACAGTGATGTGTTGGTGGAACATTCAAAGAATTCCTTAAACCAGTTTTAGTTATATTCAGCAAGTTTTCAAGATATTCCATTATTAACTGGAACAGTTGATGTAATTATTATATCACATATTTATATATGATTAAATATTTATTTCCATTTTAAAAATGTCAGTCATCGCACAGATCATACCAGATTTTGTTGTTAAAAATAAATAAATAAATAAAAAGTCCTAATTTTTATAATATAAAAGCATCTTTTTTACACGACAAACTTAAAGGCTTTAAATATGTTAGCTGAGCATTATTAAACGTTTAGAACGCTAGAACACAACGCCTGTGTAAAACAGAGTCCACAGCCGCCGTGCTCATCGAACCGGCTATTTAAAGCAAGTCCAAATACCTTTCTGATCCTTTCTGGAAACGTGCTTCTTTCCTTTGATTATTTTGGCTAAGGATTTTAAACATTTTTGCTGCAACGTGACTTAATATTTATTTATTTACGTCATTTGAAGGCGTTTTTTGACAAATAGGGCGTGATTTCAGATTAAATTGCTAATACAGACAATGGCAAACAGATGTTAAAAACATTATAGAATTAACCCAAGCATATTCTTCAGGTAATGAAATAAGTCAAACCAGAAGCATGTCTGTTTTTACCCCCTTTTGTCTCTCACAGCTATATAATATGTGGTTTGGAATGACCCTGGCTCTTTCTTGCAAGTTTTATTTATTTCTTTTTTTGAAGTTACACTGTATCAGTACCGAAGCAGTTTTAACACTGTGTGTATGTTTTCTCTCTTTAGTATTCAGTTTCCTGTGGTTGTCTGTGCTTTGCATGCAATGACCAATGAGGATGTGAAACTGCAGATTCTGATGCAGTGGCCACGATGAATGTCCATTCACTAGCATTCAAGACTTATTCTTTCACCTATTCACAAACTATTGACTGATGATCAGAGCTTGATCTGGGGAGTATTTCATGCAACATATTCTTTATTTCTTTTCTGTTTCTCACTCCCTTGCGTGTCTATTTAAGACCCCCACTTTTAATCCCTTTACAAAGGTTTTGACAGCAATAATAATATTTGTGAAAGATTGGCACAAACAGATTTGCAAGTGACATTCTCCAATAAAATATGTAGGAGAATACTGTAGTACTAGAAATTTTGTTTTACATAAGATCAGACATATTCTGGCTATCCATGAACATTTTGATTTGGACTGCTGGGACGCAGAGCAGAAATACTATATCAATTACTTTGTTCGTACAGAAACTATCGTCTGCTCCTGTCATGCTTATCACATCATAAAAAAAGTGCTAGGGTCAATTCTTTTCTTCATACAGGTGTCCTGGCCAATGACTGAGCTTCTGTTTTTTTTTAGCTAAATTCTGCCCTGTGCTGAAACCCCACCGAAAACACCCCACAGGCTTGTAAGGTACCAAACACATCCGAAGACTCAATGGCCTTTCTCTGCTCTTTGGTCTATCTGCTTTACCTCCAAGGCCCATGGCTATGACTGACAGACAGTGATGACAATAGAGATCTCTCTTTCTTGCTGTCTCTCACTCCCTTATTCTCTTGCTCTCGCTTTTTCTCTGTCTGCCTCTCTGAGTGAGGAATGAGTGTTGAATAGGAGGTGCAGGGGGTCTTGGAGGGAAGGGTGGGTGGGGGTAGGGTGGAGCTGGATTGGTGCTTATTTAATTGGCTGTCAGACCTCCTGGAGTTTCAGCATTTCCACAAAATGGGATGAGCCTCCCTCTCCACCCCCCCCCCACCCCCCAACACACACATGCACACCCCTGACATCTTTTCAAACTAATGTAATTATGATTCCTGGGGATGTATTACGATACATTGACTCAACATGCATGCACAGCACAGCAGAGAATAAAAGCAAACCAGAGTTTGAACTTCTCCACTTAAACTGATATGACTTTTATGGTAAATGACAATAAAATTTTTTAATCCAAAGAATCCCCATGGAGTTCCTATGGGAAGACAGCCATCATCTGTGTGTCACGGAATCTTAACATGAAATCGGTTTCTTTCTGACTTCCTAAAATTCCTAATATATGGATTGGTCTGTGTGTGTTACTGAAAGTGGGAGATACAATGTCTTTCTGTCTCATAAAAAATAATAAACAAAGGGTTTTTCGCCTTTCATTTATTAATACCTGCATATATCCAATTTCCCAAAGTCTGAGATCAAATTCATAAAATGTTTACTTGAACTTTTCAAATAGTTAATTATAGCCTAATATGAAAACATAGCCTGCTGAAACTTTACAAACCAAAAACACCCTAACCAGACCCAAAAAGAGCAGTAATTGAAACAGCAAAAAATGACTTGTTCTTTACTCTTTGACGTCAAAAACACAAATTCATAAACAGAAACACCAGCCACTTTTACATGTCAATATCCCTTGTTTTGTGTTCAGAAACTTAAAAAAAAAAATTGTCGGTTACTTAAAATTTGACTGATGAAACCGTGCTTCTTTTGGGAAGCTGTGATAAAGCATTGTTTTGTATAAGCCTACCGTCATCTTTGATATTTACTTTAGTTACTGTTTAACAGTACTGTTTAGTTTAACAAAATAATATTATATACTATAATAAAATAATTTACTATAATTCTGTAAATAATGACTTTTTGGACTGACATTTTTAGTGTATATATATATATATATATATATATATATATATATATATATATATATATATATATATATATATAAATACACACACACATTTACCATGCATCCCTGTGGTGCATCCGCTTCATTTATGGAAAGTGACAATTTGTTTTTTAAATGTATGTTTATATATATATATATATATATATATATATACACACACATATATGCATATACACACGCATACACACACACACAAATATATGTGTGTGTGTGTGGATGTACACACACGGACACACACATTTAACGCATAGCTGTGGTGCATCCCCTACTTTTATGGAAAATTACAAAAATGTATGTTTATGTACATATATAGTCAAACCAAATTCAACATTTTCTCACATTATCACAGTTTATTTGCCAATATGACAAGATATCAGCTGTTAAATTTAAGTACACAATTAGATGATACCAATTTAGGTCAACCAATTACAAAGCAATGCTTAATTTTGTTCAGTCTGTGGTGTAAAAGGTCGCATTAGCAATTAAAGAAAAACACTTGAGCAAAACATGGTCAGGTCAAAGTGTCTGAATAAAAGACACTTCCCAAATTGTTGTAAATTTTACTGGTAGTCCACTGTATGAAGAATTTTTGGATATAATATGTCACAGTTTACTTTTTGCTATCCTCACTTACATAAATTAACTATAGTGTCCTGCACCCACTAGTAAAAAATGATATCTGGTGTCTGAATCATTTTTGGTTTGACTGTATATACATACACACACATTTGACATGCATTACTTTAGTGCAACCACTTCATTTATGGAAAAAAAAAAATGCTTTTATCCAGTGATTGTGTACTGCTCTTAATTATTACAGCCTCTCTGTGAGGTTCAAGGGACAGAATTACGGTTCAGTTAGATGATCGTTGTTCTACAGTGAAAACTGTGGCAGCGTGTGGTGTGTTTAGGCTGAGAAATAGTGTGATTGCTGACGACAAGATGGCTGAAAATGAACCCAACATTGTCTTTCTTTTTATTATTCACAATGACAGCACAATGCTCTCATTCCGCAGAATCATTACAATCCACTGCACTACAGAAAAAAATTCTAATGACAAGATGCATCATCTCAAGACTTTTATCTATTGTGCGTTTATATTAACTGCATTTACAGTAAGATGCTGTTTTGGAAGCACACAAGGCAGCAACGGCCTTCTCCAGGTCCTCTTTCTAACAAGGCTTCGGCTCAGATGCTTCCAATAAAAGGCTGAAAAACTCCTGCCTGTAAACCGTTGTGACATATAAGGAGGACAGGTGTGTCTTGCCTATTGGGAGAAAAGGATTTCTGGGAGAAGAGTGGGGTCCGTCGAAGGGGGAGAGAGCGGCACAGCGGGGTCCGGCTGAGGTTGAGGTTCTGCTCGATTGTCGTTTCCGTAGCAGAGCAGCTCATACATCATTTTCACGTCTTGGGTTTACTTTACCAATCACGGCGAAAGCAGAGGGCATGATGTGGCTGATACGATTAATGGACGAAGGGCAAGAGGTGGCGCGCATGTGTGTGCATGTGTGTTAGGTTGAGTTACTGTGTGTGTGTGTGTTTGTGTGTGTGAGAGAGAGAGTGGATCACCGGCAGGGATAGGGATAACCAAACCAGATGTTGATGCAGAGGAAAAGAGGGGTTGAGGAAGGTCATGTCTTCCTCGTGTCCTTTGAGCCTTAAGTCCCATCTTCAGCTTCTCAGAACTGCACAGACCTGGCGTGTGGAGGACCCCAAAGGACACCGCTGTATGTGTGTGGTGTGTCCAGGCTTCCTCGACTGTGAATGCCTTACAGGGGAGAGAGAAAACAAGGAATAAGGCAGTGTGTGTGTGTTTAAAGATGTGTGCGTCAATCTCAAGGCAGACCTGTCAGCGGGGTAACCTATGACTGATGAGATCTGAAAGGGTAAGTTTCAGTAAGAGAGATGTTCAAGGGGAGGCCACGAGGGAATTGTATAATGAGTCGAACGGTGAGGCCTGCAACATTCAGTCACTCTTCTTAAAATTCACAGTCACATTACTATAAAGCCTACTTCTATGAAGCAAGAACTAATAATTGGACTTGTTTAAATTACGCTAATAACATAAAAACAATATTATGTGTTTATGTTATGCAAGGAAACATACAAACGTGATACATGATACAGGATACTCAAAGAAAAAAAATGTGAAAAGGGACTTGATTTTATTCATCAGGAACTGATTGGATATGGTATTTATTATATTTTAATTATATTTTTAGATGGGCATTATTTTGTTTGCTTTAGCATAATTTGCACAGATGAATCATCATAACAAGACCAGAAACATCTGATAATATACACATGTTTAAATGTTATGTAATATATTTTTTTGACATTATGATTCAATGTTTACTTTAATATATAAACTATATAAACTTATTTTGATGTGTTAAAGCAATGTAAAAACATGTTGTCTATATATGAAGACTTCAGATGCAAAAGTCCGTCTGACGTTTTTCTTTAAAATAAGCTCTTTTGTCAGGCTCCTATGTATAGGTTTCTACCTAAGTACCAGTACTTCTGAATGGGCTGAGGCTGAGATTTAGTGGGTTTAAAGTGGAAGTATTTTATGAACTTATACTATATGCATTCACTCAGTAACATTATCTCATTTTTGACCGAAGTCAAAGAGGCTTTTGCATCTGAACTCTTCATATATATATATATATATATATATATATATATATATATATATATATATATATATATTGCAAAAAAACAGAAAGAAGCAACAGTGAAAACTTCATTGGCTTCTGCTTAGTATTGAATACATGACAGACACTTTGACGACTCCACCTACTGGTGTAAAAGCACAGTGCAGGCTTACACAAAAAACTGAACCACAGTGGATTGGTTTGTGTTATATTTACCTGTTTAAGTGTTAGTGAACTAAAAAAATAAGAAAAATTAGCAATAGTGTAACATGTAGCCTGTAAAACATGAAATAAAATACAATGTTGATTTATTAGTTGGAATTCTCATTAAACCATCATTTTCGGTTACTTTGTTAAGTAAACTTTAGCAGCTCTTCTTGTTGTTCCTTTGAGGGGGGGGGTCAGATTGTAAATGTATTTCCGTCCGTGCCTGAACTGAGATGATATTGCCACGCCTGTGATGTATAACCCAGGCTCAAGGCTTAGTGGTAAACAGTAACACCTGCTGTATGTATAATTCATACAAGACTCTCTCTCTCTCTAACACACACACGTACGCATATACAAGCCTATGTATGTGGAAGAGGCTTGCAGTGACAAAAACATCTGCAAAGGATTTGTAGAGTGAATTGATACCTAATCATAAATAACATGAACATTTGAAACTCATTTGGTAGGCTGGCTGTGACCTCAGAAGAGTTGAAGGGAGCAGGAGGGTTTGCGTATGGCACAGAGAAATTTTAGGAATGGAGTTAAGTGACTCTAAATGAGATGGGAGATGAGTGCTGTAACATGCCTGCTGATTGGTACAGGATGCCCAACATCACACTGATGAGAGAATCACAGGGATACGCAACCGGACCCGGATACAAGGCAAGCTCCCCTTGTGCCCCCCTAATTAAGTTGAGTTCAAGATTGTATCCGGGGAAAAAATGAAACTACTCCAATTTTAATATAGCCCTATTTAAATGAGACATTTGTGATTGCTCAAAATGACTGCATAGATTAGACTTCTTGGTTTTGCCTGTTTCTACACAGTAAACAATAACTATAAAGTGGCAGTTATGCAAAATAGCGAAATATAGTCCAAATTTCGCAACTGTGAAATATAGTCACATTGTTAGATTACGAGAAATGAATTAAGCTGCAATTTTAAAGGCACCCAAAAATGAAATCCAAGAGCTCTCTGACCCCTCCATAGACAGCTATTTAATTTACACTTTCAAGACCCAGAAAGGTAGTAAGACATCATTAAAACAGTCCATGTGAAAACAGTGGTTCAGCCCTAATTTTACGAAGTGACGAGAATACTTTTTGTGTGCAAAAAACAAAAAAAAATAAAAACTTTATTCAACAATTTCTTCAAGTCTGTGTCAGTCTCCTACACAGTTTACGTTGTTTAGCTCCTGCGTCAGCATCACACGCATGCGTCGTGGTGCTCACATGAACAGCATCGGCCAATGGTAATCCGGCGTGCTGGGGTAGCTCTGACGTAACTCAAAAGCGCTGTACTGTATTTACTACGTCAACCACGTAGGAGACTGACACAGTCATGAAGAAATTGTTGAATAAAGTTTTTATTTTTGTTTGTTTTTTTGCACACAAAAAGTATTCTCGTCACTTCGTAAAATAGTCACATGGACTATTTTAACAATGTTGTAACTACCTTTCTGGGCCTTGAAAGTGTAAATTAAATAGCTGTCTATGGAGGGGTCAGAGAGCTCTCGGATTTTATCAAAAATATCTTAATTTGTGTTCTGAAGATGAACAAAGGTCTTATGGGTTGGGAACGACATGAGGGTGAGTAATTAATGACAGAAATTTTTGGCTGAACTAACCCTTTAAGACAAAATCGCATTGTGAATTATAGTCACAATTATAAGAAACTAAGTTGCAACTGTGAGACATAAAGTCACATTTTAAATTAGAATAACAATTATGATGAAGTTGCAGTTATGAGAAATATAGTTGCAATTGTGAGACGTAGTCACATTTTAAAATATAGCCACAATACGATAAAGCTGCAGTTATGAGAAACAACCGTGCAATACAAAGTCATAACTGTGAGATATAAAGTCAACCTTATGAGAAATAAATGTGCAATTGTGAGAAAAAAAAGTCACAATTACTGTACTCTGTCACAGTAATAATAAATTACAGATGCAGAAATGGGCTTCCCTAGCAAACACTGTTTACAAGCCTGTCTTGCAAAGATAAATTAAAAATTGAAGTATTCGTAGCCCTTAAGCATGTTGTATGTCAGAGTGCAGAATACACTTTATGTGACAGACTTGGAAAAAGTATGTGCATTCCAATTTCCAACAAGCGTCCAAGAACTTTTCAAATCTGCGGCTTGTAAAAGGTTGCTTGTTCATACAGTTAGTCAAAACCAGCATGAATGAAACTTGTCAGCAAACACACATTTTTCCCACAGACCCTATTTTTAGCAGTAAAAACACTTTAGCCTCACACATGTGATAGCCGTCTGCCTCTGTAAGCAGTAACACAACACAGGATGTTCCTCATATGAAAACAACTGCATACATTATGTGTGGACACTAGAAATACCAAAGTGACTTTTAAACAGCGAAGGTTCAAAGTATTAAATGCAGGAATCAGTCTGTATAGCTGTCTATATATAATGCAGTACGTAGCGTGCACAAGGTCATTCAAACGCATTTCTGATAACAACACGAAGCTGATGGAAATATTTTTTCTTACTCTTTGTAATCACTTATCTCTGCATAAAACAGTTTTCATCACTTGCTTCTGTTGCCGGATCAAAGAGTCTTTTTTAGTCAAGCAACTAGGCCGGTATCTCAGAGGGCAGCAGTCTTGTTTCTGTTGAAATCGGTTCAGCCCAGGTTGGGTGGGTTTAAATATTTTGACACTGGCTTCTTTAATTTGAATCAGCTTGTTTATGTTCTCGCCTCAGCAGAGGGAATCTTACAAGAGGAGTCTCTTTGTCCGAATTGCATGTGTTTCTTATCAAGGCAGCCAGGCACAGGCATATTTCCAAACTGCACACAAGGATCCTGTGTGGCCAAACCCCAGACCCTACAGCGCCCCCTACCTGCACCAACTTGTCTGCTTGCACTTCATTAGTCTCGAAGTCTTAATTGTTCTCTGTTACCTTTTAAAGATTATTTTCCTTTCGGATCCATCATTAATTATTCACTGCACGCCCTCTATCAACTTGCTATCGTTTTCTCTCTCTCTCTCTCTCTCTCTCTCTCTCTCTCTCTCTCTCTCTTTCAGTGCCTCCCTTCCTCTTGTCAGTGTGATTTGCTGTGTTTCTGTCAGTAGCTGACTCAAGGCAGGTGGAGGGGTTTCCATGTGCTTTCCATTTGCCCTGGACTGAAACGGCCGCAATTAAAACCAAATGTGCAACCTGTGACTCGTGCATGCAGCGGCGCTCTGACACACAGACGTGCACTCGCTTGCAAATAGTAGGGCGAACAATAACAATTCAAATGTATTGCCCTGAAACAAAATGATTGGCTGAACTCTGGAAGGCGTTGTATTGGAGTCTCCAAGCAGGAGAGAACGCAAAGTGTTGCTAGACGTGCGGAGGCTGGGGTGAGCGAGAGGCCAGGCCTGGGTCACCGGCGAGATTCAGTTAAAAAAGGAGAAAATTATGCGGGCAGCTGAAGTTTCTCTGCTGCAGCCAGAATGTCTGCTGACCACACCATGTAGCTTGAGGACATGGAGACTATGATTAGAGCCCTGGTAGGCAGGGCCGGGGTGACTCTGGTAAGGTCGTATATAAGTACACCCACATGTTGTAGAAGTGCAGGTTCTTATACCTTGTGGGCATATGCGCCCCACCTCTGACACCCCGAGGCCCCTCTTCTCTCTGTAGCATGACCTCAGCGAGCTGATAATCATAGTTATTGACAGGACAGGCTCCAACTGCGCTAAACACTCCCTGTGGACAAATTGAGGTCTGATTTTCCTTTTGTCCAGATACAGTCAAACCAAAATGTATTCAGACACCTTCAACATTTTCTCACATTATCACAGTTTATTTGCTATAGTTTAGAAAATGGTCAGAACAAATTCATCTTGATAATGTCAGGTAACTTTGATCGAAAGGTAATGATGGCATGTAAAAATACTGTCAGCTGTTAAATTTAAGTACACAGTTAGATGATACCAATTTAGGTCAACCAATTACCAAGCAATGCTTATGTTTTGTTCGTTCGTTATCTGATGTCTGAATAATTTTTGGTTTGACTGTATAGGCTATGGTAGTGGTTATGTACAGCATTGCTTTAGGGTGTGGTTGAATCAGTTTTGGGATGTTCAGGGCACAAATGTTCACATTGCTGGTTTTCATAACACTCATTTGATTGATGTGCAACTTACATTTAGTAATGTTATAGCACAGCTATTACTATTGCTCATACTAAGTCTCAAACCTCAAGTAATAAACTTTGATGTAACTAAGTACTTGCTGTGCGTTTCAAATTGTGAAGCTTCTCAATATAGATATTTAAATATAAACTTAAAATCATCCCGCAGTTTGTGACAGACAAGATGGATACGTCAAATTGTGCAGCTTTTGTGCAGAGGAGTGTGCTATTACTTAAAGGATTAGTTTACTTCAAAATGAAAATGTCCTGATATTTTACTCACCTCCATCTCATCCAAGATGTTCATGCCTTTCTTTCTTCAGTTGAAATGAAATTAAGTTTTCTGAGAAAAACATTCCAGGATTTTTCTCCTCACCATTGAGTTTCATTGCAACCAAAATGTTGAAGATCCAAATCAATGTAGTTTCAAAGAGCTTCGAAGGGCTTCAGAGGCTCTGCATGATCCCAGATGAGGAATAGGGTCTTATCTAGCGAAACCATCGGCCATTTAAAAAAAAACAAAAAAACAAGTAATCTAAATTGGTCATCTTGCACTGCTCTGCACTCGCCAGTGATTGCATAATCACATCAAAAACGTCACACTAGACGTAGACGGAAGTACATACTCGCTCATACACTTGGGGCGGTGCTTCCCTGACCTTTTCTGACCTCCAACATTTTTGGTTACAATGGAACTCAATGGTGAGGAGAAAAATTCTGGAATGTTTTCCTCAAAAAACATAATTTCTTTTCGACTGAAGAAAGAAAGACATGAACATCTTGGATGAGATGGGGGTGAGTAAAATATCAGGAAATTTTCATTTTGAAGTTAACTAATCCTTTAACTGGACTTGTGATTTCCATCTGACAGATGATAAAATAGATGGAAAATTCCTATAGGTTCTATGGCAAGATACACAGAGGCAAGTATGACTTTTTCTTCAGAAAATGTAAAAATCTAGTTTCATTCCTGCCTGACCAGACCACCTGTTTCCTCAAATACAGACAATAGACCTGATCAGAATATTGAGTCACTGCAATGAGACCCAGAACGCTAGTAATTCCCCTTGCAGTCTATCTGCGGGCTTCATCTAATTTCATAAGAGCTAATTAAGCAGTGAAGGAGAGGTTGGTGAAGGGTTAGTTCCTGCGCTTGTGCACAGAGGGGGACAGTTTTATCTCTCTGTGTCCAAGGGCAATGCCACTCCTCTCTTGTGAACACAAAGTGCCACCCACTATGTGTTCTGTGCCCAAATATTTACACTCACTGCAGGAATGACCCCCACCCCACCCCTTCTTTTGATGCGGTTTACAGCTCAAAACTCACTGGAAAATGTGGCTTTGGCACAAAGTCAATGGCTCACAGCAAATAAGCAGCACCATTACAGAAAATAAAGAGCAGCACTGTTGTTTCAGGACAACAAATGGGGAGGAGGATGTAATGACAAAGGGAAGACAAGGCTTTATTCCTCAACCACTTTCCTCTGTCCACACCACTGCATCCCCTACAGCCGCCAAGCACATCAATCGCGTGGCCCTCTTTTTTCATTTACCTGGAAAAAGGCAAGAATTACGGAGCTAAATTTCAGAGAGAGAAGAAAGCAAAAGAGTAGGGAGCATGGAAGAGAAATATCCCCTTCAAAGTGCACGCAGGCAGGGCACAAGGAGCTCACAAAGACTGCCCTTGATCAGATCAGTGTAAGAACAAAGGCGAGATTGTGGGGACAGTGAAGGCTTTCATGTGGATAGCCACTGTCTGTGTGCAGGCCTCACTCATGTGCAGGCGAATACAAAACCAGGGCCATTCACAACACACAAGTGGCAACCAAAAAATACAAAAGCCCCAAAAAGTATTTGGACACTTAAGCTACACTTGCATGAAAATACATGAAAAATTTAATTGCATTACATCACATAATATCAAACCAAGTGGCATTTATTCAAAGTCGGCCTGAAATGAAAATTCACCCAATTTTTTTTCTAAATGAATGTTATAGATCTATAATATTGTGAACGATTCATGTTTAATGCGACTTTCTTTTTTGATAAATCCACTCCCCTCGGATGTATACATCAAATTAATTTCATGATTTTATTATTATAATTATTCAAAAGTAACAATATATAATTACATTTATGCAATTATTTAAATAATTTAAAAGTATACATTTTGCTAAAAGAATTCTACAGTAATAATATATTTCAAAAATATTTATAGACATTTATAGACATATATATATATATATATATATATATATATATATATATATATATATATATATATATATATATATATATATATATTAATGACTTCAACCTGAATGCTCATGGGGACAACATGAGGAAACAAGCTTATAAATCAGTTTTTGTTTTGTTTTTTTAAGTTTCCATTTTTTTAAATGTGATAATGCAGAAAGTTTTGTGTGATAAGTAGGTTTAGGGGTAGGGTTAGTGTAAGGGGATAGAATATACAGTCTGTACAGTATAAAAGCCATTACGCCTTTGGAGAGTCCCCACAAAGATAGTGAACCAGACGTGTGTGTGTGTGTGTGTGTGTGTGTGTGTGTGTGTGTCACAAATGTTCTCTGTGCTATGAGGATATATAAAAGGCAGACTGTGAACTAATAACTGTTTAGATTTATGTGTGATTATGTTTACATATGCTGGCTTTCGACATGAAATAAAAAATAGTGTGTTTCCAGGGCCCAACTGTGCAGTGAAGCCTTTACTTATGGCTATTTAAGAAGACATTTCCTGTTTAGAACAGGATAATGTGTTTCTCTTTGGCCCGAACCAGCAGCTCTTGCCAGCAGCTGCTCTGTGGCGATCCTCACGCATTTCTGCGCCACAGAACGAGGGAGGAGGAGGAGGAGGAGGAGGAGGAGGAGGAGGAGGAAACAGGGCAATAAAAAGTGAGAGGGTCTGAGACTCTCTGAAATTTCTCTGGGTGAGTGTGTACCTGTCTGTATTTGCCTGTGTTTGAGTGTAAGTGTGTGTGTGGTAAGTGTGTGTGTTCCTGAGCATGTGTTTGTGAAGGCTGAGTTAGAAGCAGATGCCGAGATAATGGATGGATGTTGATTCTACACTGTCACCACTGTATGGCCATTTGGAGCCATTAAAAATCCCCAATGTCTCTTTGATTCCTGTTCACTTCAGCTGCTGTGCTCCTTCTGAATTGTATGTGTGTGTTTGTGCATGTACGTGTATGTGCCTATTAAATCTGACAAAATGATCAAAAAGGAAAACCATGCTGGAAAGCGGAGACACTATAGAAACTATAGAGAGAGAGAGAGATGAAGAGGATGTGATGCAAGCAAAAATGGACTGGCCATATAGGAACACTGTACCAGTGGGCTAGTGGGATTATTTTACAAATTATATAAAAATTTAAAAGGATAAAAGGTTCATCCTCAAGCTGTCCCATAGAATTGTTAAGCTTGTAATAATCCTAGAGTATGTGTGTGAGTGTAAATACACACACACACACACACACACACACACACACACACACACATTTATATATATGAAAATAGATTTGTGAATGCTTATTGTAGGCCTGTATCACGACTGGTGGACACATAAAAATACATTAAATCATTATCATCAAATGGATGTTATGGCCGTTTATCAGCACAGCACAACCTTGTACTTATAAATACAATACAAAAGAACAACATAACATATAAGAACAATTCCGTAAGAACAAGTCTCCGTTACTAATTCAAAAACGTCACGTTAACACTGACGGTTAAGGCGAAGCTAACGTTAGATATTAATATTGCTAGTTTGATATTGCTTTTATATAACAGTTCAATAAGCAGGTAGTTAATATTGAGTAACTTACGGTGCAAACACGTCTTCACAGAAGAGCAATGCAGTGGTGGTGTTTTCGTCCCTTGAATGATTCCGTCTTTTCGAAAGAATCGGTTCAGTGAACTCGTAGACCTTTGCTGAATTCGGAACCGCATTCTACCATACTACTCTTACTATTTCTGCTATAGAAAGATATGATTAAAAAGGAAAAAAGAAAAGAAAGAGTAGGCTAGGATGCGGTTCTGAATTCAGAACATCATTCATGTCGTTTTTGAATCAGCGTTTTTGAACAAATCGGCTGAATGAATAGTTCCATTCATGAAGACCCAAGACAGGCACCTGCCGCCACCTACAGGCGTATCGATGTTACCTGTAGAAATAGTTATAATATTACACTTTTTGTATGTATAACTATAGAAATAGTATTGTTAATAAGTAAAATTACATAGCCTAACATCTACATAATAAAGCAGTAGGCAGTAGCAGTAGGCCTAGTAGTAGTACCCTACCTATAACTCAGTTCATTCCACCAGATCAGTTTTTGTAAAATGTAGCTATTGTGAAATCATTTTTTTTAATGTATGTTGCTGTCTAACACATTTGACAGCACAGTGAATAATAAGATAACATGCCTGAAGTGGCAACAAGAACATCTCCTCAATAGTGAACAACAACATAAAACAAAGCTCTCCTGTATCAGGTAGACTATCATTTAGTTTTGATGCCAACAAAGACTTTTCTTAGATTTGCAAAAAAGACTCTCCATAATATGCAGCACACATTCACTTCCCTAGAAGTGATGAGCCTTTTAAAGCTACACTGTTGATGGAGAAGAGAGAGAGAGATTATGGGGTCATGGTCCATAAAAAGGGGGGTGGGAGTTATATGGTTATTCGAAATAGTGAAAAACGGGTGAGGAAAGGGGGGTATTCCTGTACCCCATCTGTTCCCCTCAGTCACTATGAAGAATATACGTGGCCAGGGATGGGGTCAATCAGAGGGCAGGGGCTGGGTAGCTCACTTGCTGCATGTGAAGCCATGAAAGTCATCTAAAAGAGATTCATTAGCAATGTTAGGGGAGCACTGGTTGTACCCCACTAATTCCTCAGCAGCTGTGAGCCATGCATCTGGTCTGAGCGCTATGCCTGTGATTGGCCCGGTTTCAGTGGGAGGGGCAGAAGAGGGAGGGGCCACTAAAAATGATCTGTGATCTATGCTTTTCTCTTTTAAGGCACTGAGCTGCCACTGTCTCCTCTCTTTTTACCATGAGGGTTATAATTAGTGAGAAACAGGCCAACACAGATTACTCAAAGAATTATTGAGAGGCCCGAAAGCGGCATAGAAAGATTTCCAGAGGCATGCGGTGGCTGTTGCTTGTGTAAACTGAGGCCAAATCAAAGCATTTATGGCGTAATATATTATATTTAGAATTCACTTTCATCAACTAAGTCCTAAATGATCCGTTAGTTTTACAGAAACCTAAAACCACCCCAATCACTCCCCACCGCCACACAGGAATGAGGTGCCTTCTTTCTCTGCACGGACCCACCTACCAAGACTGTATTTCAAAAAATCAGTCAAGTGTCGGCATTCGCACATAACCATGTCTCAAAAAAGGATTTTAATTGGAGGAACTCCACGGGAGCCGACACAGGGGCCCTTTCTGTGCCCGTCACATGCAACAGGCCTGGTCATTGACTGGACCCTCCATCCCCCGTGGCTGATATACGGCAGGCTTGTATGAGGATGGCTGTGCGTAACTTTGAGAGGAGAGGCTACATAGATCAGCCCATCAGCCCAACTCTTGTCACCCTCCTTTTTTTATGAGTCTGAGGTTTTTTTTCTTCCTGTGTAAAGATTTATGACAAGTTTTTTTCTCTGCTATTTCATGGGTGTTTGAGAGGGGTTAGTTAAGCCCAATTCAACATGAAGACCTGATTGAGATGTACTAACAGACGCTACTGTAGCTGGCAGTCACAGGGGGAGGGATGGGTCAGGTACAGCACAAGACGGAAGGAAAGAGCCAGAGGAATGTTTTAGGCCTGTAAAATAGCCACCTCTCAAGCCAAGACGCTTGCCATGTTTGGGTGGAGAGCAGCTTTTAATGGGGAAAGACAATTTGGCGCTCTTTCTGAAAGACTGACTTTCAGTGAGTGCTTCACAGGCAACCAGCGTCTGTACACATGTGGTCAGACAACTGATAAATGGACAGGACAACTAATCTGAAAGGAAAACATTCTCACTTTAATTACCCCCTATCTTTAAGCTGTGTGAAAACCGAAATTATAGCTGTCAGGCCAAGTAAATACTGAATGCACAGTTTTTCCCTTCACAATTGCCATCTTGTGTGTTTGAGTGTATGTGTGTGAGAGAGCTTCGCCCAAAGCCGTAATAGCAGTATCTGTAACGTAGAGAGATTTAGTCGTTCTAATGGTGTAAATGTAATTCTGACACTTTTACTGTCCACATGCACATGCCAAGGAGCTGCTTGTGCATGTGTTGCTGCGGGAAAAATTCCCAGCAATGCTACTGACCCCCACACACTGACGCGTCGATGTGTCTGAGGCCGTGTTCTGCTTATTTAGGAAGAACTATCCATGAAACAATGAACACTGTTTTCATGCACCAGCTAATATTCTGTGTCATCTCCCAAACAGCTGAGCTGTAACCACCATAGACATTGAAGGGGACACATCTTTCCTGATATTTTACGTCAATTATGAATTCTTAAACTTTCACCCTCAATCTTGAATTAGCATTTGGTTAAAAAAACAAAAACAAACTATATATACAGTATATAAATATACAGCAGACAGTATAAACATTTCACAACAAACACAAACAAAAAGAATGTTAACATAATGAATGGTAAGTTGGTATAATATAACCACTTACATACACTGTAAAAAAATGTATGTGCTATTTACTTTAAAACATTTTTTTAACAATATTACTCATAATATTTTGAGTAGTTTTTAAGGCTTGGTTTAATTAATGCAATCTACCTGAATAAATCATGCAAAACCACCTACATTACTTAGTCAATTAAAAATTAATTTTAGATTTTCAGTGAAATGTGCTTATTTATTTTAAGTTGATTTTAAAAAAGGGTATACATTAGAGTTAATGGAAATTACCTGTTCATATTTGACTTTGAGTTATGTTATTGCAATTAATAGACTGTATGCTGCTAACACAGCACAAGCAGAAACAAACTTGTTACTGCATTGGCATTAGCAAAGGTATCATTCACTAATCAGAGCAATATGCTTACATTATTAGCACATGCAGTTAGTTATTCACAACCTAACCATAAACTCTACTCTTCTGCATAATCGTAACAGTCAAAACTTCAACATATCAGAAACTCTTTCAAATGTCAAACATAACTGAACATTAAACATTAACAGATGTTTCCCTTCACTCAAAAATAACACTTTATTTCAATATTAACTCTCCATTTCCAGCCATAAGCAAAGCATGATGGGAACTAACAATGGTGTCTCTAAATAAAACTGCACAATTGAGCTGATTCTCTTAAAATAAATAGGTAGCCTTTTTTCTTTATTTTATTAGCTTAATCGTTTCCTCAATTCAAGCCTCAAAATTGTTTACATTTCCTTAAAAAATTAGGAAAATGTATCTCTTAGTTTTATTAGTGAAATGTTCTCAATATTTTCTATACAACACTGAACCACAATTTTCTTAAGAAAATATACACACTATTTTTAATTATCACCTTCATTTATTGTGTGAAAATTACAAGACCCATGATTCATTTTTACAGTGTAATTATACAATTTGATTAATTAGTCAATTAATTCAGTGTTGGTGATTTTATTTATTTTTATCACCAGGGTTATGACAAATTCCATATGAATTTGTCATAATTCAGTAATACTGAAGAATTGGCTCCCTTTCAATCGCCATGACCTGGTTGGAATGACAGGAAGCGGAATTTACTGAATTGTACATTTAACACAGGCATTCTGGGAAATCTATCTATCTATCTATCTATCTATCTATCTATCTATCTATCTATCTATCTATCTATCTATCTATCTATCTATCTATCTATCTATCTATCTATCTATCTATCTATCTATCTATCTATCTATCTATCTATCTATCTATCTATCTATCTATCTATCTATCTATCTATCTATCTATCTATCATCTTTAAAATACTCACAATTTACAGTCAGTAAATTATTTATTTCAATTCATTTTAATTGTACTTACATAAAAATTCAAATGGCAAATCTGCATCCTGTTTGCTACTTCCTTCCAAACTCAGGAATTGAATTTGAAAAAAAAATCTTAATTCGATTCTGAATGACACAAACTTATGCAGACATTCTAAAGGATTTTCTTCTAAACTGATTTTCTTATCTTCATCACTGAGTCTATATAGCATTTAAAACACACCACCATGAATTTGAAATATATTTGAAACTCATGATTTCATTTAGTGAATCATATTAAAACAGGTGACATTGGAATGAACAAACACAGACAGGGATGTTTAGAATACTTAGTAAACCATTGATTAGTGACTACAAATGCTGACAGATTATTGGCACAGGAACAGGTAGCCTATTTGTTTCTTTTACTGAATCAGCCCTTAATTTCAACCAGGCTCCCATTATAAATAGGTCCGACCTTTGGTTGAACGGTTGATTGAGGCATACCATTCTCATTGCACAAAAAACATCTTTTGTTCCTTTTATTCACAATTATCACCATAATGGCCGTTATCTGCAGCCTTTAGCAATGCTGATGGTTAATAGAGAGGGCTTTAATAGATTTTAGGGGGACAAAGGTAGGCAATGTTTAGCTGCACATGTCAGTCTTTTTGTGTGCAGGGAGAGTCTGCATTAAAAACCTCATTCACAAGGCTGGTTGATGTGTAATTAAATGTGATTACAGCCGCAGTCTGTGTGTGTCCTTTCTGAGGTCACTTGCACACACACACACACACACACACACACACACACACATCAAGCGCTGCAACTCTCCGTCGCCAGGTTTCATCCCCCTTCCTTGGCTTCCTGAGGAGCCTGTGACTTTGGTGGCTGATGGGAAATTTTGTGCATGCCTGAGCTCACAAAGGCTCTCTTTCAGCCACATGCATGCTTGACCTCTCGCAGTTCATCGCCCCGCTTTGTGCTCCCGTGACCTCGTGCTGACCAGGGGTTTCCCCTGGAGGTCAGCGGTTCAATCGGGTGCCTGTGTCTAATTTCTTGCTGGCTACAGAATCTCTCTCCCCCCGCTGCCAAATCTGCCCAGCAATCTGCCCACGGTCTCCCCTTCTGCTGCTTGGGCCTAATTCCAATCTTCAGGGATTAGGTGTGGAGTGACAAGACCCTCCGGCCAATGGGCTGACTTGTCAGTTAAGTTCGAAGGCCAGTGGTACACAATAGCCAGACTTTTCCTGTCTCCTACCTAAAACCAGCCCCCCTAAAACAACACACTGAAATCCCGTCCCAGGAGAGCATATGCCTGACTGGGGCACGCTGGTCCCAACCTCTCTCCTCCATACGCTCTAGCAACAGAAAAGAAACCTCTGTTGCCCGGATTCCGCGGAGCTCCTGTTGCAGATCAACATCCCTTGTTCCTGTTTCCCTTTCCTGCTCAAATCTCTGTCCAAATGAAACAACACCGTGTTTCGTCTGTGTAGGTGCTGTTGACAGACAGAGCCATTGGTGTGATCTCTGCATGCATAAAACCTACACAGTGTGTCAAAGTAAAGCATTGCGGGAATCAAATATATCGCAGGTGTTGGTTACTTTGAAAACAAAACGAACAAACCGTCAACTTCGAATTTCAGCTATATTTGTCAAATGAAAGTTAATTTAAGTGACTGTGACGCTGTAGGTTGCATATAATTCCACTCCTGGCCACTGGAGGCAGCAGGGCGCACTAGTGTCTTTGGTAACGCCACACTGGCAGAACTGCGCGTACTTCCTGGTTACAGATTGGGGAAAGTAGAATTTTTTTTGTGTGCCTATTTCGGGAAATATCTTTCTAAATATTTGTTGAATCTCTTGTAAGTTTATACAGACGGCCTAAACATCACCGGACGTTTATTAATAGTCGTTTTAAAACAGTCATGAACCGATGCAGACTTAGAAATGAATGACTGATGGGAAAAGTGTGGACGTGGTATGTAAACAAACTTTTTTATAACCTCCTCAGTCCTGAGATGGGAAACTTTATAAACTGTCATTGTGGTTAGTTATGAGAAATGTTAACTGTTGCAGTATAAATAGCATGTTAAATTGGCAAATTAGATGTATAGTAAGTACAATAACTAGTTGATGTGTATAAACTGCATAGTATTCAGACATACTCTAATACATACATACAGTGTCACATGAACTCTAATATTAATCTGATAGATTCAAATGTTTATTTTGCTTTTATTCAAGATAAAAGCAAACACTGCATATTTTCTGTCTACTTTATGCAAACATGCTGCCATTTGTGATTTTATTGTATTACACCCAAATATATTCCCACAAATGACCAATCAACATGTTCTATGAGTTTAAAAGTACTCAAAGTGCTTCTGACAACACAACTGTTGCCATATGACAAGAAAACCAAAACCACATTTGACAACTACACTTGCTGTTTGTAATCAGTGCAGCAATTAGTGAAATGACATTGTTGATGCTTTCAAGGAATCAGGTTAGTTGAACATGTCTGTAGATCACCAATAGACAAATGTATTCAATTTATTCCAGGTGTTATTGTGATGATCTGCTTTCCTTTACGCATTCAAGGAAATCTTCTATTATCAATCTAAATATAGCATCTTTTCTATATTTCAGAGTTTATTTTGAGTTGGTTATGAGTTTATAGAATTTTGTATTGATTATATATATTTGTATATGCTTTGATTTGCATTGATTACTGTATTTCAGAAGGATACAAATTAATTATGAATGATTTAATAAATTTAATTGTTGAAAATTTTATATATATATATATATATATATATATATATATATATATATATATATATATATATATATATATATATATATATATTTATATAGCTGTTTTGTATTAACCTGTATATTCCTCTTTATTTACAAAGCATAACACTATTAACAAGAAAATCAAAACAAAAAAATCCCTCAATTTCAGTAAGGTTGAATGTGATAATGCTGATGTTTTTGTTTTCTTCTGTCTCCACAGAGCATCATAGCAAACAGTTAAAGGACATCTGTGTCAACCCACTTATCTCAGTTAAACCTTAAGCCAGTGTAGAAGCACCACACACACGCGTCTGGACCTGTCTGAGAGCCAAAATGACTGCGTCAAATTGGGGTCTGATCATGAACGTTGTAAACAGCATTGTGGGTGTGAGTGTCTTGACGATGCCCTTCTGCTTCAAACAGGTAAACACACGGTTAAAGGGGTTATGGGAAAGTGTGCTGTGCAGTTTTGTGTGCTAATAGGAGGATTTCATATGTTGAAGTGTGCCATATGCAGTAAGAGTTTCCTGGTTAATAACTGAGTGGATGGAGGGAATCAGAAATTGATAAGCTGCAATTTTAATTTGTCCACATTATTTTGTATCAGTACAAGAATGTACACAAGTGACTTTGATTATAAACATGTAGGACATCTGTGTTCTGTTCATCTATTACTTTTTATAGAAATTTTTCGTTTTCGTTTTCTCTGCAGTGTGGAATTGTGTTGGGCACATTGTTGTTGTTCTTCTGTTCGTGGATGACTCACCAGTCCTGCATGTTTCTAGTCCACTCAGCCAGTAACACCAAACGCAGGACTTATGCTGGACTAGGTGAGAGTGGCCAAAAGCATAAAACACACAGAGGTTGCACTCATTTTCCATCATTTACCTAATGATACTGTTTTAAAGTGTCCTGCGTCTGGATTACCGTGGAATAATTCACTCAATTCAATTCACATTTATTTTGTATAGCACTTTTCACAATACATTTCCTTTCAAAGCAGCTTTATAGAAAAATGCATGTTTCTACATTACAATTTAGAAACATGCATTGTCAAAGTAATGTCCATATGTCAAAATGATGCAGTTACTATAGCTAATGTCATGTGTTTATTTAGGTAGAAACCATTACAAGCAATTAGTAATAGTAGCAGTTATTACAAGTTGTGATCATAATGATTACAATATATAGAAAATCTGTCAAGGGTGCATTTGTTATATTGATCATTAAATCAGGTGACCAGATTGCAAGATAGCATCTGTTGTATTTTTCTCATTACGAGTACGCAAAATAAAAAGCAAGAGTCAAGAACCTACAACTCACCATTAATGCGGCCTGAAAAAGCTCCTGCCACAGAAATGTTTGTGATATTACTTTCACATTAAAAATACTATTCAAGAGAGAAAATGTAGAACCTTTATTGTCAAAAAAAAAACCTTTTGAAAAACTTTTTCAAGACACTTGCAAGAAGCTTCCTTTTTTGGTTTTGGTGTTGAAATTTGTCAACCTTTTTTCTCTACATCTCTACCTTCCCAGCTTTTCATGCTTATGGAAAACCAGGCAAAGCACTTGTGGAATTGAGGTAAGATGCCTTTGTAGGGATTTAACTTTTTTTAGCTTCGACCTCATGAATAAAATAAGCTTTTATTGCTTGTATTTTCTACTTGCGTTCTCTTTCTTTTCAGCATGATTGGACTCATGCTGGGGACATGCATTGCTTTCTATGTCGTCATTGCAGATCTGGGGTCCAACTTCTTTGCTCAGCTGCTTGGGCTGCAGGTAAGAAATAACGTTCCAACTTTTAGGTTGTCACATGGATATCATTTGGTAAACTCCTGCTGTTACTCCAACAGATTTCTTCCAAATCGATTAATTGTTGATATGCAGTTCCCAGAACTGATCATTGCCCTTGTTCATAAACATCCTGTACTGATAAAATCAAAGGCCCATATCTTTAAAGAGTGTTGAGCTACAAAGAAAAAAAACCTTTTTATAACTCTAGAATAGATTAGATTACAGTTTCTGTGTGAAAATGAACTTTTTAATCACACCTGAATTGAGAAATATTACTGGCCATAAATGTATACATGGATCAGGCATAACATTATGACCACCGACAGGTGAAGTGAATAACACTGATTATCTCTTCATCACGGCACCTGTTAGTGGGTGGGATATATTAGGCAGCAAGTGAACATTTTGTCCTCAAAGTTGATGTGTTAGAAGCAGGAAAAATGGGCAAATGTAAAGATGTGAGCAAGTTTGACAAGGGCCAAATTGTGATGGCTAGACAACTGGGCATCTCCAAAACTGCAGCTCTTGTGGGGTGTTCGCGGTCTGCAGTGGTCAGTATGTATCAAAAGTGGTCCAAGGAAGGAACAGTGGTGAACCAGCGACAGGGTCATGGGCAGCCAAGGCTCATTGATGCACTTGGGGAGCAAAGGCTGGCCCGTGTGGTCTGGATCAAACAGACGAGCTACTGGAGCTCAAATTGCTCAAGAAGTTAATGCTGGTTCTGAAAGAAAGGTGTCAGAATACACAGTGCATCGCAGTTTGTTGCGTATGGGGCTGCTTAGTCACAAACCCATCAGGGTTCCCAAGCTGACCCCATCCACCGCCGAAAGTGCCAACAGTGGCCACGTGAGCATCAGAACTGGACCATGGAGCAATGGAAGAAGGTGGAAGATGTGTGTGTGTGATGTGTGTGTGTATATGTATGTGTGTGTGTGTGTGTATATATATATATATATATATATATTGGCCATATATATATATATATATATATATATATATATATATATATATATATATATATATATATATATATATATATATTAATATAATATAATATAATATATATATAATATATCGAACATTGGCCATCAAAAAAACTATATAGGTCGACCACTAGTAGTAACAAATAGACAAAAAAATAATTTTTTTGGTTTTGTTGCCCTGAATTTGCCAGTAACTTCTTTTCCTTTTGCTCTTTCAGGTGACGCGTAGCTTCCGTATCGTGTTACTGATCTCAGTTTCGCTGTTAGTCGTACTGCCCCTCAGCTTGCAGAGAAACATGATGTCATCCATCCAGTCGTTCTCAGCCATGGCGCTGATCTTCTACACACTCTTCATGTTCACGGTGAGTCGTTACCCTTTCCACCGTTCCAAAGTCCAACCCTGTAAAATGTAAGACAGCACTGGAATGGGGAAGTAAAGGAGATTAATATTTAATTAAATTATATAAAAATGTGTTTTGTAAAGTGCAAGAGGGTACTTCAACATGACTTTCAAACGCTTCAAATTACATCTGCTCATTATGTTTGCTTTTGAAAGTCACTTCAGTGATGTAGTGTATTAAGTATGTGTGGAATTCATTTATAGATTTTTAAAAAAAATGAAATGTGCCCATTTCTGTCTCTTTTGAGAAGTGTAATGTGGCGATTGGCTGATTTTTGTGAATACAATGTGAATATGCATCACCATAGCAGCAGGACTGTGGTTTCTGTGGATTGCTGAGATTATTCAGACATTCTGGAATTTAACCTGTAAGTTTTAGAATTTTGAGAAAATGTAAAACAAAGAAGCTTTAAATTAATAAGACGGATATTTAAGATTCTGCATTGTAGGTCAGTAATTAAATGTGATATTTGATCAACCTTTTTGTAAAGGCGCTCAGGTGTTCTTTCTTCCATTGTTTAGGAAAACAAGTTCAGTTTTATACAAGTTTTCACTTGGATTATGTTTATATCGTAATAATTAAATGATAAAAAAGCATTTTGCTCAGGACATGGAAGCAGTTTTACTAATGGTCATGATTTTTTTGACCCAACTAATCTGTTCTGAATATTTTATAACATTGACATTGCAAACATGGATGTTCCTGGAGTTTTTTAGTCTATTGCATCACAGTGTAATTATCTTTACAGTTTACATACCTTTTATCCAGCTCCACGGGGCGTTTTTTTTCCCCAACCCAAATTATTAGTCTAGCATTTAACCATCTATGTGTCTTCCCTCTGCCCCCATCTGAACCGCTGCCCGGCCCCCATTCCTGATGCTGACTTCTGACTGACCATCTGATGCTCTGACTCGCCGGCCTATAGATAGTGTTGTCGTCTCTGCGTTACGGAATAATCAGTGGCTCCTGGGTGGAGCAAGTACATCTGTGGCGCTTCAAGGGTGTCATACAGTGTCTGCCAATTATCGCCACCACCTTCTGCTGCCACCCGTAAGTAATCCGCCCCGGAGAACGGACCCCGCACCACTGCCATGGATTCAGCTACATTACCCAAAAAACCCTTCCTTCTTCTGTCCACCTTCATCCAATCCAAAGCTCTGTTTGTCGGTGCTATCTGGTTCAGGGTATTTTTGTGTGTGTGAGTGTGTGAGGTTAGTGCGTTCGTGACAGAATTCAAATGTAGTGTGGGTTGTCAGAGTTGTCTTGACTCTTTGGCGTCCCCGGATATATTCCAGCTAGAATTATACCCTACTTCTGGGTAAGCAGATCGGATAGGGTTGGGATTGGTGGTGACTCTGATGGTTACACGGGCTGCCGCTATTGATTTTGAAAGAGGTGAGTTGCTGCAAATGTTTACTGCAAACGTGTGCAGCAATCAGATTTTATCCTACAAGATTGTTTTGCTGTCCTTCAGAGATGAACTGGCATTGAAAATCATGTGTGGAAGTTGATCAGTACAATTTGTTCAAGATGACTTTTCCCCTTTTAGTTCTCCCCTAAAGAATAGTTCACTCAAAATGAAAATTCTATCATGATTTACTCACCATAATGTTGTTCTAAACCCATTTACTTTCTTCCATGAAACACAAAAGAAATAAGTGACAGTAGACCTCACAAAAATATTTCCAAAATTTCCAAAAAATTTTATTCTGTTCAAATGAACTTTCTTTTCACCAATGTACCACACCAGAAAACCAGAACTTTCCACAAAAAATATGTAGTACAACTGTTTTAACCTTGATATGAAATGTTGCCTGAGAGCCAAATCAGCATATTAGAATGATTTCTGAAGGATCATGTGACACTGAAGAATGGAGTAGTTGCTTCTAAAAATTCAGCTTTGCCATCACAGCAATACATTACATTATTTAATAGAAAGCAAATTGCAATATTATTTCACAATATTCCTGCTTTTACTATATTTTTGATTTAAATAAATGTAGCCTTGTTGAGCGTAAGAGACTTTTGAGTAGTGTAGTTTCAAAAGACTTGGAAAAATAGTTCACTGTTTTGTGTCTTTTTTTTCTAAGCTTGAAAATTAAATGGGCAAATTGCATTGAAAAGAGCGACTAGCACAGTGTCCATCATTTCTCACTTTGTGTTCCACGCCAAAATACACGTCATACTGGTTTGGAACGACATGAGAGTGAGTAGATGGCAGAATTTTCATTTTGGGGTGAAGTCCTTAAATCTCTTTAAACGGATTATAGGGTCTCCATGCACTCTTCATAGTCAGTCTAAGGGTTTTATCACAGCATCATCACTGCCCTCCTCGTCTTTTTCTCTCTCCCTTCTTTGTGGGATATTCTGTAACCCTCCTGCTCTCCCCTCCACCACAGATGGTGCTCTCCTCCTTCAAACACGGCCTCCTCACTGGCCAGTGGCTGAACAAGGTCATTTACGTTCGGTGGGACGGCGTCTTTCGCTGCATCCCTATCTGTGGCATGGCATTTGCCTGTCAGTCGTAAGTACTCCCCAATCCTCGCACTGCCTCTCCCCCTCCTTTCTGTCGCCTCAATTAGGCCAGTTAGGCTTAATGTAAGGTTCCATTTTCATGGTGCAAAAGGACATTCAAGAGCTGATGCACCTGTGTTTGCTCTGAGAAAATGGACCTTTTAAACTGCGTAGCTTGTCATAACTATATTCTTTATCAAATATCTGCGACATTATGTGGCTCTAATCTGCGTGGAATGCCTAACTTTTTGCCCTCTGCATACTGTTTTTACCCCATTCTTAACACTAACTCTGTTCCTTAATGGCATAGTTGACCCAAAATTGAAAAGAATCTGTCATGTCGTTCCAAACCTGTATGACATTCTTTATTTTATAGAGGAAAAGACCAACATTTAAGTTTTTATTCACTGTTTGCTTCTGCTGTAGCTTTTGAATCTCTTTCGCACATGTGCATAATGAAAACTAAAAGAAAGGAAGAAAAAGTCATACAGGTTTGGAACGACAGTTGAGTGAGTAATGGCAGAATGCATTTCAGTTATGAGTGAACTATTGCTAACCATGAAAGGCATCTTTCCCTTTTTAACATGTTTGAATAGCTTTGGTTTTCTTTGCAATAAAAGACTGACCCACAAGGCCATCTTGATTTATTTTGTCAGCTGGCAACTTGTCAGATCTGCATACAGTTGAAATGTTAGAGCATTTTGATCCAAGCATAAATGATTCATAAATATGAAATTAGTTTTTTCAGCTTATCATAGTTCATTCATAAAGAGCTCACCATGGCCGGATCTTCCCCTGATGAATTCAACCCCTTTGCACAGTGTTGAAACTCTGATATGTTGTGGGAGTACCATGAACCAATGTTGAGATCATAGTTAACATTGTTACAGCTTTTTGATACTGCTGGGAGACATTTGTCCAGTGTTTATTTACTTCAATAAGAATTCACATTCTTTTTCTCCATCTTGAATTAATTTCATGTCTCTATTCTTTCCTTTTTGCTAGCTCAAATATGCTAACCATGCAGGGGGGTTGGTAATCTCACTGTTTACCAGGTCAGGTGTTCTCAAGTTTGGGCATTTACTCACCTCTTTCTGTTTGTTATGTTTCACAACATTACACGATTCACCAATGTCCATTCATTTTCATTTTCCACTCCCAGTTCCTTCAGCTCTTTTTATTTTTTTAATTTTTTTTTATACACAACTTTTATTGTGCATATCATTCTTACTGTAGTTTTATTATTATATCCACCTCATATTAAATAATCTCTCTACAATACATCATATATCATAGTTTTTACCTGTCTAAAAATTGTCTGTCAAATGGATGTAAAAAAAAAAAAAAAAAAATTAAACATCCAGGGGTGTGAAAAAAGCAAGTATATTAACGTGAGCATTTTACTAGATAGAAATGTTTGTTTAAACATATGCACTATTGTTACAAAGTTTGGGGTCTGCAAGATTTAATTTTTTTTTTTTTAGAAAACAATGCAGTCAAAAACAGTGATTTGTGAGAAGAAAAAAAAACCTTTTTATTAATACATATCACTCATATATAGGCCTATACATATAAGGTTCCTTCTGTTATCTTTAACGTGATGCATATTTGTGTGTGTGTGTGTCTTGGTATTTATGTGTTTGGAAGTGAATAGAATTGAGGTGTCTTAAGTATGTGGATGCCAGCACAAATGTGTGTGTGAGGGTGTTGGGGTGGAGGAGGTGTCTGTGTTGGATTCTGGTGTGGATGAGGTAATGCGGTTCTTGAGGCTGACTGTGACTCTCCTTTTACACACACACACACACACACACACACACACACACACACACACACACACACACACACACACACACACACACACACTCACACTCACACTCACACTCACACTCTTTCTCTGGGTGATGAGTGATATTTGGCTGTGACTTCTTGGCCAGCATTGACATACAATGCCACTTACACCCGATCATTAGAAGAGCGAGACGGCGCTACATGACCTCTGATCCGACCACAAACAGTTCCTGTCATCGCCTACGTTTACCCATCCATTTACATTTATTACTTTAGTACATTTAGTACGAACTCTGTTTGATGCCAAATTGAATCGTTGGAGAAAAGTTGACCTGGTTGCTCTTTTGATTAAGAGAAGAGATACTGTTCATTGTAGAGCAGCATTCTGGGTCCACTGGCGCCCTTATACGACTCCTGCTTAATGTGTAAATGCCACTGTAATGTGTAAACACCAGAATGGTGTTATTCCTATCGTAAAGTTGTCATGTCAGCTTACACAGCATCAAGTCACAGATTCACAGCTTTAGGTGTTATGACGGGATCATTTTAGCAGTATTACGAAATAATTACTATGTCAACACTTGGTAGAGGTGTAGAGAACTTGCAGTGGGACTGGAGCATCACCGGTCTTCCCCTTTCACACACACACTGTAATTTCATCAGGAATGGCTTTTCTGGGGTCTTTTCTCCATCTTGACACACTGAATTGTATATATCGATATTATTCAGTTTGAACTCTATTGGCAACATGAACGATATTGTGAAAAAAGCAGTAGGAAGGACTTGCACTGAAGGAAATTATAAAACTATATTTGCTTTTCCTGAAGGAAAAACTAGGGCTTGCATTTTTTTTTAAATAAAGTCAGATTTTAGATTTTGGTTCTTGGTAAATTACACATCACGTGTTGTGCATCTCGTTGTCGTTAGACTTAATATGTGACTGGTTTTCTGTCAGTTCAACCATTGTCTGTTAAATGGTGTCAGTTAATAAGTATTTCCTAGGAGAAACAAAAGGGAGCATTTACTGGCCGTAAAAGACAAATCCTCGAGTATGCCACATTCAGATCATAGATGTTTATTATTAATATATTTGAAAATGAAATTATTATTGTGATTGCAAAGCTGAATTACCCTTTTCTTCAGTGTGACATGATCCTTCAGAAATCATTATAATATGCTGATTTGGTGCTCGAGAAACATATTATCAATGTTGAAAACAGTATATTTTAGTGGAAACCATGACACATTTTTTCAGGATTCGCTGATCATTATAAAGTAACCCCGAAAAAAAAAAACAGCCTTTATTTTAAATAGAAATATTTTGTAACACTATAAATGTCTTTACTCTCATGTTTGATCAGTTGAATGCATCCTTGTTTATTTATTTCTCCCTTTTGAAAGTCATTTGGAATTTCTAAAAGTTTGAATGGAAAATTAATGTTTGAGCAATATCAAAATATCAGTATTTGCTGTGTTGCTAATACTGTAATGAATACATGAAAAAATTATTTACACATAAAATGTGTAAGTCTACATAGATGGCTCTCTCTCCTCCTCTGGTTTTTATTGCGAGTGGGTTCCTGCTACGAGACAGACTGGCCTTTGGTGTGAGATCAGGCGTTGGCTTAAAAAGCCCAGAACGTGGTACTGTATATCCCAATAAAAGCAGGAATGGTCTCCGACTGTGTCTACGAGAGTTGTGAGTGGGCTGAGAGCAAAAGAGCCTGAACAAAAGCACATACTGCCAGGGAATTTTATAACATGCTAAAGTCTGACTAGCACTTGTCGATAATATATAGCCGTTGTAAATTCCCCATTTAATGTTTTGCTGGCGTCTGGTTTTATTGGTTGTCCTGATGACAGACATAGATTTTTTTTTTCAGCTTTTTTGTAGCTGTTTTTTGTTTCTCTGTGATACTGAACCCTTTATCAGTGCTCGTTTCATCCAATTCAGCTCTCCCTCCTTCCCACCCTCCCTCCATTTTGTCTTTTGTATGTCTGAAATGAGTGATGGCCTTTCTATATTAAATTCCTGCTTCTCTTGCTCTTGCATGTTTATGTCTCTAGAGCTCAAATGCACAGTTCAGTATGTTCTTATGCTAAATAATGATTATACTGACTGGTCAGTTTGAGTTAACCCATAAATAAGCATATATGTGATTTCTCATATGTTATATTTTGTCATAACATTACTATAAATCTGACATTGCATAATAATGTGTCCTTTAGTGTTGTGATATTTTAAAGGAATGCTTTGGGTTTGATGCAAGAATGTATGTGTGACATGCTGTCGATTACCCCCATGGTGTCCTTCAGTAAATCATGTTTACTTTAAGTTTGTGGGATCAGTCCATTTAAAACTGGTAGATCCGTAACATTCACACATAAGAAATTAATCAGTTATGCACAACCAAATGTTCTTCGACCTAGAACACTTAGAACACTGTTAAACTATACACTGTAAAAAAATTGAAAAAAAAAAATTGAAAAAAAGTTGCTGGATTAAATTAAGGACAATCAACATGGATGTTTAAGTCATTTCAATTTAAATTACATTAAATTGATTATTTTTTTTTTTTTTTAATTACCAGTTGTGTATAACTCATATATACATACATATGTATATATGTATATGTAATGTGTATATATAATGTATATATGTATGAATATATGATTTTTAAATATTTTTTATACAGTGTATAGTGTATTGATGATTGATATGATCTGCAGCTGAATTTGTCTGTGGTAATCAACAGTATGTCATAGTCTTAGCTTGTATTGACCCACTTCAAGGTATACATCTTGAGCCTGATGTATATAAAACGTTTTTTTATTCCATAGGCAAGTATTACCCACTTACGACAGCCTGGATGAGCCCTCGGTGAAGAGAATGAGCACAATATTCACCTCCTCCCTCAATGTGGTCACCACCTTCTACATCACAGTAAGTGTGTGAGACAGTTCATCCACTGATAACTGATCATCTGCAGTATGTAGAGGCCAAAACAATAACCTTTTACTTTTTGAGTTGTAACCTTTTCTGGAGTGACTAACTAAATGGCTAATTAATTAGTCATGAGTGTCACTTAAAATCTTAAATGCATATAGTATATAAAGTCTGACTGGTTCTCATTTTAATTGTTGCTTTTTAATTTTCTGACAAATGAGAAGTGCTTGATTTCATACTTATTATAATCTTACTTCATAAATAATATTAGGAATCAGTAAAAACATCATACAGATCAGATAGTCGTGTCATATGTTGTTCAGTTGTTTGAAGGGTCTCGACCATAGACTGTAAAAAAAAAAAAGATGGACGAGTTGATGGAAACTACAGTGCAGACGCAGGTCCCAAATCAGATTCGGGACCTGCGTCTGCGCAGTAGTGACCTCGGGATCCGAGTCTGCACAGTAGAGCCACGATATCAAAACCCTGCCCACACTCCCGCAGTATCTGCTAGTACAGTTTACTGCAAAAGAACTCATTATGTCGGTGTTATGGAAATGTAGAAATTAAAGCTAAAGCTCCAATCTCCTCCCAGTCAAAAAGTCAGTTGGTGACAATTTCGCTCAGAAAAGCTGTCAATCATGACGTCACACCCCGTTTTTATAGCATCAAATAACTAACTAAAAACTTACTTTAAAAAACAAACACTTGAACTTACATCAGTGTGAATAAAAGCTACCTAAATTGACAGAAAACATCTTTGGAAAAAATTTATTTGAAGTGTAATTTGATTGGTTGGTTTATCTCGTGTGCCATTAGAATACATGGAGGGGGCGGGGTTTATGAGCTAGACTGGGACCAAGCACTTGGGGGTAATCAAAAGTGACAGTAAAGACATTTTACAGAAGATTTATGTTTCAAATAAATTCTGTTCTTTTGAACGTTCTATTCATTAAATTTATCAAAATAATAAAACATTTATCATGGTTTCCACAAAAATATTAAGCAGCACAACTGTTTTCTACATTGATAATAATATGAAATGTTACTTAAGCAGCAAATCCGCATTTTAGAATGATTTCTGAAGGATCACAAGACTTTTAAAATATAAATAGGAAACAGTTATTTTGAATTGTAATATTTTTCAATATTAGTTTTACTGTATTTTTGATCGGATAAATGCAGCCTCGGTGAGCATAACCGATTTCTTTCAAAAACATAAAGTCTTATCGACCCCAAACATTTGAACGGTGGTGTATAACAAGCATTTTTGTTTGTACAAACTGCAGCAAGTGTATAAAGATCTGTAACTCTGTCCTTATTGGCTCCTGGGAGCCTGTGCCCTCAGACATGGGAAAGAAATAAGGATTCAAGAATGGTAGAGTTGCTGTCAGCTCACATGCTTTCTCTTAGATCCATATCCATCCCATACAGGTGATTGCCCTTCCCCTTTTGTGGGTTTTGGGTTCATACTGATACCCTGGAATATCCTCCCAATTCCCATTTGGAGCTTAGAGGAGCAGAAAGAACTCAGACGATGGGGTCAGGGCGACTGGCATGTTCCTCTATAACCCACATACACTGACACACTCCATCAACATCAAATGCCTTGTCTCTTTTATTCCTTCATAAATATTTTCAGGGCCACTTTGTGTGGAATGTGTTTTAAGACATCGTCAGAATGTTTCTGGTTCCTATTCTCTTCTCTGAAAGCTGAAGTATAAATGTTACCTTGAGAGATAATATTGCTCGTGATTTTTTTTTTTACAGTGTTCTTTGTATTCTACTTTTATATTTCATCATCTTTTCGCTTTTTTTTTTTTTTTCTTTGAACAAAAGCTGAATTGATTCAGGGGAGGGTTTGTAGAATAGAATAGAGAGGGAGTTTTGTGGCAGGCTCAAGGACTTCTGCCTGGTGTTGCTACTGAAGGGAACCTTTTCCTCTGCGGATAGATCAAGGCCAGCAAGGTCGGGAAAGGAGGGAAAGCACTTTTGTTTCTCTGTAGAGAGGGCCTTCAGGGGGCCGATAGGCTTTAAAGACCTTTGAAAAGCAGCTCGCTATTTTTCATCACATAAAAACAATATCATTGCACTGTCAGGAGGGGTTGTGAGGTCATCAAAGAGACAAGGAAAGAGACACGGATCTCTGTTGGGCCGCTTCTGTATAATGCCATAAGCAGTATTAGTCCTGATCATTTCAAGCAGGATCAAGTGACCCCATATGAAATTATATGTTTGCTCAGATGAACCACATACTGAAGTGGAAAGTCAATGTGACAGAATTCTTCTCCATGCTTGCCTCCAAACAAACATTACTTCAGTATTGAGTATCCATCTTTTTAAATTGCAGTGAAACCTGTGCCAAAATGATCATATATTAATATATCACAAAATAATTAATCACACAAGATGCACAAGTGTATTGGTAAAAATGTTTAGAGGATTTTTAAAGTAATATAATGTCTTTCTCAAGCTCTCCAATCAAATCCTGCACTATATTAATTCTTGCCATTTTTTACATTTAATTGAAAATGGATCACATTACTGAATGCTGTTTCATATATATATTTTTTCTACTTCTGATTTCTCTTTCATAAGACTCAAATTATTAACTGTACTTTGTTCCTCCAGGTGGGGTTCTTTGGTTATGTGAGCTTCACAGATAACATTGCTGGGAATGTACTGATGAACTTTCCATCTAACCTGGTAACGGAGATGATCCGTGTGGGCTTTATGATGTCTGTGGCTGTGGGCTTCCCCATGATGATCCTGCCCTGCAGACAGGCCATCAACACCATGCTATTCGAGCAGCAGGTAACAGTCTTACAAAGATGGGGTTTTCAAACTTTTTGATACCATGGACGCCCTGAATATGTTTCACTTGTGGCTGACCACCTTCCTAAAACATAAAGACAGCAATTTACTTTCATGTCTAAAAATCTATTTATACTTTAATATGTAATGTGTTATATAGATTAATGTTATATATAATGTAAAATATATGTAGTATTTATTTTGTCAAATTTGGTGAATTTTAACTTTATTTATTTATTTATTATTTAATTTATTTATAAATCATTTTTACAAAAAAATTTCACTGAACTTATACTAAACCCCACGGCTTTTAGTTTTTATTATAGTTTTATTCATATGTTGAATTATTAAAGATTATTTATTTTTATATTTTTAGTTTTCACATTCATTTTAGTTGAAAATGTTAGTAATTTTGTTACATGCTTTTGTCATTTTTATATATATATATATATATATATAGTTTATTGTTATTTAAGTTTTTATTTATTTATAATTTTATTTATAAAATTTTACTTAAATTTATTTCATTTTTTTTTGCCAAGGCAACATTTCTAATTTTTGTTTAGTTTCAACTTAATTTCGATTAACTAATGTTTTTTTGTTAGTTTTAGTTAATCATAATAACACTGTCCAGCCCCAAATTGATGACCCCTGTTCAAACTCTAGCACTTCATTGGTTGCTTGCTTTCTGTTTTTATTGCATTTGTCATTTACTTTTGTGAAACCGAACAGTGCAGATTTATATTTTGAAGTATATTGAGAAAGAACTGTCAATATATTGTGACTAGTTGGACATATCAACAGCGACATCACATTTTGTCCACACCAAATTAATCCACAATATGTATCCCCTTTTTTTAAAATGCCAAGGTTCTTGGCCCACATTTAAAATCCTTTACCTTGCACCGTCTGGACAAACTCAGGTGTCTCCTCCTTACTGATGCACATAAACTGCACCAGCTGCAGAAGTATTTTGCTAAATTTAATGGACTCAATAAAGACTTCATTGAGTCTAACAGATTTACACATGGCTGATGTCAGACCCCAAGTCTGGTCTCAGTCAGCATGCATTTGCCTGCTCTGTCCTTCGGTATGGATCCCTTGAGATTCCTTGAGTCTCCTTCCACTACTCAGACACCAGTGATCCAGCCTCCATGGACAGCAGACTGCTGGGGCACTGAGAGATTCAAGAGGAAATAAAAGGGGCTGGATTGATGAGAACAGGTCCAGATCTCCTCCATAAAGCAGCCAAGACTTTAGCTCGCTGTCTCACCACCGCTGCCACGCTGAATCAGCTCAAATCACGGCTGGATTCGCGGTCGGGTGAAGGGTTTTATGCTGTCGTTAAATCTGGCATTTTGACAACAGAGCGGAGGGGGGTTTATGAAGCTTGCATGCCAAACCCAATATCCTTACATGCAATTCACTTGTTCAACCATAACAGAGGCTTGAGGAACTACATGTATGTCTGGAATCTAGCAACATGTTTGTGAAGGTTTTTCCTCTGTGTCTGTTTTTCAGCAAAAGGATGGCACCTTCGCCGCAGGTGGGTATATGCCACCCCTTCGTTTCAAGAGCATCACTCTTTGCATTGTTTTTGGCACCATGTTGGGCGGCATCCTCATTCCTAATGGTAAGTCTGTTTGTGTGTGCTCACGTTTCTCAAGTTTCACTCTCCGTAATACCGTCATGACATCACACCCCACTTCATCTTCCCTTTTAAAATATCTCTCCGTCAATCACTCCTTATCCTTCCTCTCGGTGCCGTCCATTCATTATCAGCGGAACAGGATGATAAAGATGTGTGTTTTAGGCGACGGTGGGGTGGGCCATGTTTTATTCATTCTTCATGGAGATTGGCTGTCGCTGGCGCGGGCTCCATTTGGCTCAGTGGGCCCAATTAGACTAATAGAGAGGGGAAGGTGAGACTCGCAGAGACGATTGAATAGGGGAAAGGCATAGCTCTGTCCTCCATGACGGCTCCACTGGCCACCGGCGTGTCCTCAGAGCCACAAATCCAACCATAGGGAAGCAGACATTGCAGGGCACAAATTTGAGTAAAACAATATGGCTGCTCTCAGGATGAAAAACACCCCCTGGGCCCACTGCCCAGCCTTGCAACACAAGGGCAGCATGGAGGAAGGATGGTAGGAGGCAGATAGAGGGATGAGGGGGGGAGCGTGTGATTGAGCGGACTGGAGAGAAAGACTGATGGAGGATGGATGTGGGGTTTCAGGAGATGAGATGGTGTAGATTGCCTGTATCATTTTTTCTGCTTTAAACTGCCTCCTCATGCTGGGTCTGAATATAGTGCAGGTTGGAATTAATTTTTACTCTTAGTTAGATCAGCTTGCTGTTACATTTTGGTTTATATACTAAAGCAATTAGCCATCTAAGGCTTCTCAACTGTTAAAGGGTGGTGTTATATCACTTATAGTGTGTGTCGAGGTCAATACGTTTAAATATCGGGAAAAATCTGATAATATTACCCTTTTAGGTTAAGTTAGTTCAGACTGTCTTCAGAAAAATGTATATTTACACTACCATTCAAAAGTTTGGGTCAGTAAGTTTTAAGAAATTAATTCTTTCATGCAGCAAGGATGCATTAAATGAATCCAAAATTACTGTAAAGGCATTTATAATCTGACTGCCTGAATAAGACTGCTCATTCTGCGATAACAACTGGCTGGATGTACATTATCCCTTACTTATCCTTACTTTCGTTTTGGTTTTGTAATGTAGCAACTTAATACATTAATACATTTATTATAGAATTCAACTGATGTGTACATGGGCTATTTTACAGCTTCAAATATAACTTGTCCAATCATATTTTAGAGCCAAAACTATTGGTTATATAGTATGATTTTTGTTTTTAGATTCTTAATCTAAAAGCGCACTCACATTTTTGTGATTTACAGAATTGTTCTATAAAATAAACGCATGTATGTGTCTGTGTGCCATAGTGGAGACCATCCTGGGTCTGACTGGAGCCACGATGGGCAGTCTGATCTGCTTCATCTGCCCAGCTCTCATCTACAAGAAGATCATGAAGAACGCCTGGACTGCACAGGTATGACACACCTGACATCATTTTTTACCCATATGATATACCCAATTTTTTACTCGTGTGTTGCAAGAAAAAATATGTGAACCGCTTGTAGAATCTGTGAAAATGTGAATAAAGAGAGATCATACAAAATGCATGTTATTTTTTCTTTAGTACTGTCCTGAATAGGATATTTTACATAATGTTTTTACATCTAGTCCACAAGACAAAAAAATTGCTGAATTTATTCAAATTACCCTGTTCAAAAATTTATGAACCCTTTATTCTTAATACTGTGTGTCTGGATGATCAACGGGTGTTTTTGGTTTTGTGATGGTTGTTCTTGAGTCCCTTGTTTGTCATGAGCATTTAAGGACAATTGAGGGACTGTGTTTCCTTCTGGAGCTGTTTGAACCTTTTTTTAATAGTTGTATTTGAGTCCCTCAATTGTCCTCCGTGTGAAAAGACGGATCTTAAGATCATAGTCACTGCCGGAGAGGATTCAAATATGCAAAAGATTCTGGAAAACTGAAGAATGTTTTGGACCTGGAGGATTTTTCTGAAGAACGTTGGGGAGTTTAACTACTCAGGACAAACAAGGGACTCAAGAACAACAAAACAAAACAAAAAAAAACAGCCATGGATCATCCAGGTAACAACACACAGTATTAAGAATCAAGAGTTCATAAACTTTTGGACGGGGTCATTTGAACAAATTCAGCTTTTTTTTCTTGTGGACTATATTTAATTTTTTTTTTTTAATGTAAAACATACACACACAGTAACAGATATTTTGCATAAAATATTTGCCTGTGTGAGCTGAAATGAGAAGAATACACTGGGACTGTGTGTGAGGGTGAAAAGGCAGCTGTTCTTATCTCTTTGTAATGGAGTTTGTCATTAATTTTGATCTCCTGCAAGTGCATTGACTAGCTGTGTGGAGTCGCTCCCACTGTGTGTGCGCTGGCACTGTCTGGCTCTGTGCCTCGAGCTGTGCCCCCTCCATCTCCTGCCCAAATTACAGATGCCTTTGCTCTTTCACAATAGAGTGAAAACAACTGAGGTCTCATCTTAGATGATGTGTAACCACAATGCTGATGTCTCCCTCACCTCTTTTGCATTGTGTGGTTTGCGAGCAGCCAACATACTGATGTTCATTGTTCTTTAGTGCCAACCATGCCACACTTCACTACCCATGAGTCTTTGCCACCAGGGTCACTTCCCAAACACTGGAGTCCACCCAAATGGGTGGCGTTTCTGATATTGGGCGAGGATAATTCCAAAAGAGCTTCTTGTCATAATGAGCGCAGCAGATGTTTGTGTTGGCATGAGTGTATAATGCCACTCTTCCATGTCTCATGCCAAGCAGCCTGACATGTCCAGGTCCAATGCTGCACAAAGAATACCCACAGATCAGGGGCAGTGAAACTGGGATGGGCCTGCTTTAATAGATTTCATCAGCGTTTGGGGCACCATTAATGACTGTAGGACATTATTGTAGATCGGAAGCCAACGATACCCCTGCCAGCTTTGTGTATTGAGCAGAGCAGTGCAGCACTGGGACAGTTTAGAGAGCACACATCTCACACCATGAGCAGGAAGTGCAGCAGAAGTGGAGTATCCTTGAGCAAAGGAGGGGGGAAAACAAGTACATCCTTCCCATTTTCTGTGAGGGCAAGTGCTTGGACAAACTTTCAATCTTATCATCTCCAGGGGAAGGAGCTTGACAAGATGTATGCAAAATGCAAGCTGTGTAAAGCCAAAATTAAGTATGTTAGGTGCACTACATTATAACTTGCAATTTCCATCTTTATTTTTTCCACATCGCAGCATTTTGTTCTTCAGTATGATCTAAGTTACGCCACTTTCCCACAAAAATATCAAAATTAAAAATAATTAAAAATATATTAATCAAAGACAGATGTATTTAATTTCTTGTCTGTATAAATTGTATTTTTATTATATTTTTGAGTGCATTTAATAGAGCCTGACAATAAAAAATGACAAATCTGCATGTGCTGTATATTCTTTTCTCTCTTCATTCCTCTCTTTCTGTTGTAGCTGGTTCTGTGGGTTGGTCTCGGTATCCTGCTCATCAGTACCTTCACCACGCTGTCCATTTCCTCCAACGAGCCTCAGAAATTAAACCCACCTCCGAATGTCCCAGCAAAAACTGAGAACAAGCTTCCCATCATCGTTCCCCCTGAGTTACCAGGTACATCTATGTCTAATATTTATGAAGTGAGAGTTATCATCAGTTGAAAAAAGTGATACAAAATATGGAAAACTAAGTTCTGATAGGGCGAGTTATAATGAGAAAAAAAGGGAAAGAATTCTGAAGGAGCACAAATGATTAGCTCCAGTAGCGGGCCTCTGTTTGAATCAGTGACCTGAATGACGCCCTTCAAACCTGAGCGCTCGGTGTCCCTGAGCAGCAGTGAAACGGCCGGTGGCGTTTTCCCGTTATGGCTCCGGTCAGGGGAGGAAGATGGGAGGGCGTCCAAATCTGGGAGAGGGCAGAAACGACAGTGTTCCCTCCAACACAGGCTGATACAGGACAGAGGCTCATAAAAAGGCACATACCAGGAGCGTCCCAACAACTTCATCCACCATTACCTCTCCTTTTCTGTTCTGCCACTCCTCCTTCCTCTCCATCTCACTCCCTCCTGCTGACTGACACTGGCATTTATCATTGAGCGGACACTCACTTCCACACCTGTTTCCTGTTTACAGCGTGCTGGTGAGGGCAGCTGTATGAAAACGCAGGGCTCAGTGAGCGAGTGAGTGGAACATGGGGCCCGCGGGCATGTAGAGGTGTGCGTTTGCAGCTGTATGAGTACACACAGGCACGCTTTGCTTTTCAGGATTGTAGGGAAGTACACCCCACCCCCTTTACTATGTGCTCGCTCTTTCTTTTCAACTCCCTTTTCTTGTCTTGCTCCCATAGATAATATTTATCAAGACTGCTATCCTTTCTCATTTGAAATGTGTAACTCCTTTTTGCGTATGCATAAATGCTGTCGTGCAATAGATTATCTGTAACGGTAGTACACTACAGGCCGGTTAAAGAAAGGTGTGGACATTGTAAATATTCAAAGGCTGTTTTGCACAGGACGAGTGGCAAGGTTATATGGAAAGCACTGAGCATCCATCTCGTACCCTTACTAGAAATCTCTACGGTTCTGCTTGTATCCTGTTGGTCTGTCATGCTTTGCTGCCCTCTACTGGTATTTTGTGGTGCACTGGGCTGCAGCTGTAAAGCATGCACATATTTTAGTTTCAGGCTTCTTGCTATGGCTTGGAGTAAAAAAATGACACTGGTACTCAGCCTTAGCCAGTTATTTGGTTTGAGAGACTCACATTTATACAAAAAAACAAAAACATTATAGTTTATTGAAAGTATTATCTTTCTCTGAAACAATTTTACTTTTTGACCAATGTCACCAAACCTCTAATTTGTCAATTCTAACCACCTGTCATATTATGCACTACCACTGAAAATGTTAAGGTCTGTAAGACTTTTTTTAAAGAAGTATCTGGTCACCAAGGCAGAACTTATTTGGTGAAAAATGCAGTAAACAGCTTTATTTAATCAGGATAATACACAGTAATAATTCATGATAATATGTAAAATGTACCAGATTTTGACAAATTGGCTCATTTTCATCCATAGTCCCTTTTAAACATTCTTTTAAATGTAATTTCTTTTTGTGATGGCAAAGCTGCATCATTACTCCAGTCTTCAGTGTCACATGGTCAGAAATCATCATTCTAATATGCTGATTCTGTTATGGAACAGCCACTTTAACAATCCAGTGAATTCCCACGGGATAAAATCAAGTTCTGCCATCGATTTTTGGGATTTTGACTTTATTTGGATTTGATTACATCTAATTAAAAACAAAAAAAATAATTTTTGAGACCACCATTAAAGAGCCACGTGAAGCCTGAGAGCCATAGGTTAATAACCATGGGAATGGGATAATTTTGACATTCCTTTTACCTTACACAGAAATTTGAAAGAAAAAAAAATATTTTGTACATTGTAACGCATCTAGTTTGTCTGTCTGTTTTTAGTGCAAGAAAATAGAGTGGATCCTGATCCAGGAAAAAAGCCAGATAGGCCCCCAATAGAGATTGAACAGCCAGAAGAGAGGGGAGCAGCAGAGCCCCCTCAAATCAAAGTACCTGTGCAAGTGGCTGAGGGAAAGAATAAGGAGGAAGAGGTTCAGCTGGATCGGCCTGATGCAGGTAATGCATTAAGTTAGCTGTGTAATTTTGATGGTGTTGTGACATATGAGAACATCTGAGCAGTTACAGAGATCTGGCTTCTCTTCTACAGGTGTAGCAGTCCCAGAAGGGAAAGCCCACCGCCATGAGCCGCCCATACCTCATGACGGAGTTCAGATAGATGAGATCAAAAACCTGGAGGAGCTAGAGGATGAAAAGAAACAACCTGTAGCTGTGGAGGAAGAAAAGAAACTACCTGCCAGAGAGGAGGAGGAGATTCTTGCTGAGCAGGGGGCAGGGCAAGCACAAGAAGCAGGGCAGGAATCTATAAAAGAGGAGAAGTCAAAAGAAAAAGATGCGGTAAAAGGGGCTGTAAATCAGGACCAGCTTGCAGCTAATGAAGTGTTGGACAAGGCAGAAAATCCAGAAGATTTGAAGAAGGTTGAGCCCTTGGTGGTTCATAAAGAACCAGAAAACCTGCCTGAAGTGAACGAAAAGCATGATGAGAATAAAGCAGCCCGAGAGAAGGTGCCAGAGGAGGTGGACAAAGCCCCTGAACCCCAGGATGAGAAGTGTGAGTAAACACATTAGCATCTCCTTAGCAACCCTCTGGGAACCTCCCGGATCTTCATAAAATCTAACCATCTAGTTTCTGTTTAGCGTAAGTGACTGAAAAACTTAAAAACTCTTAAGTAGCTTGTTAACCACATCTTTGACCTTTTTGTTTTAATTCGTATTCTGTTTATATGGCACATCATAAGGGCCAAGCAAATGACCTTTTCCACTCTGTAATGATTTGTTCATTCATTGACTGTGCTTCCTGCAGCGAAGGAGAAGCTTCTTGTGCAGGAGCACAAGGAAGACAAGGTTCCAGATGGAAAGGATGGAGGAGCAGACAAGGATGGAGATGGGGACAAGATGGAAGGTAAGTGCTTTATCCATCACAGAACATTGTCCAGAAGCTATAGGAAGTGTGGTTTGAAAAATAGTGGTTCCTATTCTGTTATTCAGTCAGATGTCTGAGCTCACAGGTGCAATTTTCCCTTCTTTTTGCCTGGTTCTGTTATCCTTCATAACTCCTGGCCAGACGGTTTCTATATGTAACAATAACAACACTGATAATAAATAATTAGATGCAGCAACTGCTTTACCGTGCTGACTTAATGTGTAAAATTAAGGACACATTACAAGATAATTTTATCAAGCAAATTCATTTAATTATATCTATACATTTGAAAGCAGTCCTTGATATGTGAAACTCTCTTGCCCTTTTTCTTTTCTAAGTAATTGTTTTATTTTCTCTATTTTCTCTGGCCGGCATCTGAAATGTCACATTGCATTGCTATGCTCAAATATACTGCAAAAAAGCACCAAATCTTAAATCTGTCTCTTTCAAGTGGCTTGTTTTTTATTAAGGCACTTTGCACTCTTTCTGCTGTCGTCTTCTCTTTTGTTTCTCGATTTCTTATCTTCCTCCACCATTCTGTTGTGCCACGGACTCCTGCCTTCTACAGTGATTAAAAAGATTGTTGCAGGTATGAAATGATGCGTCTTATTTCTGCTGATCTCACTCTACTCAGTTGGGCATCTTTGCTATTATTTTTAACAGTCTTTCACTCACACTTCGACCCTTCAATCATAGCTGTTAATAACCAATCGTCTGTTACCTGTGTTTAAAATTTTACCATTATTCATCTATTTTTACTGTATATAGCTGCTTTTCCACCATTGGGCCAAACAGTTCTCTTTGCTTAACCGTTGCATTCCGTGCCGATCCAGCCCAGCCAGTACGGATATGGTTTCATTTTCCACTGTGGGGCTGATAACACAGATCTTTGGAATCTAATACAAATGTGTCAGTCATTGCCTTACAGTTTACAGATGATATGAGATGTAAAGAGCGACCGTTATGGAGGATGATCAGACTTTTCTTTTCATTTTATTATTAATTTGTGTTTACGTTGCTCAAATAGTGCGCTTAGCAAGCTACTGAGAAATTGGAAACCAGGCAACATACAAGTGACCAAACGTGCTGAGAATTCTGGGCTGAGAACGGTTTGTAATTGTGCCGTGCCAGGTTCAAGTGGAAATGTAACCGGAACCATTCCTTACTGTTCATAGAAGCGTTCAGCATGACGGTGGAAAAGCAGCTTGTGTGTATGGTGTTATATAGCTCTGGAAATATAACTGAACATCCATCTCCTTTTAATTGGGATCCCTAGTCTGTCGCTTGTTTTATGATGAAAGGGATTTCTTTGGTAGAATTCCATATTCATGGTTGTTAGGCTTTCATATTGCCTAACAATGCCCTAGCACATGCATAGAACCACCCTAGTAACTATCTAGCAACTGGCAAGCAGTGCACTAAAAACACATACAGAACAACGCAGCATTTGCCTAGCAGCCACCTAACAAGGCATTACTAACCGCATAGAAACACCCTAGCAACAACCTAGAAGAACTTAACAATACCTCAGACTCAGAACACCTTGTTCTGAACATTGCTTAACAAATAGTGGGTAAGTTATCAAGCCAACTACAACATCACAGCGTCAGGTTTTGTATTTGTAACATTTTCTTCCGAAAAACTAAAAATCTTGTTTTCATTTGATAAACAGTCAGACTGACAAGTATTTTAGCCATAGAGAATTACACTGTAATTATATTTAAAGGGATTTTATTAATCACATTTTTATGTATTGTATATTGCAAGTCATGTTGGATCATTGTTTCTTCTCTTTTTCCTTTCTGCTTGACTGATCCTCAGAGGGTCAGTTGGACCATGCTGTGCTGCTGCAGGTAATTAAAGAGCAGCAAGAACAGCAGAAAAGGCTTCTGGACCAACAGGAAAAACTTCTGGCAGTGATTGAGGAACAACACAAGGAGATCCACCAAATTAAGGAGGGAGAAGAAGAACCAAAGGCAGTAGAACAGCAGAAAAGACATGTGGACCAGGAGGAAAAACATGAGGAGGTCCATCAAGGAAAGGAAGGAGAAGCTGAACCAAAAGCAGCAGGTGAGTCTCTAAAAGTCAGATAATATTACGTACTGGTGGTACCAGTACAGGCAGGCCCTGCTCTTCTCAAATTTATTTGATACTTGTCTATTTGAACTTGTCCTAAAAGGTGAGAATTTTAAAAAACAAATTCTTGTGGCCTGACCAGTATTGGTGTTTCCTTCTGAAGTGATTTTGTAACAAAACACATCATGTCTTTTGCAGGAGAGGGTGCAGGTGAGGTGGAGAATGTTATGCAGAGGCAGCTGGAAGGGATGGAGGGGGCAGTGAATCCTAAAGTTGACCAACTGCAACAGCCCCAGGGTGAGCCGGTTCATGTAGCTGCAGATGTCAAGGGGCCTGGGGAGCCAGTCGCAAAAGAGGCTCACGTTGCAGCTGGTCTTCCCCACAATGCCATAGAATCAGTGAAAGATGGAGGTTCCGAAGTTCTCAAGAAGGAGCTGGAACTGAAAAACCAAGCAGGGAATGGTGACGCATTACCCGCAGAGGTCAATGCCCAAGGTGTTCTGCTGCACCAAGAACCAGAACCGCCCAAAATCAATACCGACACTCTAGGTGAGGAGGAGAGATTGAGGCAGAAATTGATCCAGCTGGAGGCGGAGAAGGAGAGAATAGAGAAAGAAAAGTTGGATAAGGAAAGGATTGAGAAGGAGGTGCAAGCCCGTGTTGAGAAGGAGAGGAAGGAGCGGGAAAGACGAGAGGAACTGGCACGCGAGCAGGAGCTAGAACATGTGCGGCAGCAAAAGGAACAGCTAGAGAAGGAAAGGCTTGAAGCAGAGAGGTTGAAACGGGAACAAGAGAAGACGGATAAAGAGATCATAGAGCGTGCAGAGAAGGAGAAAAGATTGCTTGAGCACAAGGAGCGGATAGACCAATTGCAACAGGTCATTGATACGCGACGTGATCGGCAGGAGAAGGAGCAGCGGGAGAAGGGAAATCTTGAGGATGAGAGTTTAAAACAGGAACGAAAGAAGACGGACCAAGAGATCATGGAACGTGCAATACAGGAGAAAAGAATGCTTGATCAGAAGGAACGACTTGATCAACTACAGCAGGTCATTGACGCCAAGAAAGAACAAGGCGCCCCCAAAGCTGATCTCCCGCCAATGCCTAAGCAAAAAGGAGGCAGGGACTTGAAGGAGAGTATAGAGGGAAAGAGGAGCAGAGAGGATGGAGGGGTGGACCTTAGGAGGAGGCGCAGAGCTGTGGACCCTGAGGGTGGAGGAGGTGCTGACATGGATCTTCTGCGGGACGTCGGAGGTTTAGACTTAAACGCTGACCTAAAGGGGCAGCTGCTGGCAGGGGCTCTGGTACACACACGCCAGCTTAAACAGACGTTTCAAAGGCAGGAAAATGAAGACTAGAGTAGGTTACTCTGGAATGACACCCTGGACCCTCTCATGGACATGTGGAAATGCATACTCTAAAAAAAGGACAAAGTGATCCGGCTGTGAGAAGAATCTCTTTCCTCCTTATTTTAAAAATGGACACAACATTCCTTTTAGGTTCATGATGACAGCGGACACTTTGATTTGATCCTTTAGTTGTCCGCCAGGATACCTGAATCCGTAGTCCCTTATGAGCTTCCATTATTGTTTTGTGTGAGATTTTGCTGAATCTGGTGCAATAAACTGAATGTCTGGTGTAATAAACTGAGCAGGCATCACATTAAAAATGGGCCTTGATGGGCACACAGGGCATTTAAGAATATTGTGTTTTGGACCATTGCATAGAACGGCACAAGTGTACCCCCTTGTGGCCGCTATGGTAAATTATATGCCAAGTTGTAAAATGTAATCTGCTTATTGAAGTTTTACTTTCTGTGAATGAAAATAGAAGCTAGAAACTTCTGTCGGCTTTGCAATTAATATGAGGTGAGTTTTATTTTCATAGGACCTTTTATTTTTATTTTCTCTAGGAAATATTGGACCATTTACTGTGCCTTAGTGTTTTTAATATTCTGTATAATGAACATGGAGTGTTAATGTTACCTTGGCCAACATGTTTAGTGGTCAGTCTGATAGAATAGTGACATGTAAAAAATAAGGTTCTTATCTGAGACTACAGTCACTGACATCTTAGTTTTTCCAGTGTACCTTGTTAAGTTGTATTAAAGTCTTGGGAGTCCAGGCAGAGACTTCCTTAATGGTTTTCAGAAAAATTCTAAAAAAATATTCATCCAAAGTCCTTTATGAAACATATTTTGATCTTTTTTTTCCCCTGATTTCTTTCTGTAATGCAATCAAATGAATGCAGTATCAGATTTTCCTTCCAAAGAGTTAACTTATAAGTATATTTAAAAGGTAACTATAAAGTTAACTAACAGTTAGTCAAACCAGCTGTAAGTGAATGAAGTATGAGAATCGCTGATGTTCTGACTGATGCATACTGTCTTCTCTATTGCTAGCTGACTAGAATGATTGTGTATATTGCTTTTCTCTTCTGGTTTGTTTTGTTGTGTTCTGCTTGTCTGTTTTATCTCTGTATGAAAGTACTCAACTCTCATCTTTTGAGGTTGGTCTGAAATTGGACCATATAGATTCCTGATTCAGTGTTGAACATAGCATTACTGTTTCCCACAGTCAATTATTTGTTTTCACTGTGCAGTGGATTTCTTTTCATTGTTGCATTGCTTTGTTGTTCTACATTTGCATATGAAGATGTGATTCTTATCAGTGCCTCATGGGTTTATGTTCTGCAGCGATGTGTATGTGAAGTCTGTTACACCCACACTGTGTGTGGATTTCATCTTTCGAGCTCTACAGCAGGATGGATTCTGATTGGCTGTCGATGTTTTTATCGTTCATGAGTTGGATAAAATCGTTCTGAAAGTGATTCCAGGGATACCGTTTCTCTGTGCTGTTATCGTTATAGCTGTGGTGTGAACTCTGCTAGTCTTTAATAGGAGTTTTTTTTAATAGAACTGTTTTTAGAACTATATTTATCGTTGTCGTCCTTGGTGTGAACGGGCCTTTATCCATGTACAGGTGTTTTAAAGTTAACGGATGACGTGGAGACCTCTACAAAGCTCAAGTTACATGTTAGCAGATTTCAGAAGGTGACAACTGTTTGGCCTGTACCATTTTAGTTTGTTCTTTAATTTGGTTAAATTAATAAAATGATTTGTGTAACAGCATTTCTTTACAAAATGTTCTTTGTGTTCATATTTCTCCTGTTTATCTTTTAAAAAGGTTTACAAATTATATTCCCATTATCTTTTCCCCTCAAGTTTTGGATTTAGGATACATTTTATTGTGGAGAATTTTTTTTTTTTTTTTTTTTTTTGATTTCTTTAAAAATTTGAGCTGTTTGTGCTTAAAGGGATAGTTTATAAAAGTAAAATAAACTAAAACTATGTATTATTTTTATTTTTAACCATTATGGAAGTCAATGAGGCCCATCAACTGTTTGGTTACCCACATTCTTCTAAAATATCTTGTGTGTTCAGCAGAAGAAAAAATTCATTCAGGTTTGGATCAACTTAATGGTGAGTAAATGACAGAATTTTCATTTTTGGGTGAACTATCCCTTTAAATAGTCATGCACTGTGACAAACATATTTTTGAATGCACAAATATCCTGTTTAGTCTCTCAATTAAAATTAGGTCCTAAATATTGCATGTTTGATGACTATATAAGAATCAGAAATGTTTAAAACTGTCCCTGGTTGATATGCCATGATAAAGGACAATCAGGCACTATGTGCACAGAGCTGATTGTCTGAATAACCCTTTTTAATGTGAAGTTCCCCAGCCTAAACCATTACATTTTATAGCCAATTTGGACCAAACACAACTGTTTCCACAAGACCATTCTCTTTCAATTAACACCTTGTAGTGCACTGAAAATGTGCGAATGAAGCCCATATGAAGGAAGGCCACAAACATTGATTGTAACCAAGCTAAAGCATAACCTGTCATGTGCTTTCTTATAGATATACAGGTCATTGCTTTGCTGGATACATTTTTTTTTTATACTAGAGCCATTCTTCGTTTGTTGATCCCCAATCATTAGTGGCTGGCTTTATGGCCCTTCTATCAATTAACATGTGGCTAATGAGGGTGCAGGTTCTGCAGGAAGGGTGTATTTAACAGTGGCAAAGCTTTACATTCCATATGAGACGACTAAGAGCCCATAATCTTTTGTGGTGCCAGTGACATACACCCCACGGATACACATTAATCAGCTGGCCTTTCATGTTTCAGCCTGCTTTTGTTAGATTGGAAACAACCCTCTTAAAACCGCCATCCTAGATTTCAGGAGCGAGTCCAAATTTGGAGCCTGACTCGAGTGCTGATCTGCAATCAGCGGTCAAGGGCGTGATAATGACCACCCATCACGTAACACCTCATATCTCATTCCTCATTCTGACACTCCCTCATCAATTACACACACCAACCAACAAAGAATGTCTGGTTATCATTAGTCTGTCTCTTTTATCCCAATTCTGATATATTGATATGTGAAAACAGCAAAGTAATGATGCAGATGGTGATATAATTCAGACTGACTGCCTCTATATATTATATTGTAACGATATGTCTATACAAAGGAAGAGAATTATGATTCCATGTTTTTATTTGAAAAAACAACTTTATTGTGGTTTGTGCACAATGCAATTATCCATTCAAAACACAATTATATATGTGTGTGTGTGTATATATGTATATATGTATTTACAGAGAGAGAGAAATTAAAAAGGCAACTATGAAAGAAGACAAGATATTCATAACCAGAAATGTTTTACTGGCTAATTAAAATGATCTCCAACACTGACAAGGTTAACATATTTATTCATGATGTTCTTCACTTTACTCCCTTTTTCGCCTGCAAATATAAAATTATTAGTTAGGAAAGGCCAAAAAAATACTGTATATACACACATAAAATTTATATTACAATAATCAATGCAGAGAATATTTATAAACATCAATATAACATTTGTAATTTAAATTTGCTTTTATCCAGAGCAACTTTCATTGCATTCAAGGTAGACATTTTATAGGTTCATGCATTCCCTGGGAATCAAACCCATGACCTTGGTGTTTGAGTTACATCAATTTAATAAAGTATAAAATAATTTAAATATTACTTTATAATATGTGTCTCTAATGTAGGTTTGTGTGAACAGGATGCTTGTCTATGTGCAACATAATCACAATAAAACACTCACAGCAGACTGAAAGCAGTTTTTCAGTGCTTCAAATTCTTTGACACACATGTTTTTGGTCAGCTCCTGTTTTCCAGTGGTTGTGGCGGCCATACATTTTCCATAAGCAGTTGCCTAATAATAGAAAAACAGACAGCTTTACAAAAGGATAAATGCTTAATATAATTAATCTATCTATAGTATCTACTATGTATATATAAAAATATATATTTTATTTATATAAAATATATATATAAATAAAGCCTATTTCTCTCTAGTGTGTTAGTGAGCACTTCTCCTTTGTCGAGATAATCCACATCACAGGTGTGGCATATCAAGACACTGATTAGACAGCATGATTATTGCACAGTTGTGCCTTAGGCTGACCACAATACAAGGCCTCTCTAAATGTGCAGTTTTATCACACAGCACAATGCCACAGATGTTGCAAGTTTTGAGGGAGCGTGCAATTGGCATGCTGACTGCAGGAATGTCCTCCAGAGCTGTTGCCCGTGAATTGAATGTTCATTTCTTTACCATAAGCCGGCTCCAAAAGCGTTTCAGAGAATTTGGCAGTACATCCAACCGGCCTCACAACCGCAGACCCTGTGCAGCCACACCAGCCCAGGACCTCCACATCCAGCATCTTCACCTCCAAGATCGTCTGAGACCAGCCACCCAGACAGCTGCAGCAACAATCGGTTTACATAACCAAACAATTTCTTCACAAACTGTCAGAAACCGTCTCAGGGAAGCTCATCTGCATGCTCGTCGTCCTCATCGGGGTTTCGACCTGATTGCAGTTCGTTGTCGTAACCGACTTGAAGTAGGCAAATGCTCACATTCGATGGCGTCTGGCACTTTGGAGAGGTGTTCTCTTCACAGATGAATCCCGTGAGGGGTTTGCTGATGTCAACGTCGTGGATCGAGTGGCCCATGGTGGTGGTGGGGTTATGGGCAGGCGTAAGGCAACGAACACAGGTGCATTTTATTGATGGCATTTTGAATGCAGAGATACCGTAAACGAGATCCTGAGGCCCATTGTTGTGCCATTCATCCACGACCATCACCTCATATTGCAGCATGATAACACAGCCCCATGTTGCAAGGATCTGTACACAATTCCTGGAAGCTGAAAACATCCAAGTTCTTGCATGGCCAGCATACTCACCAGACATGTCACCCATTGAGCATGTTTGGGATGCTCTGGATTGGCGTATACGACAGCGTGTTCCAGTTCCTGTCAATATCCAGCAACTTCGCACAGCCATTGAAGAGGAGTGGACCAACATTTCATAGGCCACAATCAACAACCTGATCAACTCTATGCGAAGGAGATGTGTTGCACTGCATGAGGTAAATGGTGGTCACACCAGATACTGACTGGTTTTCGGGACGCAATACAGTAAAACTGCACATTTTAGAGAGGCCTTTTATTGTGGCCAGCCTAAGGCACACCTGTGCAATAATCATGCTGTCTAATCAGTGTCTTTATATGCCACACCAGTGAGGTGGATGGATTATCTCGGCAAAGGAGAAGTGCTCACTAACACAGATTTGTGAACAATATTTGAGAGAAATAGGCCTTTTGTGTAGATAAAAAAAAAGTCTTAGATCTTTGAGTTCAGCTCATGAAAAATTGAAAAATGGGGGCAAAAACAAAAGTGTTTATAATCGTGTTCAGTGTGTGTGTGTGTGTGTGTGTATATATATATATACACACACACACATACATATACACACAAATAAAACAATGCAAATATTACAAAATGTGACATTAAAAAGTGTAAAAATCACACGATTTTTATAAAGCAAATCTGTCCGACAGCGACACCCGGAGGTAAAGTTACAGCGGGATGCCGCGTCACCCTTGCCTCCCCTGATCCCATTGACTTTTAACAGACCCCCTAAACTAAAGTGTGTGGTGAGTTTGATGGGGGTTAATTGAGGGTGCCTCTCAATCAGCTTCCTAGTTCAGTAGTCAGGGCACTGACTGATTCCCTGATCAGTGCCCTGACTACTTAACTAGGGAGATGACTGAGACGCACCCTGAGAATGAATTGGGGAAAGTCACATGAGAGGAGGCAATGCCTTAATCGCGCTATAATTGGATATGGTTTGTGCGATAAATCCCGCCTCTTGTTTCCGTGGGCATTCACGAATCGGCCTACTGGGAAGACTAATTAAAAAGTAAGTAAAAAAAGTCTGGCTAAAGCAGAGCCATTGCTGGACTAAACAATTCAGCCACTTTGATATCACTGCTTTATGTCACATCACAATCAAACTTGAAATGGCCTGAAAACATGATGACTGTGGGGTTTTTTTAGTGAGCAATCAGTTTAGGGAAATTGAAGGCACATCTTCGTGTCTGGGAGCAGTGTGTAGAAGCTTGATGACTGCTGAAAATAAGTTGACTATTAAAAAGAAAAGCTGAACATTAGTTCACAAGTAATATTGTTTAAATTGTTACTGCCTTTATTATTTTGAAATAAATGTAAAAATGCACAAAAACACTAACTTGATTAAATGTATGCTAAGTTTGAATAAATAGAACATTACATGGAGTAAAAATAGAACTGTATTTAATCTCTCTTTATGTATTTTTTATTTAACCAGGAAAATTAAGTGTAATGGACATACATTTACATTAGAAATAAAACAGACACAATGACAATACTGATTAAACTAATAAGAATTACTGAAATACGTGTACCTCTCCTGAGCACTGAGCCAACAGCTCTGGGAACAGTCTCATTCTCGCTCTGCTGCGAGTCCAAACATTTGAACCAGACATAATTCAAAAACTACAAAAAGTTCCAACAATAATCCTTTTATATGGCAGCAAAATAATTATTTGGTGGGTCGAAGTTCATTTAAAATCACTGTGACCCATCACAGTTATTCACAAAAGTCATACACCTTATGAGATTTATGTAGTGAACATGGACAGCGCCATGCTGTTGACCTCTGAATAACGTGTGTAAACCTCCCATTGACGAGTAATTGGCCAATCAACGCGCTAATCTGGAACGCGTAACAGCTGCACTGCTTTCTGATTGGTTGATTATTCTGTCGTTAGATTCCTACGTAAGGTGACGAGCCAATAGTAACATGAGTTGATAACAAAGACATTTTCAGTATGCTCAAGAAATCCACTCCAGATTAACTTCCGTGTCCAGACACGTGCGCTTTACGACCGCGTTCTATTGGCTACAACCACTTTGAATTCATTTCGCGAGTCGAATGCTTTGAACAGATATTTTCAAATGAGTCATTCGTGAACAAATATTTCTGAACAGGTTCAACTGTTCACTTAAAAAGATCCGATTCACATATCGGAGAGCGATTTGTCAAATCAGAGTGGGCGAGCTAAACAGAGGTCCGTGTGGATTGTGAAGATATTCTCGGGCAGGAAGGACCTGCACGGTCACCCGCCCTGTGAGAAATGGTACATAGACAGACGAAAAAACACAGATTGCTCCATCATGGCTACATTATTGGAACGCTTGGTTTTCCTACAAAAAGTACGTATCCGTGGCACCAGGGATTTAATGTCATTTCTTTTACGCCAAACCTAGTCTCTTACGTTGTTTACTGGATATATGGCGTTAGCAGTAGTTAATAGACTGTTTATATCTGCATATAATTTATATTTCTTTTTACAGACACTTGAAAATACACGGCCAAAATACCATGGTACTTTCATGATGTACCGTGGTCCTACAGTGTGTTTCTGACATGTACCATATAGCAGTGCCTATGTTAGTAATACAAGTGTCATATAATGGAGTGTCCTATAACTACCATGTTACATTCATAGTATATAGTAACGTGTATATAGTATAGTGTAGTGTATATGTATAGTATTACTATGGTATTACTGTCACTGTACCATGGTACTTTAGATGGTAATACCACAGTAATTCTAAGAATGCAAAACACGTTTATATACAGCGAGTTAAAGTCACCATGAAATCAAAACTGACAATTAAAATGTTTTAATTAATATTTACACTCACCTAAAGGATTATTAAGAACACCTGTTCAATTTCTCATTAATGCAATTATCTAATCAACCAATCACATGGCAGTTGCTTCAATGCATTTAGGGGTGTGGTCCTGGTCAAGACAATCTCCTGAACTCCAAACTGAATGTCAGAATGGGAAAGAAAGGTGATTTAAGCAATTTTGAGCGTGGCATGGTTGTTGGTGCCAGACGGGCCGGTCTGAGTATTTCACAATCTGCTCAGTTACTGGGATTTTCACGCACAACCATTTCTAGGGTTTACAAAGAATGGTGTGAAAAGGGGAAAACATCCAGTATGCGGCAGTCCTGTGGGCGAAAATGCCTTGTTGATGCTAGAGTTCAGAGGAGAATGGGCCGACTGATTCAAGCTGATAAAAAAGCAACTTTGACTGAAATAACCACTCGTTACAACCGAGGTATGTAGCAAAGCATTTGTGAAGCCACAACACGCACAACCAGCACGACCCCACCAGGTACCACTCATCTCCACTACAAATAGGAAAAAGAGGCTACAATTTGCACGAGCTCACCAAAATTGGACAGTTGAAGACTGGAAAAATGTTGCCTGGTCTGATGAGTCTCGATTTCTGTTGAGACATTCAGATGGTAGAGTCAGAATTTGGCGTAAACAGAATGAGAACATGGATCCATCATGCCTTGTTACCACTGTGCAGGCTGGTGGTGGTGGTGTAATGGTGTGGGGGATGTTTTCTTGGCACACTTTAGGCCCCTTGGTGCCAATTGGGCATTGTTTAAATGCCCTGGCCTACCTGAGCATTGTTTCTGACCATGTCCATCCCTTTATGACCACCATGTACCCATTCTCTGATGGCTACTTCCAGCAGGATAATGCACCATGTCACAAAGCTCGACTCATTTCAAATTGGTTTCTTAAACATGACAATGAGTTCACTGTACTAAAATGGCCCCCACAGTCACCAGATCTCAACCCAATAGAGCATCTTTGGGATGTGGTGGAACGGGAGCTTCATGCCCTGGATGTGCATCCCACAAATCTCCATCAACTGCAAGATGCTATCCTATCAATATGGGCCAACATTTCTAAAGAATGCTTTCAGCACCTTGTTGAATCAATGCCACGTAGAATTAAGGCAGTTCTGAAGGCAAAAGGGGGTCAAACACAGTATTAGTATGGTGTCCCTAATAATCCTTTAGGTGAGTGTATTTTTTAATTCATGTGCCCCCATAATCTTTTATCAAAATAACTTCCCCTCCCTCTTGAAACGACATCTCTTCTCTGATGATGTTTTTTCGCACAAAAATGGCAAAATCAATAGCAAACCACAATGATCCAATCAATTCCCAATTAACTAAATCAAGTCTCGCCCTACATTTAAAAAAAAATTATTATTAGAGAAGTCGTTTCACCCGGATATACGTCACAATAGTGAAAAAAAGACTATCACGACTACCGTTTTATGTCACCTCTTTTTTGTGTGTGTCTCAGGTGCCAACGCTTATGCGAGCAACATCAGATGACGAATCGCCTTGTCCCGGTTACCTTTTTGAGGAAATCGGCAGTATCCTTTTTGAGGCATTAGAGAAGAGAGTAGAGTAGGGCAGAATAATGTCATCAGTGGACCTTGACAGTCATGATAACTAAGAAATTTCCCATGAGTCAGTGGGCTGCTGCCAGTGTCTTCTTGAGTATCTCTTGGAGAGACTGCGGGTAGAGTCCTGCCACGTCAAACTAAAGGTGAGATATGGTGGTGTGGCTTAGTCTTTTTTGGGTTAGTAACCAGAAGGTTGTTGGTTCAAACCCTGCAAAGGGTAATGAACTCCCTTCAGTGAGCTCAATGTTGTTGAAATATTGGCTTTAGTTGGTCTGTGGTGTTTATTGTACTTTTAACCCTGTCCAAGGTCCTGAAGATTTTCCTGCATTTAAGTGGCCACGGACCACCTCACTTCCTCACAGAGCTACGGCGGAATGCTACATTTATACAGGAAGTAATAGGTAAGCCGGCCTGAGAAATTCAAGGTAAACACTGTAGCACTTTTTTCTAAAGGAACACATCAACTGATTCTTATGAGTCAGTGTACACACATGAAAGCACAATGTTTCAATCAATAAGACCAGAGCATCAGTAACTTGTGAAATCTTATAATCAAGATGCGGTGATGTTTGCAACATGTTTTATTTGGTGACAGGATATTCAATGAGATAATTTAGGACAGGACTTGATTTTAGCAACTGGGAATTGATTGGCTTGTTAAAAGTGGTCTCTCTATGACATAAACAATGGGATGGATTGGTGACGGCAGCAAAATTTGGAAGGCATTTAAAGGCAAAGCAATAATTTATATTTTGATGAACGTTTGCACATTACACATTTTTTCTTTGGAATAACACACACTGATGAATCAGCAGGAACATACTGTTTGAAAGTTTGTGGTCAGAAAGGATTACTTTTGTACAGTAAACAGTAAAGAAATTAATAATGTTACAAAAAATATATTTTTTTAAATAAAAGCTGTTCTTTTGAACTTCATATTCATCAAAGAATTCTGGAAATAGCAATGCATCACGGTTTCCACAAACATATTAAGCAGCACAACTGTTTTCAGCATTGATAATAATAAGAAATGTTTTGTTGAGCTGCAAATCAGCATATTAGAAAGATTTCTGAAGGATCATGTGACACTGAAGACACTGTGACACTGAAGACTGGATACTGAAAATTCAGCTTTATCATCACAGGAATAAATTAAATTTTTAATATATTAAAATAATAATAAAAAGTTATTTTGAATTGTAATAATATTTCACAATATTTCTGTGTTTACTGTATTTTTCATATAATAAATGCAGCCTTCGTGAGCATAAGAGACTTAGTTAAAAAACTATAAAAAAACAAATGACCCCAAACTTTTGAACAGTAGAGTATAAAGTAGTAAAGAGACTGAGTTTTGTTTTGAGTTGATTTAAAGTCAATAGAAAGGGTGACTGTATTATGTCTTTATTAGTCTACAGTGGCCCCCCGGACCCCATCCATGGAAGTGCTCTTTTTCAGAAAGTCAGAAGCTCGGCTCAGGTAAAACTTTCTCTCTGTGCAGACAAATCAATATCATTGACCCATTAAACTCCAGTTCAGTCATTCCTGTGATTTTATTACTTTTTTGTAGTCTTATATGTTGACCTTTTTAATTCAATGTAAGTTTTACAGTTTACAGTACATATAGAAAACAAACATAGATGTAATTCTATTCATAAAGAATATAAAATATATATACTTTATACAGGAAGCAGTCACTATTCTGTCTATTTGTTGTTTGTTTCTAGTAATTCATATCTGAACTGAGCCAGCATTTGTTTCTATACAGGAGTTGGCTAGCCTACTATTTAATGATACCATGTCCTCAGATTCTGGACTGTCTCCACACAAAACAGTGACACAATCTGTGGGTGAGTGCTATTTTGGTATTTTCATCAAATTATGCTATTTTAACCACAATATGTAATTTTTCGCCGCTAGAGGTTTCTTATTCAAAATAAAGGCGTAACTTGATGACGCCTTGATTTCGCAGGGCTTTTATTATGCCACTTCCAGCCTTTTCACGGTCATGCGTATGTGGGGTAAAGCAGCGCTGTTTTATCATTACGTACATCTGACTGTTGAAAGTTGTTATAATGCTACTCTATATGTTTGCTCGGCGGCTACTATGAGACACTTGTTGCACACTGCAGTAAGCTAGATCGATATTAGTCATGGTAAAACATGGTACTCGCAGTAAATCAAGAAAACAAGATTTAAACAATAAGACTGTGTTGAGCTATATAACAATGATTCGTTTTCTGTCTATGAATGTATCCAAACAGATGCTCACCTGCCTAATAAAACGCATAATATATTAAAGTTTCTTTGGTGTTTCCATGGTTTCTACAAAATAAAACTGCTTATTTCTTTGGATTTAAACATTCTTGGAAACATTTGGGATAATGTAAGTACACAAGTCAACAAAATATATAAGATTGTTCTAGTGGTTTTTGGATATTTGAATCCAAAAATCGTACATATTGCGCCTTTTAAATGTTCCTTACTTTGTTTTGGAGATCTCCTACAATAGGTTTACATGAATCCAAGGTCAAAACACTTTAATTTTCTCATAATTTCAGCATCACTTATTTTCTCACAATGTCCGAAACCAATGTCTGGTTCAATCAAGGCTCTGGTCTCTCTAAACCCCTCTGCTCTGATTGGTTAGATGACCCAGTCTGTTGTGATTGGTCTACCGCTTACAGTGCATTTTGTAAACCAAACGTCTATTACCATATCTAAATTTCAGCTCCAGAGGCTTCCTCAACACTTATACACAGTGATTTGAACAGTGACGATGGCGTCGGTTTCACTGTATAAATGTGAGTGCAAGGTCTCATCCTTTGGAAGTGCCTGCAAAGTGGATTTGCTTTGGCAGTGCAGAAAACCAAATCTTCTTGATATGTCGACAGCACAAACTAAACTACAAGGCCTCAGTTACAACTACAGTGTTTGAGGGCGGGTCAAAGTAAACACTGTTCACGGACAACCAATGCAATTATGCAAGTGTGTTACAACCCTACGTAGGTTTGTGCTGGAAGTAAGACTGGAATTATTGTTGGCTCGTTTCTGACAGTTCACAATTGGTTCTTTCTTTTGCACTTTGATCTTTGAAACTTTGCAGACCTTTTACATTTACAAACAGCTTTATAACACTACACGAAAGATAATACAAAAAAAGTTAATATAAGTTAAACATTTTAATGGGTGTAGTATGTGAATTATATATACCGAGATTTTTGTTTGCAGGAATGGGCTCCGAGTCGCACAGGTCTGGCATGCAGGGGTTTGGATACAGCCCAGGAAGGAAAGAGTCCAGTAAGACACAGACATTTAATGTTATTCATCCAAGTCCTGAGCTCAACACTAATATTTACAACTGGCGGAAGGCTTTCTGGTGTGTGTCCTGTCTTATTTAACACAATGCTTCCTGCTCGTTCAGGCGGAGGGACTCTATTGGACAAGATTCAGAAAGCTGCCGAAGTGGTTGCCAGCGCTGTTCTTCCTCCAACAGAGCATCCTGGCATCCGTCTCCATGACAACCACTACCTCGCTGTGGTGGCGCCCTCTGCTACTGTGGAGATGGCAGTGCCAGCATGTGCCTACAACAGCCAATCCCATGGCCACAGAGGTGAGTCATGCACCAGATTTTAAAAGCAGTGTATGTGATATAATTTCAAAGAAATTACTATTTCTTCTCCTCTTAGCATCTCTCAGGTGTCCAGGGCAGGCTGGTGGAGGCTGGGAGGAAACGGACAGTGGGCACAGCTCCTCCCACAACTCGTCCCAGGAGACTGCGGAAGCCAGCCAGGCCTCACTGGGAAGGAGCAGTAAGTCAGGCGGCTCAAGTCGGGAGAGTGGCGACCTATCGGAACGGTAAGGGACAGACTGCTACAGGGCTTCTGTTCTTGATGGAGGTCAACGCACATTGCTTTCTCAAGTGTTTGAGGTCATTAACGCCAGGTCATTGCATGACCAAGGGGCATTTTAATGCTGGCATCTCATTTCCAGAACTAAAATAGCAGTCAATATACACAGTCCAATGTCATTCGTCATATTTCACACAAAATCACAAGAAATAAATATATGAATATTATTGAAACGGACTGATAACGTGACTGATAATTAAGCATAAATTCTCATTATCATAATGAATTATGTTTGACTTGTTTTTTTATTTTGACCATTTCTCATTGTTCTCAGTGGAATGCAGTCATTTGTTTTACAATATTTTTTCAATTAAAATCTGCATAATTGAAAGGCAGTATAACAAATATTACCATATTTATATGTATAAATACTAATGTTTTTGTCATTTAGTCCCTTGTTCACTGAAGCTGCATTTATTTGATCAAAAATATGTTTCTATTTGAATATATTTTAAAATGTAATTTATTCCTGTGATGGCAAATCTGAATTTTCAGCAGCCGTTCCTCCAGTCTTCAGTGTCACATGATCCTTCAGAAATCATTCTAATATGATGATTTGCTGCTCAAGAAACCATTTCTTCTTATATCTGAAGATATGTGTATCTGTGATACATTTTTTGGGAATTCTTTGATATTTAGAAAGTTGCAACATATAACAGCATTTATTTGAAATAGAAATGATCTAGTATGACCACAACCCTTTGAACAGTACTGTACTTTTTCACATAATGGTATTAAAAATTAATAAATAGGCAATGTTCACAAATCAAAATGCAGTATATTAATGATTTTTTCTTTTGCTTTGATTCTTTTGAGGTTTTGTGAGATTCACATAGTTATTCTGAGATATTTATGTTCATTTTTTAAATCAGTGTGGAGGCCATTCAGTTGGGGGACTGTGGTCAGGAGACGGCGCTTATCAACCGACTGTCCAATGGTTCCAAAGTCTTCCTGTCCAGAGAAGAGAGCCAGTACTTCATCAAAGAGTAAAAAATCCATATGAGACATGTTCTTGATTTTTTGCATCAGTGTAGCTCAATACTGATCTGCAGTACACCTTTGGATTGTAATATCAGTGCATGCAGTTTTCTTTTCACAGTTGTTTATTCCAGTGGTTAGTAATGTCTTAGTTAAAGTAACTGATGTCTTGCTCCTGTTTTCTTTCAGATGCTCAACTCTCAACTGTGAGGTGGTTGTTGAACTTCTCTCTCGCAAACTTCAGGACCACACACAAATTGTCCAGATGGTAATGTTTCCTATTCTGCATCACTATACTGCTCAGTATATATATTTTTAAATGAACATCCAAAATGTTGTTCTTTAAATTTGTGTTGATAATGCACAACATAACCAATTTCTGTTTCCTTCTTGCAGAGGGTGTTGTGTGCTCTGGCCTGCCTGATGTCTTCAGACTTCCTCTCTCTAGATCATATTTTCAATATCACAAACAAACGCCTCGCACAACTTAGTGAAGGAACCGCAGGCCCTGTCGCCAACAAGGCAACCAAGGTACCATCAGCCAAACCATGTGTAAATAAGTGGAAGCAGGTTATTCAATAATCATAAAGCTAATATTAAAAAGCCTATTATGCTTTTATACAATTTCAACTTTCTTTAGTGTGTAATGTTGCTGTTTGAACATGAAAAAGGTCTGCAGAGTTAAATGGTCCTCTCCAAATGGTGTTATTCTCTAGCCACCTTATATTTAACTTAAGAGTGGATGTGGCCATTTGTAACTTGAATGTGTGAGGCTTCCATTTTTATTCACTTTCAGTTATTTTATGTTGCTTTGTATTGCAAAATGGTATTCATTATCATGGTATTTTATCTTAATATCGTAATCGTAAACGCACTGGTTTGTAGCACAAAGAGTTGCACTGTTTACTATATTCTTCTAGTTAATAGCCTATGCCTATGAAATGAACATTATCCTCATTCACAATATTCCTCAGTTAAATAATTCCCACCGAAGGAATATGCAAACAATGGGCGAGGCCTGGTTAAGTTGTGTTAGTAGTGTGTTGTCGCCATGTCCAAGTGTTATGGAGCACGTTGTGCTTTATTGGAAGGAGTGGCATCAAATAGACAGGGACTAAATAGAGCGTCACTGACAGACTAGTCTCTGCCAGACGTCACACCCACGCACCACTGGTCCGCCTGGGAACAAAGATGCAAGAAGCCAAACCCCCTCATTGAAGAACGCTGTTATTTTTTACAACTGTGGTGATGAGCACTTATCAGGATCAAATAAACGCTGGTTTTTCAAAAGTATGTGAAGTACGTCAATTTTACGGCATAAACTCTTTAAAATACATCCAAGAGTCTGTTGTTGTAGGAACATCGACCTTACATTTTCACGTCCCTAAACATGACGCAGAACAAAATAAACTGTGATTGGTTGCTTTATATGTAAGCTGCTATGGAGTCCAGACCTTCTGCCGACAGTCTGAAGGTCTGGCTACACGAGACTACTGATAGACTAGGAAGAGAGGTGCTGCAACAATGAAAATATAATGTGTTTTTTGACAAACCTATTCTAGTAAGACTTTGTAAAATGCCATAATATGGTCTCTCTAATAATAATTAATAACAATTAATACTAATACAGCTAATATTTACTAACAAGCACAATTTCCCTAGTACTATCCTCTTTGTTATTATGTGGGACTAACAGATTGTTGTTGTTTTTTTAAACTAGCTCCTAAGGCAGTTTGAGGCCTTGCTTGGTGTCACAAATCCCAGGTGTGACCGTGTTGGGCATCCGGCCTCCTCCTGCTCTTCACTTTCAGACCAGCCCTCTGAATCTATGACCATCCCCTTTGTTCCTGGACAACTTGGAGAAAACACAACCTCGGTTAACCCATCAGAGGAGACCCCATCTACACAATACCCACAGGGTAACAGTACTGCACCTGGGTCTCTTTTAAAAAGAGAGCAAGAAGAGAGGGGAAACAGAAACACAGACACCACCAAGATCTCAGAACCACCCAGACTGTCACTCTTCAGTGGAATGGAGCTAGTGAACAGAAGCAAACCTGTATGTTTGGTTGAGCCTGTTCCTGTCGAGTCAGAAGCCCAGACTAGTGTAGAAGCCATTACAGGCACAGACTGTGTGATTGAGAAAAGCTGTGAGAGAACTACAGGCTCACCAACATCAAATGAGCAAGTGTCTGCCTTCTCCTTCCTTAATCTCTGATGCCGACATTCATTTGCAGTTGTGTGCTGATATGGGGGAATTCATTTCTTTACATTCATGTTCACATGATTTAGCCTATGAGTGATTTCTTTGAGCACAGAATCAGCTTCGCAGTGAAAAAAATGTTTGAATGGAATGGTTAACAACCTATTAATAATTATATGATTATAATTGCTGCAAGTTACTACATTTACATGCACATGAAAACTTTAGTAACATGATTGCCATGACCCGATTAAACCAATATTCTGGCTTCCAGAAATCTGAATAGAGACCACTGGCGGATGCCTGTATTAATTATAATTTTGAGTCACGTGTAAACACCTTAATAGGAAGATCAAATGTTGATTTATTTTTTTTCACAAAAACTAAAATGTCATGACCTACACTACCTCTCAGAAGTTTGGGGTCCGTAAGATTTATAAAATGTACAAAATTTATAACGACACAAAAATATTTTTGTTTCCACAAAAATATTAAGCAGCACAACTATGGATCTATTTTCAACATGGATTATAATACGAAAGAAGAAAGAAATGTTTCTTGAGCAGCAAATCGGCTGGAGTAATGTTGCTGAAAATCACCTAAATACATTTAAATTAAATTTGAAAATATATAAAAATATAAGTTATTTTAAATTGTAATTTTTCACAATATGACTGCTTTTACTGTATTTTTATCAAATAAATGCAGCCTTAGTGAGAATAAGACACTTGTTTCAAAAACATACAAATTCGGTAACACTTTTATTTTACGTTACTTTAGTAACAACTATAAATTATGCATAATTACATGCAACTAACCCGAAACCAACACATATCCTAACCCTATAGTACAGGGTTCCTCAAACTCGGTGCTGGAGAGCCGCTGTCCGGCAGAGTTTAGCTCCAATCCTGATCAAACACACCTTCCTGTGATTTTTCTAGTGATCCGAAGACCTTGATTAGCATGCTCATGTGTGTTTGGTCAGGGTTGGAGCTAAACTCTGCAGAACAGTGGCCCTCCAGGACCAAGTTTGAGGAATCCTACTATAGTACATGTAGTTAATTATTATTACACGGTACTAAAATGTATAATTACACTAACACGGACACCTTAAAATAGCGTAACCAAAAATACTTACGACCGCAAAGTTTTGAAAGGTAGTGTAGGTTTTGAATGTCAGTGCTCTTGATGAGATGGTGTCACCATGCAGAATTACTAAGAAAACGCAGTATTTCCACCAGAGAACGCACCACCAGAACATGCATGTCTTCGTTTATATGCTGACATGTATACAGGAATATTGTTTCCGTCAATAATTTTTTTTGTGCACGTGAATGTGGTTACTGACTTAACCGGTACTTATGGAGATAACGTCTACCTGCAACTGCAACATACTCCTTATACAATGCTGCTAGCGGTTCACATTATGGCTGGGAATAGTCTTGATGATCAGTATGGTACATCTCTTCAAATCATTCTGAATTCTTTGCGATACTATTGAGAAACAACTCAGGATGCTTTTCTGTTGTGGTGTTAAACACGAGTGTTACTGAAATGGTTGCTACTATTTGCACTACAGTTTTTCCCTTTTACTAAAGCACTTATGTCTTCCTGTGTGCATTATAAAATAAGAACAAACATTAACACCCACATGATCAGAATACATCCGGCCAAACCATTGTCTACCTTGTGTGCTAATATATAAAGAATTGTCTTGTGTGAAAATGTTGCATTAACTTACAAAACTAAAGCCACGAGTTATAAAAGGCAGCTTTGAATTAATGTCTGAAACGGGAATAAAAATATATATATATACACATGTAATTAAAAAAATCTTTATTTAATTTACATCAGAGGAACATTTCATAAAATAACAATGATTTCAAATATTGTATATGTGCTAGCTATATATTATGTACAGTCCTACATACAAAACAATGGTGACTGCAGGGACGATTTTCACCATCAAAAGCTAATAGTCTTTCACACAAAGCACAGTGCCTGGGTTGTACAGTATTGTGCACCGAGTAGTTGAAAGTATCAGTATCTTGTACACAATTAGATCACCTGCTTGAAATGATGTAACTGTCCTCATACAATCTGTTTGGACTAAGCTGAAGTTTAATTGAGGATGTGTATCTAAAAAGGACTGAACTCTACTTGTGCATACTAAATTTAGGAGCACTATCATTCCTGTTCATTCTACCATTCAGAAATGGCACAAGTGTGTTGTACGGACATTTTATGGTAGAATATTTAGGATTGTGTGGTGATGTGACACTGCAGAGTGCTTAGTTAGGTGCAAACTAATTTTAGGTCATTCCTTAGGTCTGCCCATAGAAGACGAGTCCTCATATTACAGTGAATGATCTAGCGCTGATCATTTTAAAATTCGGATATGAATATCCGACATGGCTTTCAATTTGCAGTCACTGGATTTACACCTTAATTCACCAGTCAGTTGGCTTACACCTTCTCTAAATTCGTAGGCAAAGAGTGCTTCATTATGTACATTAACAGACCTGAGTCCAGCATGCATTTTCAGAGTAGTCTCTCTACAGTGTGATGTGCTTGTATGCATTTTCTCTAAGGTAAAGTTAAGAGAGACTATGCTATATTAAAATTTAGAAGGATCTGGCACCAAATTCCTCATTTGAAGTCTCAACCTTAATGGCACGCAGGGAGAAATCCTCTAGACCTGAGTTTTGGATATGTAAGCAATCATCAACCCCCCCCCCCAAAAAAAACTTCCTGAAAGAGTCTACATTCCAGCGAGAAACAAACCCACATCTGTAAACAACAGCATTATTGATCATCCTGGAATGACTGCAAAGCAGGCCTGCAAATCAAAATCACATGGTTTCCAGACCTCAGCTCTTAAATAAAGGACATTATTTTATTTCTTTTCCTTATCTAAACTGCCCAGAGTGTCAAAATTGGCCAAATGCATGTGTCTGAGTGAAACATGACCCAGAACCGCAGTAGCACCGTGTGTGACTGTCTCGTAAAGGGGAAAAGCTTACAAGAACTTGATGTTATTGTTGTTGTTTTTTCAAGATATTTCTTTTATATAGCACCTATGTGAAGTTCAGGGTCATCACATCAAGTAGAGCCCCACATAAACACTATGAACATGAAAAAGTGCTATAAAAAAGAACATGAATGCATTTAGAGGGCCTATATTTGTGCCAGGCCTTATAGCGACCAATAAAATCCCTCTAAAAGAAAGCTCCCCTGTACGTTGTTCCTTAATGCCAATGGGTGCTGGAAGAGTCACTGTCCATCACGTCGGACCTTGCTGACCACGAGTCTGCAGGCTATTGAAGTGGGCCTCCCTCAAGATTCGGTTGATGTGATCATATGAGATGATGTGGCTCAAGGAAATGGCCGGCTCTTCTGTTGCGATGGTGGGAGCAATAGGGCTGCAGGGAGACTGGGAAACATGGAGTCCTCTTTGGTCGGTCCTCTGGATGCTGGAACTGGCACCGGCCATGCACTCCGGACTGCTAATCCCACTGCTGTCACTGCTGGAAGACTGTTGGGAAAAAAGATGAGGTTTCTGTGCTGTACCACTTCTGGTTAAAGTTTCCAAAGTAAAATGCCTTACAATTGAGCTGCCAAGTAATAAAATTATAAAAAAGAAATTAAGGTTGTGTTCACACTTGGCATGTTTGGTTCGATTAAAACGAACCCTGGTGCGACTGCTCTGTTAGTGCGGCTCATTTGAATAATTGTGAACCCTGCCATCCGAATCCTGGTGCGCCAAACAAACTCTGGTGTGTTCGAACGCAACACGGACCAAAGACATGTAAACGAACCAAAAACGGGACATGATGTCACAAGATGCGACCCTAAAAAGGCCAGAATGCTCAAGCATACCTGTTTTTTCTCTGCATAGTCGTGATGTTGCCCATCACAGTTCGGGACAGGAGTCAGAAACGCGTCTCCTCGCAGCAGATCTTCATTGATGTGTGTGACAGAGGGATTCCTGCCACTGTTATGACCCCTTTACACATTTTATAAACTCTTCACGAGTTCTCAGCTGGTCAAAATACCATCATATGTAGCTTACGCACATACGAGTGCATTTAGCCCAGCACACAGCAAGTTTCATCTTGAAACATCATAATAGCTGACCAATCAAGTTGTGAACGTGTCCCTATGCCTTTAGATTTGGTGTTAAAATGCCAATGTGAACGCTAAGCGGACCAAGACATTTTTTTTGTTGGTCCAGACCAAATGTACCAAGAGAATCAAACTACAAGTACACACTTAGGTTCATTATTCACACTGGGGACGGAGGGTCAAGTCAAATACGTTCCATTTGATACAGCTTTGAAATCAGCCTTAACTCTTAGCTTAGTGCGTACCTTTACGAAATACATTCTAGAATGAACGTCAACAGTTGACCATTCTTGAGCGAACGAATGGCCAGCTGTTGCGTCTTTTCTTACCTCAGAGTCCCAGACATCATGGCCAACCTCAGGGAGAAAGGAATAACCTCCAGACCTCTTTGCCTGGGGCAAAACCTGGAGCTGCTCAGCATCACAGCTGCGTCTGCGTTTTCTGTTGACAGAGACCATCACCTTTGGCTACTCTGTTCAACATGCATGGAATAATTCATAACACCAAGGTCTGTTTGAGCTGGTTCGGAATAATTTAGATTTTCCTAGTAGTAAGTTTACCACTGATCATCACCATTTCTTAAACCAGGGGTTTGAATGTAATAATTACCTTAAAGGGATTTCACCCAAAAATGAAATTTAAGTCATCTTAGGTGTATATGTATTTGTCTTTCAGACGAATACAATCTGAGTTATATTAAAAAATGTCCTGGCTAATCCAAGAATCATAATGGCAGCCCAAAATTTGAAGCTCAAAAAAGTGCATCCATCCATAATAAATGTACTCCACATGGAGGTCAATAAAGGTTTTCTGAAGTGAATCGATGGGTTTGTGTAAGAAAAATATCTATATTTAAATCTTTATAAAGTAAAATATCTAGCTACCGCCAGACCTCCTTCTGTATTCAACTTGTGAAGAAAGTGTAACGCCTCTCTCAGTTCCAAACGTCTGACGTTGTGTGAGTTACGCTTTTTCCGTAAGTTGAATACTAAAGGTGGTCTGGCGGAATATAGAATCATGGGGTAATTTTCATTTTTGGGTGAACAATCCCTTTAATGTAAACGAAATATGTTCCAAATAATATTTATATATATTTATAATATTACATTTCCACAGTATAAATTTGGCTTTCATACAGGAAACTAAACAGATGCCATTAAGATTTCAGGATGGGTGTCCCTCACACGAGGATGATATATATCTGAGGGGTCCGTGGATTGAAAAGAAAGACGACTGAAAACCCCTGTCTTAAGAAATGGAGCACTGCAGACTTGATTTCCACCATTAGTCATCAATGTGTCCACTGCAGGATTATGACTCAGATTTAAGAATAAAAATGTCATCAACACAAGAGCTAGCAAAGCCTAACGCTGCATAACAGCACAGACTCATTTAACTGATATAGTAGTTGCTAGTCAGGAGGATCAGCCTTCTAAAGAACGTCTAAAAATAACCACCAGACATGAAGTACTGACAACAGCAGCCACATGGACGTTTACAGGACATGAGTTACATAAAAGCAACATGAAACATGCGTGCAAACACAAGTATATGCAAATGGTGTTACCTGCTTTCTGTCAACATGTCGTGTCTGTGCATTTGACAGCCGAATAAGGGCACACAACACCTCTCAGTCCCAGAGACCACCGGCTTCTTTTCAGCGAAATGAAGGGATCTGCCAAGATTTCCCCTAATGATGAGCGAAATGACAAATAGAATGCATTGTGAGAAGATGCAGACATCTTGACATTCCAGTGCAGGTGTGCAGAAAGCATAATATTACTAATAATATTATCAGCTAATACGCATTATGATGCATTCGTGAGATACATTGAGCTATTATATTCCTACTAGAAAAATGATCTGCATAGGAGTGACGAAGAGCGGAAGGGAACCACCTTCTATATATAATGTAAATATAAACGTCTAGTATTAATTGACATAATTGAGACAAATGGCTCTTGTAAAACGATACTGATACAAAACGATACTAATGTTGTTGCCATGCAAAAACAGTGCGTTCAGAATGTCAAGCAGAGACGGATAGCACAATGCTATGTGTAGTTCACTTTACTTCCTCCTAGCGATGAACTGTTCCAGCTACAGAACCGACGAAGTGATTTAAACGGAATAAATAGAGTTTGTGAAGAGACGAAAGGGGTGTGATGTACTCTACCTCTCTCTGTTCACAGATGGATCTTGAGTTCAGTCATTTTCTGAAGTTACAATATCCATCTCACCGGATCTCTCTCTCTCTCTCTCTCTCTCTCTCTCTCTCTCTCTCTCTCACACACACACACACACACACACACACACACACACACACACACACACACACACACACACACACACACACACACACACACACACTTCCATCTGTTGCTGTCATAATGACGTAACTTGCGCCTTTGAGCAAAGGGTTACGTGCGATTCACACGTAACGTTTTATTTTCAGTTGAATTATTATTTTAAGATTTATTTATTTATTTATTTATTTATTTACATAAAATCAAACATTTAAGGTTATCTGGGTTAGACAAATCATTAGTTAATTTGGAATGTTATCCCATTCAACAGTTTATTCAGTCATGACGTCAATTTGTAGGCCAATCCTTCTGTAGGCCTTTAGTCAATTCAATGAATCCCCAAATCAGCTTCTAAGCGGATTCAAATGCAACCCCAATTTTCCCAATTCTCGATTTTATATTCATAAATGTACATTTTCCAATGGTAAGCCTATTTTTGTAGTATTCTCTACAAGAGGCCTATATTTACTTACAATTTCACTCTCACTATTAACAGAAAAAGCTCTCAATGTGCAATCTTTATTAATTTGTTAATTCTCAGTCACTACCTCATTTTGTTGTGCCATATTGTAAACTGAATGTTCAAATAAAGCATTGTTTAAAAATAAAAATAAATGTGACTTTTTGAAAATAAACCCTTTTCACATTAAATTAATAATTATTTCATTACTATTCTTTGCAAAATATTACATTCATAAATCTAGGCCTACTTTTATAAAGAAAATAACTTTTATTAGCTTTTACAACTTTTATTTTATTAAAACGTTTTATTTTCAAGAAAGATATATATCTGGATTCTTTAGTAAAGAACGCTAAAATTGCTGCTAAAGACACTTCGATAGTGTAAAAGATATTTAATACGTTTTGGTTCATTTTAGAATTTCATGTAGATGTTGTATATACCCCTGTTAGCTGTTTTTTTATGTTTTAGGACACCAAACTAAATATAAACTGAGAATTATTTTCTTATGTGAATTACCCTAAAGACTGGATGACGTAAATTACATGACCAACGGGCACGCACGCACGCACGCACGCACGTAGCACTGGTACTTACACACAGGCATTGATCGAGACGGCTAACAGGGTCTTTCGTAACTCAAAATAATCCAGCATGTCCTCTAGCGGATCCAGCGCATATCGCAGTGTCTGTTATTTTACTACGTTTGCGCAAACGAGCTAGTTAAAAATGCCACTGACTTGGTTAAAAGTGGCTATGTGAGAAAGGTTCCCAACTCAAGAGTTTAATAATGACTTAAAGACACCAGAGAGAATACCTTTCCCTCTTCCATTGACAGATGGCAGTGAAGTTATAAAATATGAGTGTAGGTGAGTGGCAAATCTAAATATCGGATAGATTATTTGTCGGAGTTTTGTGGCCATTCTGTTTATATCTGTTTATATTCTGTACTCATATCTGTTTTGTAGATGTTAGTGTTCTACTGAAAGTTGACTAATTAACTAGCAGTTATACATATATTTAAAGTATATAGCTATTTAATATATAAGTTACATCAACACAACACAGAAAACTGCTGATAAAGTAATTTCGCGTTTCTTCAGAGCGATTATTAAAGTTCTTCAATCCTGTAATATCTGACAATTTTTTGATACTTTTCTTTTTCAGAAGAATGCCCATATTGTGGAAAGCCATTCAAGAGGCTGAAAACCCACCTACCACACTGCAAAATGGCACCAGTTGCACAAACCAAGAAAAGCATTCAAGCACCCAAAGAACTGAGTTCAGCCACCTCCAGACAGAAGATCCATAAAAAGACAAGTGATGTCGTCTTTGATGAGAGACTAACCTCCAAAAGCAAGAGGAAAGAAGATATTTACAATGGAGACATTCTTCTCACATCTACTGAGGTCAAAGTCTCATCTGAAACTAAAAGCAAATGGCTTGCTAAAAGACAAAGGGAACTTGAGAGATTACAGCTGATAGTGCCAATCTCAAAGAAGCCAAGCAACCCTACCTCATTATTCAAGCAAGATGGAGATAAAAGCTTTTGTGAGATCTCCAAAAGACCAAATCAGGGAACATCTCAAAGCAATGGAAAAACAAAGCTAAAGAAGGCACCATTATCAGAGCAGTTGGCCATCACCAAGAGTAAAATCAATACCCCTGGATTTGTGCCAGCCATTCTGAAAAACTCTAGCCTCACATCTGAGTGCAATGTACAGCATGAAAATCCAAAACTCAAAACAAAAGTTTACTTCTTGGAGGAACTTGAAAGACTTCCGAAGAGCCAGAACAAGAATATCGATCTAGTATTGAGAGCAAAAGAGCATAAAGCTTATGCGTTCTTTACATCCAAGACTTCTGTGTGGGACCACATCAATTACAGTTTGTATTATAAGAGGTCTTATAATCTGTTTGTGCCTTATCCTATTATTGAAACATCCAAAGATTCTGCTCTGGAGATTTCAACTATGCAACAATCAAACAAGCCTGAAACAGCAATTACCAAGGTTGACTTTCCACTGGCTTCACCTGAAACCATTCATCAACCTGCAGAAGACATCCTTAATTCAAGACTGCGAGGTGTAAGACGTCTGTCATCTAGTCCAGAGAGCGTGACTGCTTACAACAGAATACAGTTCTCCTCAGTGCCTTTAGGCAGCTATGCTAAGGAAAATATTTGGAAGAAGGATCAATTTCGTGGGCCAGCCTCCCAAAGTGAAGGTAATGCATGATTTATGTGATGCATGGTTGTTTATATAATTATTTTTATGTGAAGAAAAATCCCTTAAAAAAAGATAAATCACTTTAAAGGCATGCTCACACCAAGGATAAAATCTTCTAAATTTATAAATTCTAAATTTAAGAGAATAGCAGGGTCCACACAGCACTACAATAGTGATAACAAATCACTTTCACAACGTTTTTTTCCAGCTGATAACAACATCCAATTAAACCTATAATATTGTTTATAATAAACAGAGCGTTGTTGTGTGTTGGTGTGGATGCAATGCTAATATAGTTATCTTCATAGTTTCATTCTTGGTGTGAACAGGGCTTAATACTTTGCAACTTGTACTTAATTAGATTAATTACATGTTAATTAAAGCTTAGACTGCCCTAAAAGGAGTCAAAACAAAAAGTTGGCCATGTGTAAAGGGTACGCATTGACGTCATTTTCCTGCCGGAACACACCCCTCAGCCGGCCTGAGTGGCAAAAGAGCCTGTAGCATGGCTGGATTTAATAGGGGAAACTGCGAAAATGTGAGTAAAACAAGCGATTATCAGTTTAAACTAAAGGTTGGACTCGATATGGTGATCCTTACAACTTACCAAAGATCCCATGATCCCTGGATATTGACATGCAGCCGGAATCGTGTTTTCTGACATTTGTATGAGCCTGATTTCGATGCAGGGGAAATACATAAAGCAAATCTGCCTGTGAACGCTTTATATAAATACAAGATAGGTAGGTCTAAATCCGGGTGATCACTTATGTCAATGTTATATATATACACTCACCTAAAGGATTATTAGGAACACCATACTAATACTGTGTTTGACCCCCTTTCGCCTTCAGAACTGCCTTAATTCTATGAGGCATTGATTCAACAACGTGCTGAAAGCATTCTTTAGAAATTCTGGCCCATATTGATAGGATAGCATCTTGCAGTTGATGGAGATTTGTGGGATGCACATCCAGGGCATGAAGCTCCCGTTCCACCACATCCCAAAGATGCTCTGTTGGGTTGAGATCTGGTGACTGTGGGGGCCATTTTAGTACAGTGAACTCATTGTCATGTTCAAGAAACCAATTTGAAATGATTCGAGCTTTGTGACATGGTGCATTATCCTGTTGGAAGTAGCCATCAGAGAATGGGTACTTGGTGGTCATAAAGGGATGGACATGGTCAGAAACAATGCTCAGGTAGGCCGTGACATTTAAACGATGCCCAGTTGGCACTAAGGGGCCTAAAGTGTGCCAAGAAAACATCCCCCACACCATTACACCACCACCACCAGCCTGCACAGTGGTAACAAGGCATAATGGATTCATGCTCTCATTCTGTTTACGCCAAATTCTGACTCTACCATCTGAATATCTCAACAGAAATCGAGACTCATCAGACCAGGCAACATTTTTCCAGTCTTCAACTGTCCAATTTTGGTGAGCTCATGCAAATTGTAGCCTCTTTTTCCTATTTGTAGTGGAGATGAGTGGTACCCAGTGGGGTCTTCTGCTGTTGTAGCCCATCCGCCTCAAGGTTGTGCATTTTGTGGCTTCACAAATGCTTTGCTGCATACCTCAGTTCTAACAAGTGGTTATTTCAGTCAAAGTTGCTCTTCTATCAGCTTGAATCAGTCGGCCCATTCTCCTCTGACCTCTAGCATCAACAAGGCATTTTCGCCCACAGGACTGCCGCATACTGGATGTTTTTCCCTTTTCACACCATTCTTTGTAAACCCTAGAAATGGTTGTGTGTGAAAATCCCAGTAACTGAGCAGATTGTGAAATACTCAGACCGGCCCGTCTGGCACCAACAACCATGCCATGCTCAAAATTGCTTAAATCACCTTTCTTTCCCATTCTGACATTCAGTTTGGAGTTCAGGAGATTGTCTTGACCAGGACCACACCCCTAAATGCATTGAAGCAACTGCCATATGATTGGTTGATTAGATAATTGCATTAATGAGAAATTGAACAGGAGTTCCTAATAATCCTTTAGGTGAGTGTACATATACGCTTCAATGCATTTAGGGATTTTCACACACAACCATTTCTAGGGTTTACAAAGAATGGTGTGAAAAGGGAAAAACATCCAGTATGCGGCAGTCCTGTGGGCGAAAATGCCTTGTTGGAGAATCAGAGGAGAATGGGCCGACTGATTCAAGCGGATAGAAGAGCAACTTTGACTGAAATAACCACTCGTTACAACCGAGGTATGCAGCAAAGCATTTGTGAAGCCACAACACGCACAACCTTGAGGCGGATGGGCTACAACAGCAGAAGACCCCACTGGGTACCACTCATCTCCACTAAAAATAGGAAAAAGAGGCTACAATTTGCACGAGCTCACCAAAATTGGACAGTTGAAGACTGGAAAAATTTTGCCTGGTCTGATGAGTCTCGATTTCTGTTGAGACATTCAGATGGTAGAGTCAGAATTTGGCGTAAACAGAATGAGAACATGGATCCATCATGCCTTGTTACCACTGTGCAGGCTGGTGGTGGTGGTGTAATGGTGTGGGGGATGTTTTCTTGGCACACTTTAGGCCCCTTGGTGCCAATTGGGCATCGTTTAAATGCCACGGCCTACCTGAGCATTGTTTCCATCCATTTATGACCACCATGTACCCATTCTCTGATGGCTACTTCCAGCAGGATAATGCACCATGTCACAAAGCTTGAATCATTTCAAATTGGTTTCTTGAACATGACAATGAGTTCACTGTACTAAAATGGCCCCCACAGTCACCAGATCTCAACCCAATAGAGCATCTTTGGGATGTGGTGGAATGGATGTGCATCCCACAAATCTCCATCAACTGCAAGATGCTATCCTATCAATATGGGATTTCCTCTGTATAAATGAGACTGTCTCTGAAATCTGCTGTCTCATTATATGATGACATTTGACATGAACTTCAGAGCTGCTGCTCTGCATTTTACCATTTCATTTGATAGTATACGCTTTAAAACCATTTAATTTTCACGAAAGATTTCATGTTAAAGGGATAGTTCAACCAAAAATGAAAATGACCCCATGATTTACTCACCCTCAAGCCATCCTAGGTGTATATGACATTCATCTTTCAGACAAATACAATCAGAGTTATATTAAAAAATGTCCTGGCTAATCCAAGCTTTATAATGGCAGTAATGGGGGTTGAGAATTTAAAGGCCAAAAAAGTGCGTCCATCCATCGTAAAAGTACTCCATACGGCTCCGGGGGGTTAATAAATGCCTTGTGAAGTGATTTGTTTGAGAAAAATATCCATATTTAAAACTTTATAAACTAAAATAGCTAGCTTCCAACATATGTTCGTACACATAAACTTACAGTGAAAGAGTAACCCCTGACCTGACGCATGACGTATTGACGAACACGGAAGCGCAGAGGATAGAGCAAAACAAAACACCACTCACGAATTAGAAGTCTAAAATGAGAATTTTTAATGAGAAATTTCAGAGGAGCTTGAGCTTGTTGCCCAGCCCTATTTGTTTGAACCGTGAGAGGCGTCAAAGCTTAAGCTATTCCTACGCCATGCATCGTGTCAGGGGTTACTCTTTTGGTGCAAGTTGACATGCATCGGCCACCTGCCGGAAGCTAGTTATTTTAGCTTATGAAGTTTTAATTACAAAAACCCATTACTTTGCTTCAGAAGGCCTTTATTAACCCCCTTGAGTCGTATGGATGATGGATGCACTTTTTTGCACTAAAAAATCAGGACCGCCATTCACTACCATTATAAAGCTTGGAAGAGCAATAATATATATTTTTAAATAACTTTTAAATAACTGTTCGTCTGAAAGAAGATAGTCATATACACCTAAGATGGCTTGAGGGTATGTAAATCTTGGAATCATTTTTGGGTGAACTATCCCTTTAAGATGCAGTTACGCTAGTAAAATTTCACCAAACCAAGATATCTTTTGGTCAACGCAGCAAATCCGTTTGACCAAATTGAAATGGATTCCTATTGAGAAGAGTAGTAGAGCATGCTAAAAATGAGTTCAACAGTCAGCTTCCTGAAGTACAAACTGTTAATTTTCTTCATAGGGAAATAGATTTTTAATGATTTAATGAACTTGGAAACCTTAATCAGTGGTATATACTTCTGTTGAAGCCTTGAGCCTGCATTATTTCAACGTTATTTTTATGCCATGTTTAACAATGGAATTTGTGGACAATGCCATGTGGACAATGCCATGTGTAACAATGGAATACCCATAATGCAGTACAGAAACTTCCACCAATCAGAGAGTTGAAACAAGCAAACTGCCTAAAGTTCTCTTTAGCTCTGCCTACATTCATGAAGCAATGCAAATTACATAATCAAGTCGGTCTCTACGCTCTCAAGATACTTAAACATTTGTACAGTATATGCATATTTTGCAATAAACTTAAAATACATTGTTTCTATACAATCAACATTTCAACAAATGAGTAATTTGATTATCAAAACTTTTTTCAGTTGATTGCTGATCGCAATGCTTCATGGGATTGTAGTTCTTTTCCTCACTAAAGCCGTTAAGTACACCTTTGTATTTTTGTCCAATTTTCAAATACTTTATTGCTTCAAATCAAAGTTTGTAATGCTATAATTCACCTTGTAGCTGGTTGGCTTGGTTCATGGTTTATAAATCTTTAAGGTTTTTTATTTTACATTTTTTGATCCCTATGGGAGAAATGAATGGAAAAAATACTTCCAGAACCAATGCCACTGAAAAATTGAGCGGCCACTGCTACACTCTATAGACCTTATGTGCCAGAGAAACAAGTGCAGAGAAACAAGTCTTTGTAGCTCTATATTTCTATGGTATCGCTGTCGGAGAGAAATCAGCTGGTGAAGTGGATTTACTTATTGTAGAGTTAACGAAAGTTATCATGAGCAGTGTAATGTTTGAAGCAGATGTCATAATAAATGTCAATAGACCGTGATCACTTTAAAACGTGCGATTCATTCATAAATCCGTAAGACCTTACCATCATGCTGTGGAAATACAAAACGGAAGACAGAACACAATGTGCGTGATGCTGAAAAGGGGTGGGGCTACATAAGGTCTTATAGACCGATATATATATATATATATATATATATATATATATATATATATATATATATATATATATATATATATATATATATATATATATATATATATATATAGAGAGAGAGAGAGAGGTCTCATTAGCAGCCGTTTCAATGGGCCGCTACGTAAGCCGTCCACCATATTGGAGCAGTCCATGAACAGTCTAGAGCAAGTTGACTAAGCGTCTGAAACCGTAGTTAGATGCATGTATGAATATTTATATATGAAATAGACTTCAGCAGATGATTGCTAGACTAACACAAATACAACAATACGAAGGCGTCAGTTGACACAACATTAAAATGTTACCATAGTAAAAGTAAAAACATTAGTACCATAGTAAAAACATGTAATATTGTAACATGTAACATGTAATAACGTCCTTCTCAAATCAGAAACCATGGGTGGACAATTCAATCCACGCGGCAGTGAACGCACGCACTGCTGCTTACAACGCCGGTCTCCATTCAGGGAATATGACTGAATACAGAACGTCCTGTTATGCTCTGCGGCGTGCAGTTAAAGCCGCAAAGCTCCGATATAAAGACCGAGTGGAGTCTCATTTCCAACTCAACGACTCGCGGCGCATGTGGCAAGGTCTGAGGTCCATCTGCTCCTTTGGATCTAAATCCTCTGCAGAGGTGAGTGCTGATCCGTCGCTTGTGAATGAGTTAAACTCTTTCTACGCTCGCTTTGACTGTAACCGCGGCGACGCGACTCCGCCAAGTGGCGCGTTAGAGGAAATTACTCAGAGCAGCAACAACCATGTGATCTCTGTCTCAGAGGATGAAGTTCGGAGAGCACTCAAGCGTGTGGACGTCAGGAAAGCTGCCAGGCCAGATGGTATTTCAGGTCGTGTTCTACGGTCCTGTGCTGATCAGCTCGCCGGGTTGTTTACATCTATCTTTAATGAGTTCCTCGCTACATCTGTGGTCCCCACCTCCTTCAAAAAATCCACCATCATCCCTGTCCCTAAGAACAGTAAACCCTCTTGCCTAAATGACTATTGTTCAGTGGCTCTCACGTCTATAGTCATGAAGGTCTTTGAGAGACTCATTAAAAACACCATTTGCGCCTTCATTCCTGACACTTTGGACCCTCTTCAGTTTGCCTATCGTCCCAATAGATCGACTGAAGATGCCATCTCTCATGTCCTCCACTCCTCCCTCACTCACATCGACAGCAAAAGTGGGAACTACGTAAGACTGCTATTTATTGACTATAGCTCAGCCTTTAACACCATAGTTCCCACCAAGCTAACCTCCAAACTCCTGGATCTCGGCCTGAATTGCCACTGGATTGAGGACTTCCTCACTGGCAGGCCTCAGGTGGTGAGAATAGGCCAGTTCACCTCCACCTCCATCACCCTGAGTGTGGGAGCTCCACAGGGCTGTGTCCTGAGTCCCCTGCTCTACTCTCTCTACACACATGACTGTTTGTCCACACACAGCTCCACCTCTATCATCAAATTTGCTGATGATACTGTTGTCCTGGGCCTCATCTCCAACAACAATGAAACGGCATATTTGGACGAGGTGGAGCATCTAACATCATGGTGCCAGGACAACTGTCTCTCTCTGAATGTTGGCAAGACCAAAGAAATGATTGTGGACTTCAGGAAGAGACAGCAACGGACATACTCCCCCCTCATGATCAGCGGGTCACCAGTAGAGAGAGTGAGCAGCTTCAAGTACCTGGGTGTAAACATCTCCAAGGACCTGACCTGGACTGCTCACATTCAGACACAGGTGAAAAAAGCCAGGCAAAGACTGTACCACCTGCCCCAGCTGAGGAAATTCAGGGTTTCACCAGCTATCCTGAAAACTTTCTATTTAGGGGCGATAGAAAGTGTACTAACTCAGTGCATCACAGCGTGGTATGGGAACAGCACCAGTCATGACCGCAAAGCCCTGCAAAGAGTCGCACGCTTATCCGAGCGTATCTCAGGGTCAGCTCTCCCGTCTCTGCAGGACGTCTACACCAAACGCTGCAAAGGTAGAGCTACTAAGATCATCAAGGACTCTAATCACCCTGCAAACCCTCATTTCACGCTGCTGCCATCTGGTAAGCGCTTCCGAAGCCTGACGGCCAAAACAGAGACTCAGGAGAAGCTTCTTCCCCCAGACCATCAGACTCCTGAACTCAGTCACTTAACACCACGTGACTTCACGTCAGGATAAACATCGATACACTGACATTGCACTGCACTTTCTGTTCTCGTTGTTACTGTGTAACAACCTGTTATAAACCTGTTTGCACATTATACTCTTTATACATTTGTTAACCACATATTTATAAGTCTACAGTTTACTCACTGCACAGTTTACTTCAATTATTTTATTCCACTTTATTCTTATTTTTTTACTTGACTTGATTATTTATAATTCTACAGATAAAACTCTTGAATCTTGAATCTATTGAGTTAACACGTATAAAAACACAAACCAACACATTCTCACCTGTGAAAGGTTATCCCATTTCTTCAGGAATTTAAATCTTGGAGGTTTAACAATCAGAAGCTGCGCAATGTTGTGGCATCATTGATTCTCACTGTGAGTGATGATTCGATGTCCGTTCCAAGATGGTGGGCCAAGATGGTCATGTTTGGTATCCATAGCAACAGTATGCTGCCCACAAGAACTTTATGTTAATATCAGTATTGAATGATACTATAAAACACAAGTACTGTACTGTCTTTATCTATCACTTTTTAATATACATCACAAGTATATCACAAAATGTTTTTTAAAGATAGCTGACATTTTGCTAATTGTGCTATGGGCGTCAAAGTTGCGCGACACAATCCTGAACAGAGCATTAAATTTAGGTTTAGGTTTAGATTTAGGTACCTTAGAATTGGCACATTCTTCAGTGCCATCCTGATCAGCTTGGCTGGAAAGGGATGTTGGTCCGTGAAACATTTTCTCATCTCATTCCTCCTATTATCATTTTTATTCATTCTTTCATGTTAATCTTCAAGTTCCACATCCTCGTCATTGTGCTTCCACACAAGTTTTCATGACATGCACGTTAAAATGATGAATTTCTCATACCAACAGAAAAGAAACAAGAGTTTAAATAAATGCCTTTGTTCATGTAGAGCCTCTAGTGCAGCGGAAACTTGGAGATGTCAGATTGAAGGAACTTGGTGTCTGGTTTGCCACTCGTACTCCGGTGTCACCCGGAGAGATTGTGACCATGTTGAAGCAAGGTTTGTTCCTTATCAAACATAATATAACAAACATTTGGGTTAGTGGTTTTTCTAGTGTTTTCTGGTTATGTGATCAGGTTGGCAGTGGTACTACAGGAAGTATATCGATGTTCGTAGAGGAGGAATCGGTGGGATATCCATGCTGTTGACTGGATACTGTGTACTGTGTTACATATGGAGCTACCCACATCTCAGTGAGTCTGAATCAATGTCATCAACAAACATCTCATAATCATTGGCATGCATGATTGAAATGTCTGTTTTATTCTGTTTTACAGAGAAAGAACGCTGGAGGAAGTATCATTAAGGACGCTTGTTGGTCTTTGTAATTGTGATTAATAATTATAGGGTAAGATTATAGACTTATGACTATTATTTACTACAGTTGAGGTTTGCTGTGTTTTTGTTAGAAATGTCAAGAATGTGACTGAAGTACTTATGAATTAAAATTGTTGATAGGAACATATCCGGAAGAGCAGATAGAATGCTTTTAACCTAAACAATTTAACTTTTTGTGATTTACCGAGATCTGATACATTATATAATATTGTTATTATTTTGTAAGGCCTGTCATATGGTTCTTTTGTTTGTTGTTTACATGATCATCCTTTAATTTCCTCATTTTTATTTAATATTGTTACATGTAAATATCCATGCTTCATAAAAAGAAGACATTACTACAGATTGGCTGTATTCAAAATGAATTTAATATTTATCTCTGCTGTTGTAACGAACACTCACAAAAACAACAAATCATGAACTGACCACATACTGTATGACGTGTACACCTAACATAATAAAAATAACTTTTTTGTTTTACATTCTTTTTCTTTACAAAAAGTATAAATATTTTGTGTTTCATGTTTTTATTTTTGTAATACAAACATTACAAATCAAGTTTTAGGTGATGCAGAAAATAAAACGATAAAAGCAACTTTTACCATGGGGTATTACGATAACTGAAGGCCACACTCGCACAACAAAAAGCAGTAAAAACAAATGACAGACTATTTCAACTTGTTTTCACTCGCTCTGTCCTAAGGCAAAGAAGCCCTTCGAAGTGAAGGTCTTTCAGAATGCTCCCTAACACCGACCACTAGAGCTCAGATCAGAGAGAAAAATATTTCACTTTCTGTCTGTCTCTCATTTTTGGTTGATTTGCTGGGAAAGACAGTGGTGTTTAGTGTTAATGATGCAAAAACAATGGGATGAAAACAAGCAACCTTCCGGCTCTGGAATGGATGCTAATGGAAACGCAGACTTGTGAAAATGTGCGCACACTGCAGTTTCTCTGCTCTGGGGTGCATTTCCCAAAAGCATTGTTAGCCAACTATGGTCGCAAGTTCCTTTCAAGTCGTATGACAATAGTTGGCTTTGGGAAACGCTCCCCTGGTCAGATTTTGACATTGTCTTGGTCACACTCCCATCGTTGAAGCTGACAAAGCCCTGTAATGGCACAGTCAATATAGGTTCAAGTCTATATAACAGGACTGAATGCTGACAGTCTCTTTAGAAATGATTTCTCAAAATGGGTTGTTGAAATGTGGGCCTGTCCTCCAATCAAACTAAATTATCTCAGTAAACAGCCATCTCCTAATGCAATGAATTAGATACGAATGAAAAAACCTGATATCCTGTGACATCACTACTTCTGATTTCACCAATTTAAATCTGCAGAGGGGCTGTGAGAGCTGTGATCACCTGTAAAGTACAAGGTCACATCAACATGTGCAAATATAAGCTGCCACTAGAGGCAGAAACTGCAAACCGACTGCCAAGACTACAGCCTGACCAGCAGGGGACTCAACGCACAAGGGAAAATGAAGTTTCAAAGAACATCAGTGTGGGTAAATCTCATAAAAATCCACAAATCAACAGAAATTATTTTTCTCAGAGAAATTACGCCAGTTGTAGGACCACTGAGATTACGATGACAATATTTCAGGACGAGCACAACTGCATTACCATAGTGCAAAAACAAAAAAAGTATAATGTGAGAAGAATATATTTCAAATGTAATGTACTTGTACATAATGGTAGCGATTGTTGCGCTGCCTTAAATTCACACAGATTTAAATGTAAAAAATATATACCATACTTAACTAACGAAAGAAAGAAAGAAAAATTTGAGATCCCTTTAAAATGTTATAAGAATTTTATGACAAAAAATTTAAATGTGGTTTAAATGTGCTTAATTGGTTACAATCCACAATGCAATACAAAATTAATTACTGGTCCAAAAATAGGTTTCCTCTTCTTTTTGCTCAATGTTATTTATTTTTATTTCCATTGATTTTGGGTTGAAATGCGACTGACGTGTTTTCATGAGATTCACCTATGTGGGTTCTTTGAGACACTAACATAAGGTGCAAAACAGCACATATTTTCTCCAGGCAGGGAGCAGCACACACTTACAAAAAAATATATAATGCATCATTTCAAAGAATGAATCAAACAAAAAAGATAAACATCATGTAACATTGTACCCTCAATCTGAGGACTTAACTTTCCCCTGCACAAAACCACACGAGTGAGTTTTGTCTCTGTGGAGAGGTAACATACCTGTAAGGTACAAAACTAATTGCAAAAAAAAGAAAAGAAGAGCACAACCAATGTTTAAAAACAATTAAATGCGCAGGTGTGTTTTTGTGCCTCACTTGGTCTATGCAAAGTCTACTGCAATGACACAACATAAGTGTTGAGATAACCATGAAACCTTAAGTGCGAACAGACTATTAGACTAAGTGTCTGATATTGATCGATACGCTACAAATATCAATGTCTACTTATGACATTCCAAACATCACACTTACTTACTGCTTGATTGTGTGTTTGTGTGTGTGTGTGCATATATTGATGTGTGTGATTGCAAGTCTATCCTGTAAAGCACTGTCAAAAAGGCTTTCTTATGTAAACTTCTCTAGAACAACAGGCACAGTATTAGAGTATCGCTATCGTTAGATTCACCTTCCTGTTCCTCAACCTAGTCAGAGTTGCTGTGTGCTATTCAAACCGTGATAATGCCAACATACATGCCGTGGAGTTCAGCTCGCACACACATGGCATGAAATGAAATGAGATTAACATGGGACAACTAACAAACATAAATATGGCACTGTCTAACATTCTAAGATGCTATTCACGGCAGCCTCAAGCACAGAGTCTGTGTCAGCCAATGAAGTGTGACTATGATCTGAGGGAAGTTGTTGTTCATGGCCCTGCCCCAGGCTCGAAGGGTAGCCTTGGGCAGAGCTATGCTGTGATTGGCTGGGAGATGTAGGGTAGTGAGCATGTTGACTGTTGCTGCTGATTAGGTTGTTGGATTTCATTTTTTTTAGGTCCAGGATGCACTTGATGGGAGTTCTTCTGTGTTCTTCCATTGCTTGTTGTTGAGATTCTGTCCTATAAGCAGGTTCTGTGTGACTGTTCATACCCTGCCCATCTTGTACAGTGAGACTTGTGGAATGTCTTGGTGATGTTTCCATTATGCTGGAATTGCCCTCATTGGTGGCTGGGGTCAAGACTTTAGGACTTGGGATCCTTAGTTTAGGGCCACAGCAGAAGTCTTCCAGGAAGCCATCTAAGAGAAATTACAAACATACAGTCAAGCAAGCGCTTGAAACGTTAAATTTTGGTTGCATTTGGTTTAATTACAGTAAAACATCATAAAAGCGTTCCATAAATCACTACAATAATTAAAAAAGTAACCATAATCTACCATACAGTTTATGTATCTGAATGATCAAAAATTACCAGCACTACCTTCACACTCTACATTTGTGATTATTGTATACATTTTTTTATAATTGTTTTAGCATTTATATAATAAATTAATTTCTTAATCTGTTCAATGGGCAATGGCCCCGCTAATTGTATATAGTTATCCATGTATTACTTTGCATATAACACAATTAATGTGTACATTTTAAATATTAAATAATCTGATCACAATTTTTTTTTTCAAAAAAAACATTTTAGTTGCAAATACTACTTAATTGTATTCATGGTAATACCATGGTTTTACATGGTTTTATACAAAACATGTGATATAACAGTGAAAAAAGTACAACCAGGCTCCCATCTCTCACCTGGATCCACTAATATCATTCGTTTGTCCTGGGTCAAGTTGCCCCGTTCCTCTTGGTTAAAAGTCCTGTCAATCATCACCATTTCTGATGAAGGGCTAGACCTCTGAAAGAGCATTAAGCAGTGAACCGTTTTGCATTAACGCAAGTGACATTAGAGTAATCAATTACCTACAAATAACTATGTGGTCTTTTGGGCATTAAAGTTAAAAACATGTTCTGAACCTACCTCTGCTTCCACCATGAGTAAGCGTCTGTATTTGTTTACCATGGCCTGCGTTCTGTTTAGCACTTGTGTGGCAACTGCCTCAAACTCCTCATCAACTGTAAAGTCAAAAACGATTATCAGAAACTATGGCATATTTATCTACAGTTAAATTTTAATTATGTGGAGGGAAAGTTGAAAATGCACCTTTGGCGAAATCTTCATCTCGAGGTGGTGAGCCTTGGAAAACATGATAGGGCAGTAATCTGTCAATGCCATCATTTAATGAAGTGAAGGGGGTCCGCACTGAAGACATGACTCTACAGTGATCCTGTCTTAACTGCTGGAGGACCCTGTAAAATAAGGCAATCATTATTTCTGCTATTTTATTCATTGACACTTATGGTACAGAAATGACACACTTCATCTATAACAGGTGTAGATTAAAATTTGGGCACTCACATTCCGCCTCTAGTAAGTTGCTGAGTTGCAGGTCGCTTCGGTGTGAGAGGCAATTCCTGACTGGCAGGAGTGTTCGTTTTCACAGCTAAGATTGAATAGAATAAAAAAAATACTTTACAGATCCAAGAGAAGAAATTCAGGTGCAAAGTGACAGTAAAGACATTTATAATGTTACAAACAATTTATATTTAAAATAAATGCTGTTCTTTTGAACTTTCTATTCATCAAAGCATCCTGATAAAAAAAGTCTCATGATTTCCACAAAAAATATTAAGCAGTTATTAAACTGTTTTCAACACTGATAAGAAATGTTTCTTGAGCACCAAATCAGCATATTAGAATGATGCCATGACAAAAATAAATTACATTTTAAATATATAAAGATAGAAAACTTGTATATGTAAAAACACAGCCATAAAAAAAAAACTTTAATTGAAACTCACTTATGGTCACTGATGAAAGCACAAAAGGTTTCAAAGTAGTCTTACCTTTGGTACCAAGGAGATTAATTAATTGTGTTTGCCCTCTTTGTGTTGCTGCTGTGGTGTCCTATGAAATGGAAGAAACATTCAAATACAATACCACTTTGAAGAGGCAATTTGGATAAATGAATCCAAATATATTTCACCTGGTTTAGAGAGACTTGAAACTCTGGAACGCCAGAAGTAGCTGGAGCATTCTGGCCCACGGGCATAAGGAGGTGTTGTCCTGGGCTCACAGATAACTGCTGACAAACCTGTGGGCCTTGAACACCAGAACTGACCATGGTGAGGTGGCTTGAAGTCTGTGACATCTGCCCAGGGGTTGGGCTAGGCGACGCGCTGGCATTCCAAACTTTGGCCGTGGCACCAGGCCTTTGAGACACCTGCACAACAGGTGTGGGTGAAGCTTGGCCTATATGACCTCCACCAACCAAACCTTGATTGACTATTAGCTGCCCTCCAGCTGAAAAGTTCTGCCCAGCGATAAGCTGTACTGTTGTGTTCTGATTGGTGAGGATGGAGTAGGTGGTAGTGCTAACTGACGCCGGGTCGCCCACTTGAGTGTTTGTTTGTAACACCTGCCCATTCACAGCCTGGAAGCTGTGAACAGTCGTACCAGGGGTTAGGGAAATTGAGCTGGGTAGCAAAAACTGCCCCTGAGGCAGATTGGACTGGGACTGTGGTTGCATTTGTTGCCCCAGCGGTGAATGCATTACAATGCTGCTGGCTGGATTGACCACTTTCACCTGTTGAGCAGACTGAGGAGAGCCAGTGGCTGTGTAGGGGCTACTGACTAAATTCGCAGTGGTGGTGGTGCTAGGTTGAAGCCCGATGTTGCTGATATTGTATACAGTTTGTCCCCCTGTCTGTAAGGGTTTAGGCTGAATCGGTCTAATCAATGCCTGTTGTGTAGGGCCTCTCTGGATGATAATATTTTGAAGTGGTATTGTTCCTTTATTGAAAGACATTGACATCTGACCACCTGCGGATGGGGTGAACATGGTACCCTGCCCGCTGTTGTTTGTCACTACATTTCCGCTCTGCCTCAACAGGATCTGAGGCTGTTCCAAACTGTTGATAGTCATCATAGAGGAGGCACTGCCACTGAAGGATCCCACTACCTGGATGTGTCCAGCGGGGCCATTTGGCAAGGGTAGTTGGGGAACCTGCTGGATAAAAGCCTGAGGTTGTGCCAATGGTGCCACAACACCAGGACCCGCGACACCCCCAAACCCTCCAGAGACCAGCTGCTGAGGGAAGGTGGTGGCTGAGGGAATGAGAGATGGCTGAGAGTCCAAAAGGGCTTCTTGAGCCAATGTCTGCTCTGTGATATCTGCTTCCAGCAATGACTTCTGGAGGATGTCAAACGGTTGGTCCTCGCCACTGAGATCGACCCCATCAGGTGAGGTTCCACCGTCCAGCTCATCCTCAATGAACGGAAGACTGCTTGAGAGCTGAAGGTCAGCTCCACCAGCCTCCCCAAACTCTCCCAAATGATTGTGGCCATCTTTGAGTTCTTCATTGGAGCCACTCTGAGTACAAAACCAAACAAGTTGTTGTTCAGATGCTCTTACTAAATCCCATTCTAAGTATCAATATTGCTTGCAAACTAGACTGTATATATAGCAGGATGACTCACTCATATTACTATGAATGGGAGAAAGTACAACATGCAATATGTCAAAAACAGTCCAACCTTTTAAGTAAAACAGCAAATCGCAAATTGGTAAAGTCATCACGTCACACTGCCCAGCTAAGGTTTTTAAAATTAAGATGTGCACGTGGCACATGACGTCACGTGCACTGACAGAAACCAACCTGAAATATGCACTTTTTAAAGCTATTTGAGCATAAGAAATAACATTTATGTGATAGCTCATGTCAGATTTAGTTTCTGGTTTGAAATACATTATTTAAACGTGAGTTTGGCAAGTAGTTTTTGAGATTTCAGTATTCCCAAATTCAACTAGTCTTTATACCCAGAACAGCTGCCTGGAAGAGTTGCAAATATGGCAGAACTGACTTTCCTTGATAGGGAACTATACTCACGGTGTCACTGGTGAAGTATGAGCTGGCAGACCCAAATGCTGCATTTGTCACATCATCTTCTCCAATCTGTTTGAATGTCAAAGAAAGTTGTCAATAACCTTTCAATATAAAACACAAATGTCAAAAAGTGTAAGCATACTTACAGATTTACTATTTGAACCATGAAGATACTCGTTCAATGCTTGCACATCTCTGTTAAAATAAAACATTTCATTAAAGCTTGTTTGTTATGAAGGGGAAAATTTATTTTTAAACGATGTTTGTAGCTCTTTAAACCATAGCCATCAAATTATAAAGCTGATTACCCTAAAAAATCCAGAAGACGGCGATCGTCTTCATCATCCATGACACCTGCGACAGAGTAATTACAGATGTTGAGATTTTACAATGGACACAAATTACCTGCCGTTTTGGCTACACTGAGACATACTTTGTATATTTGTTTCTGAACACACCTAAAGGATCCCATAAATGTAGTGGTGTATAAGTGTAGTATAGTGTTCTACACAAAATCAAACCATTATATTATGTCAGGATACTGTTTGTTTCTCTGGTACTCGTCCATATTTTTTGACCGAAAAATTGTACGTTATTTTTTTGTTGTTGCTGAATTTTTTACTTTATCGGAATGGTACGAAACTTTGTAAAGGTTTTGGCACTTGCTATGTGAACACACACACAAAATCATGGACACGATTCAAAATAGTCCTGAAAAAAAAAATAGTCACACTTGTACTCAAAAATTACCACTTTGGAAATTAATAGGAAACAAATTTCATCTAGTGGAAGCGTTTGGTACTGCACCCAAACTAAATATTACTGAAAGCTCATTTTTGGAGATATCAACCTCAAATTTGGAACATAACTTGTTTGGATTTATGGCTTGCAGTTTTAAAGTAAAACATGTTTTGGAAAATATACATTTCATATTAAAAAAATTATAATAATAAACTGTTTAAATAAATTTATTTATTTATTTTTTATTCCATTTTTTTCACTTCAGCAATAATGTGCCAAGTGTCATCTTCAAAAAGAGACCAAACCATGCTCCAAAGCATTCAATATTTACAACAGTTATAAGTTTCATTTGCAGGTATATGCTCAGAAAGTAGTTAACAAGTAATAAATGGATTATAACTACTGCATAAATATAATTTAGTATCATAGTATCTCCTAAAAATACAAAAAAATTATAAATATAATTCAAGTATAATACATTCATTTCATAAATATAAAAGAAATCTGTCAGTTTTGACCGCCACGCAAGGAGCACCAGAGGTTTAAAGGACATTTTCAGGACAGGTGTGAGACTTGACATATTAAATACCTACAAGCATTTGACATTAATAGGCCAAAGAACTGTTCTCTGCAGTTACAGGCCTGTATGCCAGGTTTTTGACTAGGTCAGCAATGCGAATACACAAACTGGTGACAAACAGAAATGAATTAAGAACCAGACATTTAGATGTGACTGCCTCTGGGTTTTTTTTTCTTCAGTGGAGAATAAATACATAACAAAAATAACTATAGCTGATATTCTTGTGTAGTAAACAGTAAGAAATTGGACCAAACACAATTCCATCCTAATCAGCTAGCGTTTAAGAACACGTTTGAAAAGTAAAGTTGTCTAATATGCATTGTATATTATATTTAAAAATGCACAAGTCATCTGTGTGATAAAGAATGGTTGTAATCTTTGCTGCAGATACATGCGCAGCATAGAAACTTCAAAATGGCGGCTGCAGATTGAAACTGCGCCACTGCTCGCTACAGTCGACAGACAAAAGGGCGTTATGACGCCGAGTAGTTACTTGTGCAGTATTAAAATGCTACTTGACTGTAATTTCAGATCATATATTTGTAAAGCTGCCATAGACATGTGAACAACTTGAAAATTCATGTGTGGAAATGTGACAAAGGAAGAACCGTGGGGGATGGGTGAAACATGTTTGGCCAGTTTGACTGTTCACTCGCACTTCACAAGCTTCTGTTAATGTTTTATAACACATATTAGTGAGGGAACGAAATGCGTTGTATGTTTTTCCCAAAGTGATTAAATGTTTGAATAGCATTCGATGGATATGTATTTTTGCCTCAAAACAAACGACGTCGTGCGTTGTTAAAAACAGCTTGAACTTGCAGAAATACAAAACTGCGAATTTAGTTCATAATTAAACAGCATACACACAAGAACAGACAGTTTATAAATGGATACGAATTAAGATTATTCAATAAAAACTTCTCAATATTAAGATTTGGATATGCTATTTATATTTAAAACGTAACATTTGCTAACTAGCAAGTCTGCTTAAAGCAATATGGGTGTAGTGCAAAAAAAGTGACAGGATAATCCGGCCATTTTACATGTCCTCGATAAACAACTTCAAAAAATGTATTTACAAAATCCCCGATTTGCATGTAATTTAACGTTGTTGTATTTCTTTTATTAACTAAACTGTGTACTAGAGATATATTTAACACATATTCGTTAAGGCTGTGGTCAACCTAGTAAGCCAAATGAGGGAGGAGATGAATTATTCTTCCTCTACCAAAAAAAAAAAAAAACTATCTATCCTCTTTGCCTGATAAGTCAAAGGGGCGGAAAAGAGACGCGTAGAAAACCAGCAACCCCTCAAAATACAGAGTAAAACCCTGTTGAAGCAAGGCGACGCATTTTACTGATTCACTTGTCAAACAGGGTGGACTAAAAAGGCTCTCCATAGCGCGAGGGCAGGACGCACAAAACCCGCCTTAATCTCGCTGAAAGTAACCGCTAGAAACACACAGGGACTTTGTCCATAAATAGACCGAGGCTCGTTTTGTCGCACGTCTCGAAAATGCCTTTCTAAAAGGCGTATTTGCGCATCTGTGGCAGCCGAGGAGCGCGGCAGGACGGGCGGCAAAAATAAATGCGTATTCGGCGTCGGACGGCTCGTTTAATACGGGCACGGATGTCTTAGGTTTGGTGAAGGGGGTAAAAGCGGATCATCAGGCGAGTCTTATGCATTCTCCGTGCTCCGAGTTGTTGATGGCCTTCTTGACGTCGTGGACGTTCCCCACACCTATTAAGAAACGGCTGAATTCGTCGAGGAAAAACCGAACGGAGAACAATTCGTTGGCGAAGCATAAATATTTATTTGAATTTGCATCACATAAAGACGACTTGAAAAAGAGGCAAACCCTTACTCCTGTCTCACTCCTCTTGAAACCCAATATCTCCATTTGGCAACTTTTAATTTGCTCCCCCTCCTCCTCCTCCTCCTCCTCCTTCTTCTTCTTTCTCCCTCTCTCCCACTCATATATTTTTCCCTCACTGTCCTTGCTGCTCAGTCTCAGATAGATTTTTCTCTCTCCACGCTTGCTCTTCCCTCCCCGAAGGAAGGGGAGGAAGGAGGTTGTGTGTGTTTTTTCCTTGAAATTTTTATCACAAAATTATAATACACTCAAAGGGGAAACTCACCGTCATGAAAAAGCAGTGCCGTGTCCACGGGGTTTCCTCGCCATCTCTGCACGGGCCGGTGGAGCAGTGCGGCTCCAGCAGAAGGCAGCATCACTACATAGTGCACTAGACACCAAGTGCTTTTTACTATCTTCTTATTCTGTTTGTTTACTACTGTAACGGCTTCTTCAGTATATTATGGAAATATATAAGTTGAAGCTGCTGTTATAATTAATCACTACAAATGCCTGACATGAATAACTGAATAAAAATTGTGTTTGTGACAGGGGGCGGGGCCCTCATCGACCACACCTTTGTGTCCTGAGATCACAGATCACCCACAAGTGTGTGAACCTGAAGCAAAATATCATAAACAGTGTAACATTGGATCCTGTTGATCGCTTGAGTTTTATAAACAGTATATTATAAGATTAATATATGCTACAGCGAGCATGTTATCATTTATGAAAACTGAAAAAAAAACAACTAATATTTACTGACCAAAAAATATTTTTCATAACTTAAAACGAACTAAAAGTTTATTTTAAAATATTTTAAAGAACCTTGTAATATTTTGTTTCATCATCTGAAGTTTTTTAGTGTTTAAATCATTTTAAATATTAAAACTAATATGGCGAAATTCGAAAACAATGATAAAATGACAACGAAACTAGAGTAAACTTAAATGAAAGGAAATTAAACAAATAAAAACTGACATTCAAAACTGCAATGTTCTGATTTGATTTTAATGTCCATACAATATACACAGTGTTCATGTAGGCTACAAAATTCAATACAAAATCAATATAAATTGCAAGGCATATCAAGAGATAAACAATAATAAAAATAACAGTTGGCAAAATTTGTTTTCTCTAGAGTCATGAGGTCATTTTGCAATTCTAAAAGAAAACTAATTCTACGTGGTTTATTTTTTTTTTTTTAAAGTGAAAAATATCACATAAATCATTTTAATTAAAATATGAATCAAATACAAATGTGAGACAAGAAAGGGGTCTAAACAAAGTAATAAATAATTTTCTCATGTGTGGGAAAACCGTTTATTATGAACGTGAACATTTCATGCGCCAATAGAACGCCGCGTTACTAATGGTACTGTTTTTTTGTCCAATCATTTATCAGTACGCTTAGACGAGTTGTCACATGATCAACGTGCGTCTACCACACCTCTTTTGAGAAGCAACATGGCGGCACTAGGAGTGCAAGTTAATGTGGCGAATGATGACGGAGAAACAAATACAGCTGTCAGTGTTCCCGAAAGCGTGTTACGAAGAGATCAAGCGAGACTGGAAGAGGCAGAGCGCCGGAGAAATGTCAAGGAGAGCCAGACCGTGAAGGAAGAAAAGAGCGATTTCTTCACGTCCACATTTACTACTGAGAAGACAGCAATCGAGGAGATGCTCTCCAGCTCAAACACCAGTGACCGCGGCAAAGCAGCAAAAACACTGGAGGAGGCCACTGTGAAAATTCAACAACTCCAGAAGTTTCTCAATGACAGCATGTTGTTTCTAACCCAATATGAAATAAGACAGGCACAGGCATCCATGCAGAAACTCCAGAGCTCTCTTGATGAGAAGAGGGAGATGGTGTTGCCTAAAAAGAAATTCACTTTCAGATCTAGGAATGCCGGAGCAAGTAAGCAGCCTGAACCAAGTAACCAAATAACAGATAAGTCTGCATCTGAAGTTGGTGGTACTGTAGTAGTGGATTCTGCAGTCTCTGTATATCATTGTGGATTCTCTAATGTTGAAAATCAAGTCCTGATCAAAAAAGCTGAGGAGATCCAGCAGCAAGATGTTCTGTTATCTCATCTGACAAACTGTAAAGTGAGACTTTATGGCTGTCCGAGCACCTTGCACATCAAGAATGTCCGCAGCTGCGAGATCCTCTGTGGGCCAGTGTCTAGCTCTGTTTTTGTAGACCAGTGCACTGACAGCACTTTAGTGTTCCCCTGTCAGCAGCTGCGCACCCATAACACCACTGCCACTCAGATATATGTCCATGTGACCAGCCGGGCAATTATTGAGGATTGCCGTGAGGTCAGGTTTGCCCCATTCACATGGACTTATCCTGGTATTCAAGATCATTTCGAAGTAGCCGGACTTGATCCAGACAAAAATAATTGGACCGATGTGGATGATTTCAATTGGCTTGCTGCTGGCACGCCTTCGCCCAACTGGACTGTCATTCCTGAGACTGAGAGAATATGTAGTTGGGATTTTGTGGGACCAGAATCTTAAAAAAACGATGTTATTTCATTATTGTGTGCTCAGTAAAAATGACTCTAACATTGAGATGCCATAAACATTGAATGTTCCCGAGTTCCTCACTTACAAAGCTCATTAATGAATTGAATGCTGTATTAAAATAATGCTGTAAGAAAATAAAGTCTTAACACGCGTTTATTTGTAGTTCATGTGCCAAGACATTTAACTATACTGAATACAATCATTGTTAAATGGACAGTTAATGGAAAAGTGACATTTAATCACGCTCATGTTGTTCCAAAACTTTAGATTTTCTTCTGTGGAACGTAAAATAAGATATTTAAAAAAATGTCCCAGTGTTTGTTGTTGTTTTGTTTTCTCTCCATACAACAGAAGTCAATGGTCACCAAACTGTTTGATTGCCAACATTCTTTGAAATATCCCCTATTGTATTCTGCAGAAGAAAGTAAGTCATACAGGTTTGAAACAAAATTTTTGGGTGAACTATCCCGTTTAATTCTGTTACTCGCATTCATAGATGATGTCATTCATTTGAAAAAAAAAAAAAAAAAAAAAAAAAACATTGGTAAAATTTCAGTTTTATGACTTTCAACAGAAAAACTTTATGGAAAAAAGTATTATTCTTTTGTATATTAAGTGCAAAACAATGTATACATATGGAGGTTTTCATTTAATATTTTAAAATCATAACATAACAGCAACCTTTATTTTTATAGCACGTTTAAAAACAACATAAGTTGACCAAAGTGCTTTACACTCTCAACATTACTAATAAAGCATTTGACAAAACACCCATTACAGGTCACTTCTCAAACTCCCAGCCCATATGGGCAGGTGTAAGCCAGAGAGAAGAGATGTGTTTTAGACACAGATTTAAAACATTCTAATGAGTCACAGGATCTAATATGCAGAGGGAGACTATTCCAGAGGCGTGGCGCTGCCACGGAGAAAGCACAATCTCCTTTCATCTTCATCTGAGATTTAGGGACACTCAAAAGTAGACTCTGCGATGATTTTAAAGATCTAGCTGTACAATGCTGTTGTAACAGGCCAGAAATATACTCTGGAGCGAGACTGTGTAATGCTTTAAAAAACATTAATAAGACCTTGTATTGCACTCTAAAATCAACAGGAGGCCAGTATGGGAGATATACTAGAATGGCCACGGCATTTTGCACTAACTGCAACCTAGCAAACAAATCTTTTGACATCCCCAGATAAGGAATTACAGTAATCCAGTCTGGATGAAATAAAAGCATGAACTACCGTCTCCATATCCTTAAAAGTCAAGAAGCTCTTCAATTTGGCAATGCTCCTCAATTGAAAGAAACTACCTTTAACCACAGCATTAATTTGTCTATCGAATTTTAGCTCAAAATCAAATATCACCCCAAGATTCCTCGCCTGTGTGGTGATGTTAGTGGCCAAAGGACCAAGGTGAGGTGTAATATTTTTGGCACTTAAACAATTATAGTTATCCAAGAAGTGGCCTGTTATATACAGTTATATAGACTATAGTCTATTGAATCAAATACTATTATTGTCTAAATATGCATTAGTTGTGTAGACCAGTAACTTTTTGGGCAGATTTTGTAAACTTTACAATAAGGTCTCATTTGTAAACATTACTTAAAGGGTTAGTTCGCCCAAAAATTTAAATTCTGTCATTAATTACTCACCCTCATGCCGTTCCAAACCTGCAAGACTTTCATTCATCTTCAAAACACAAATTAAGTTTTGATGAAATGGAATTTTGGATTAAACCTGAGAGATTTCTTTCCCTCCATTGACAGCTACACAACTACCACTTTGATGCTTCAAAAGGTTTATAAAAAGATCGTAAAACTAATCCATATGAATTGAGTGGTAGTCCAAATTTTCTGAAGGGACATGATCGCTTTATTTGATGAACAGATTGAATATAGGCTTTTATTCACATATAAACATCAGTGAACTTAATGGAAGCTCAGCTGAACCTGCTTGACGAGCAAGAATGAACCTCATTGGTTCTTGCACGTCAAGCATGAGCTTCCGTTTGCCACAACTGATGTGTGAATTGATAAATGTTTATATGTGAATAAAAGCCTAAATTCAGTCTGTTCATCATATAAAGCGATTGAGTCTCTTCAGAAAATTTAGACTAAACCGCTCAATTTATATGGATTAGTTTTCCGATCTCTTTATAAACTGTGTCAAAGTTTATAGTGTCAAAGTGGTAGTTGCATAGCAGTCTATGGAGGGACAGAAATCTCTCAGATTTCATCAAAAAGATCTTCATTTGTTTTCCAAAGATGAACGAAAGTCTTATGTGTTTGGAACATGACGGTGTGTAAATGATGACAGAATGTTCATTTTTGGGTGAACTGTCCCTTTAACTACATCAGTTAACATGAAATATACTTTTTAAAGTTGTATCTGTTTGTGTTAGTATATGCACTATAAACTAACATGAACAATTGCTTTTATTAACTTAACTCAAATGAATAAATGCTGCAAAATTATATTGGTCATTGTAGTTCATGTTATAGCTAGTGCATTAACTAATGTTAACAAATGAGAATTACCTAATGTAAACAGTGTCAGTGTTTTTGACTATCATTAGTTCCATTTAAAGATCCTCTCAAACAGTGGCGTGTTTGTCATGAAAACACTTGAAGTGGAAGTGTAGTGGTCTTAAGTCTTTGCCTCCTGGTTTTTGGTGTCTCTTTAGTTATGCCAGTCATACCATGTGACCAATCAAGCCAATCACACGCCACGTCAGAAGATTACAGATAGACTCATCTGCTGGCCAGGGATTTCTGTAAATGGGATGAGGGTGATTAGCTGGGTTTAGGATGACGTACAGTAACTTTGTGTTTAATCATTTGGATCCTTGGCTTTTGTCCTCCCTTTGCAGATAGAGGGACACCACTGTTTGCGTCAGTACCTGGGCACACTGCTGTTTTTAAGTACTGTAGATGAAAATCCATTTTTAAGATTGTGAAGAAGATAATGTATTACACTGGTGTTTACCTTTAAAAGAACCTGAGTTGGATTTTGTCTATTATGGGTGCGAAGATCATCATGAAAATAGCTATCAAGTTCTCGCTCTACTGGAATGGATTACACATTGCGCCTTGAACGTACTTTCAACGTTCAGCTTTTGTAAGTTACATTGCACTGCTGTCTTTGGAGATCATCAAACTCTGTTTTTTCTTTCTTTGGACTTTAATTAGTTGTTCAGCATGGCTCTCATGAAGGTAAAGTTTGACCTGAAGAAACGGGTGAAGCTGGCCCAGATGCTATGGCTCATGTACTGGTTTTCTGTTATGGCCGGTGTTCTGGTCTTCAGCATGGGACTTTTCTTTAAAATCGAACTTCGCAAGAGAAGTGAACTTATGGACAACAATGAGAGTCATTTTGTACCCAACATTCTAATCGCTGTGGGGTTTTTAGCATGTGGTCTCAATGCCTTTGGGGGCAAGATCTGCTACGACTCGCTCGACTCCACCAAGTTTGCGAAATGGAAGTCCATTTTGAAGCCCTTTCTCGTTGGTTGTTTGTTCTTCAACTTCATCCTCATCCTCACGGCGGCTCTGTGTTTTGCCATGCGCATTCCCCTAGAGTTTACCCTTGCAGAGGGCCTGAAGAATGGAATGAAGTACTACAAGGACACCGATACACCCGGTCGCTGCTACATGAAGAGAACTCTGGATCTCATGCAGATAGAGTTCCGTTGCTGTGGCAACAACAACTACAAAGATTGGTTCGAGATCCAGTGGGTGAGCAACCGTTACCTGGACTTCAGCTCCAAGGAAGTCAAAGAGTGAGTGTCTCTTCGCAGCTTAATGGTTGGGTGATGTCACCCTTAAATGTAAACATGCGTTCTTTTCTGTTCTTTTCAATTATTTTTGTTTGGATGAGAAGTTTCATTTAAGATGCTTAGCACTTTTAATGGATCAAAAACCATGAGTGTTTTTTCGAAGGTTTATATAATAGCCTGTTTTTATGCTGTTTATGGAATTATTTAGCAAGTTTAAAGTGAGGCTAGGTGATTTGCAGGGGTCAGTTTGCAGTGTAAGTGGTATCAGGTATGTTAACCAGTTTAGATTTAGTCACTAATCTTCTTGGATCACATTTTCTTGCCCTCACAGCTTACTGTCCCTTTCAATCAGTTGAATACCTGGTAGATTGGCCTGGAATAGACAATGAAATTACTAGCCTTAATATCATAGTGTTTAATTTTTTGATGTTTAACACCTAACCTATAAAATCAATTAAAAGTTGATTAAAATGATTTATATTTATTTATAAATAATTTAGTTTGAATAAATTACATTTTATTTATAACAATAATAAGGGAAGTTGCTTATTTTGTGAGCATTCACATTTTTCAACCGTTTTTCACAAAAATTCTGACTAAGACTATGTAATGAATTTTATGTTGCAATTGTTAATGACGTCAAGTCAAAGTTTCACAGTGGTATATTGCTTTTGGCATTTTTAATTTACTGTACATTTGAGACCTACTTCTGAAATGTAATATAAATGATACCGGAATGATTAACCAAAGTATATTTGCAAAACTTTTTTTTGTCTTTAGTCGAATCAGCAGCAATGTGGATGGAAAATACCTAATGGATGGCGTTCCCTTCAGCTGTTGCAACCCTAGCTCGCCACGGCCTTGCATCCAACAGCAAATAACCAACAACTCAGCTCACTACAGCTATGACCACTACACCGAGGAACTAAACATCTGGAAACGTGGCTGCCGAGACGCTCTTGTATCTTACTATGGTGGAATGATGAACACTATTGGGATACTTGTTTTGGTGGTCACCCTCTTGCAAGTAAGATGTGTAGCTTTGGAATATCTAATTGTGCTGATCCAGGATCAGACCTTAATGACTTACATTACGTACCTCTTGTCTTAATGGATTGTGCTGTAAAGGTCAAACTGATCTTTGATCAGTACTTAAGGAACGTTTTGTCCAGTCCAGATACTTAATCTTGTAAACAGCCATTACAAGGTGTTTTTGTTGTCTGCCCCCTAATAAGGTAAACTACACATAGTTTTGGCTACAGATTTGAGGACCCTGTCCGTCTTATCAGACAATCCCAAAAAGTGCAAAAGTAAAGGTTAGTTAGAGGAGTAATAGCTCATCTTTGTATGACGTCATACTATGTTTACTGACAGGAGCTTCATTCCCCCAATCAATCAACATGGCACATCAGGGAAAACATCTAACTGACTTGGGTATTTTTAAATTTGATAAATCTTCTGACTACCTTGTAGCAGTACTGAAATATTGATTGAGCTGCCGGGATAAATTAAAATGTATGACTTTGAAATACACCATTACCTTAAGGAGCTATTTTGACCTGATCTAACTTTTAAAAAGATTGGTGGATAATATTAATAATAATTTATTTGACTTAATATTTACCTAAATGTTTAAAAAAAAAAAAATTCAAACTTAATTTGGATGATAGATAAAGCACATTTTAGTTTACCCAATAAAAAAAAAAAAAAAAAAGAAAGAAAAAAAACATTTGCAATGTTTCCACATAAAAAATGTAGTATTGCTGGAAACTTATGGAAATAATCTAAAAACATTGATTCAAACTAAATCTGCCAAGCTTATAACAGTCTGTAGCAACAACAAGACCTTGAACTAGGGTTGGTGGAGATTAGGAGTGTGAGATGGTGTGGTGACACTGAAGATTCACGGGGATCAAATGTCTAATCTAATCTGCGGGGCGGAGCTAAATCTTGCTTTCTTGGAAAAGGTGATTTCAAATCACCAATTAAAGATGTAGAACATTCCATCCATTGATTTTATGTACACACACAAACTTTTGTGTTTATATCTGTATGTAGATTTTAATAGACATAATGGTTTTATATTGTACAAACTGTATCTTCTATCCCCCTACTACACTAACCCTAGCCCTAAACCTACCCATCACAGGAAACTTTCTGAATTTTTACAAATAACATCACTTGGTATGAGATGCTGTTTTCTTGGTGGGGTCCGGCCAAATGGCTCCACAATGTTAAAATGTTCAAATTTTACTATCTTTGTTGGGACATTTGGTCCTCACAGTGTAGGTTAAACAAGAACACACACACACACACACACACACACACACACACACACACACACACAACTTTATCTATCTATCGCTCTATCTATCGCTCTATCTATCTATCTATCTATCTATCTATCTATCTATCTATCTATCTATCTATCTATCTATCTATCTATCTATCTATCTATCTATCTATCTATCTATCTATCTATCTATCTATCTATCTATCTATCTAGTGTGTGTGAGAGAAGGGGCTTATTTTTATTAAGTATTTATACAGCACTGTAATATTTGTTCTGCATTTAATATCCTGCTATTTAAAAAAAAAATCATTGTTTTTTTACTGTAATATTTTTTATTTGTATTCCTGTTACAGTTCAGAATTACAGAGTGTTGAATGTTGGACATATGTTGAATATGAATAAACATATCACTCTGTGCTGCTAACTCATACATTTCATGCTTTGCTTTAGACTGCTGTAATGATTGGACTTCAATACGTAAACACCTCTCTGTCCACGCTGGTCAACCCAGAAGACCCTGAGAGTGAGAGTGAGGGCTGGATCCTGGAGAAAACTGTCAAAGAAACCTTCACTGATATCATGGCTAAGATGAAGGCCATGGGCAAAGGCAATCAAGTGGATGAGGGGGCAAACGAAGAGGCTGTTGCCACTGCGAGCTGAGCTAACTCCGCCCATCAAACTTTGGCCACACCTACCTGAGGTAGAGAGCTGTGGGACACAGCCTAAAACTGTAACTATATAATTCACACTACACAAAGTGTAGACAAAGCCAATTAATGAATAACTGGTGAAGAAAAAAATCTAAATACAAACATTTGTCAGTCATTTACAGTCCTTTAAATAATTTGGTATATTAGAACCCCATATTATGGTGTAAACCCCCCCCAACAACAACATTTTTATATACAAAAGATTGGCTTGTAAAGAGGGGCTTTAAATATAGTACAATCAATCAAATTGTAATTTTACCAGCTTCACTTTCCTCTTTGACTTTGTACTTTGCTACACAATATCTAAAAAATTTTATAGTCATTTTTATAGTCATATTTTGTTTTATTTCCTATTTGAGTTGATATTCAACCTAATAATGGCTAGTCACAGAAAGTTAAAAATATGGCAACTAGCCTCAGTACAGTCAGTACTTTTATTTATTAGGAATAAACAACACAATTTGTCATGGGACGGGTATGGCAAATGCAAAGAAAACACTTTTTACCTTTGAAATTCTATGAGGAGCTAGACAGGTTCTTTTCACCCTTGTGGACTTAGGTATGAAATGTGTACAGGTGAGAATGCACGTACTTGACAGATGAATGGAGAGACAAGAAGTTAGTTGTTTTATTTGTTTTATTTTATGTTAAAGTGAAATAAAAAAGTACCAGGGTTGTGATTTGGGAAAGGGGTATTAAAAAAATCCGTTTCACAATTTATTTTTGTGATCTGCCTGATGATGAGTACTCTATTACTCTGCTTTGTGCACAAGTTCAGAATCAGATAACATGATTTCATCAGCACTGAAAAGAGAGGCCGATTTTGCAGGTTTAGGAGATTATCAACATTTGAGTCCCCAATGTGTGCTATGGTACAGAGGGATAACCAGGTACAGGGTGAGGGGATGCTTGAGAAGGCCCCTGGAGTTGAGGAGACAGCTTAAGACTGGCAGCTAAACCCTGACCTGTGACTTCTGCATTCCCACTGCTGGGAGCTCCTGTGCTTTTTACATCTGCACAATTACTCCACGAAATGTCCCAGGCCAGAGACTCTATGCTCAAACCTGTAATTTTTTGTAATTACTTTATTTTAATTCAAATTATGTGTCTATGTAAATAGTCTAGAATTATTAAAAATATATTTTTCCTTTTGTAAAAATACAAGTTGACTTTACTCTAGGACAGTGTTTGGTGCGTAGTGATTATTATTGTGAATAAAACTTGTTTAATTGTGAAAACATGCAGATTTCTGTTGTCCAGTCATTTGCTGAGATCAAAGAGCAGGGCATTCTGGGAGCTCTGTGGGAGGTATGCCTTATCCAATAAGATCAGCAGAGAATTATGTGATTATTGCGTTCACATGGTGTTTGTTGTGCATGGCACATGGCAGCGAATAGGAATAGTATAGGTCTTGTGGGTTTCATCGTATGGTCTATTTAAAAATTGATGTAGGCCTACATGAAATAACTAACAGCGATCAGTAACATGATATGTTAACAAAAACATAGAAAAGCCACATAACTGCTCTACTAACTTGAAAATTGATGTCTTCCACACAAACAATTCTGTTATGCTTTTAAGCAGCATATTAGCATGGAATACTATGGAAAATGATAAGGCTGTAAAGAGGGCGACTTTCTTTGGGTATTTTGGTTTGCCGACAAGCACATAAACACAGATGATCTGATAAAGACAGTAAGCTGCTTTTGAGTGTGCTCAGCTTAACTTCTTGGCAGGTGACCTGGACTTCTGCTGCATATCCGGTGAAGAGCATCAAGCATTGTAGGATACAGAATGTCCTTGAGCAGGTACAGAATCTGTCAAAGAAAATCTGCGGACTTCTCTTTTTCATTTCCCTTTTTGGTCACAGGATATTTGAGAGTGGCGGGAAATCATGGAAGTGCTGATCTCAGATTAGCTTTATATTAAGAGAAAGTGATGTAATAAGGACACATCAAACTGGGGTTGCATAACGTCATAATGTGAGATTTTGATAAGTTTTGCAATCACAAACAAAACATTTCAGAGCGCTATTTTAATTTTTTTTGTTGAGAAATGTATACCTTCACATTTGTTCTGGTGACATTTGGATTCTGCTCAACACAAAATGATCAGACCACACAGATGTGAATTCAACAATTACAGGTGTCATTATATACAGACACAACAAATACAGGGGAAATATAGAGACATGCTCAATACAGTGGGGAAAACATTCTAGCTGTATGTAATTTAACTGGTAGAACAATGCCTGTACGTGTCAGATGAACCTATATAACAGATCTTCAGTACACAACTGGGAATTAAAGTTAGTTCATTATGTAGAGCAGATAATTATGATGTTAATGATTATTTGTTAATTCTTATAAATTCCTATAATTATGTTCCTTTATCAGATTAATAGAAATCACAACTGGTGCTTTGAATCATTTAATTTTTAAAGGTGAAGTGTGTAATTTTTTTGTAGTTATATTAAAATATTTCTAAACCTCAATAAGGGGTCAGAACATAAACATGTATTTATTTATTTTTACCTACAACTCAATAATGCCTCATTTGGTGTTATTTATTTATGCAATTTCATAGAATGACCCTAGTGGCCCAGAAATCTCGCACTTCACCTTTAAAGAGTATAAACTCAAAGGATTTGTGCACTGACCTATGTTTAAATCCTCTTTCTCTGGCTTGAACAGTAGGGGTCAGTGACAGAACTAGGCCAACCAGCATAAACACATCATTAAACCTAAACTATCGATTTAAGTTTCAAACACTGCCATCTGTTGGTTTGCTCGTATTGCAGTGGTTTTCAATAATCACTATTATCATCAAGGTGATGACGTAGTTCTCTTCAAGTTTCATTTGTTTCTCAGACTGAATTAAGTCTCTGACTACAAACACTCCAAAACCCGCTTCTCTGTTTTGTGATGGATTGTCTGTTCTCTCTTAGGGGATTTTACCTCCTTTATTTGTTCCTCTCAGCTGGAAAATCGCCTCATCTCTCGATCCATCTTTTGCCAACATATTCAGGCAAAGTCGAGCTCCTCCTACATACAATTGTATACACTGTCTCTCTCACAATTATGGCAATTATACTGCCTATGTTCACCCACTTTAACTCCTTCAACTTCTTCATGGTTTTCTTTATGATCTGCATCAAGAGTTTACCTCCCTAAAAAATGAAAATTCTGTCATTATTTACTCATCACAAATAAAGAATTTTTTTGACCACTATGGTGAGGATTGTGATTCATTTCAGTTCACCAAAAAGATTTGTTTAGCGACCATTTCTTCGTACTACATATTGTGCCAGTAAGTGGCGACAAATGAGCGTCTTGTGTGTGTGTGTGTGTGTGTGTGTGTGCATGTGTGTGCATGTTTTTGTGACATATCAGGACACAAATGTGTATAATGACATGGGAATGACATAGGTATTACAAGGAGAGGGTGCCTTATGAGGACATTACCCATGTCCCCATTTTTCAAAGGGCTTATAAATCATACAGAATGAGTTTTTTTTTTTGGGAGAAAGCACGTCATATGGATTCAGAACAACACAAAGGTGAGTAGCCTATCTAAATGATTACAGAATCAGGCCTATCATTTTGGGCGAACTGTAAGACACCTTTCCTGAGTGTTCCTTAGCTACTTTATTTCTTATCCTCGTGTTCATAAAATTACTCACTCCAACAGTTAATAAGGCAGAGCACTCATATTGCACTTTTTCCACAGCCTCATCAGTAATGTGTCTGAGAGACGGCTGATGGCATCCCACACATTCAGCAAAATGGGATTGAGCACTGATCCATGTGAGCGAGTGTACAAGTGTGTGTACATCTAGGCCTACTTGTATCTTTTCAGACAGGGAGTATTCTTTGCATGCACATAAAAGACTAAAATCCCATTCACCAAGCCGCTTTTCCTTAGTGGGGAAATATAATAATGAATGCATTATTAAGGTTTGATCCAATACACAATTGGGGTGCTTCCTCTGGTTGCGATTTTGTGTGTTGATTTCAAACATTAAGTTAAAAAGTGTCTTAAATTTGAATCCTCAGTTCCAATATCATATTTTGGCTGTTGAACAAACAAGAAAATCAGGAGGTATTTCTCATAAATGTCAGGAGGAAGTTACATTTGTGTTTTATGTTGTTATTGTAGATTAATTAGGCCTAGGTTTTGACCTTTTTAAAGTATGTTCTTTTGCAGAAGTTGGCTCAGATCAGATATATATATATAGTATATATATATATATATATATATATATATATATATATTATGCATCAGGCTTAATTTGAGAACAGCTGTTCCAAAGAGAAAACTTGCTTTTGAGTAACAACTGGTCATGTGATCTCAAGATGTTTGTCCCCATGAGGTGACCTGCTTGATGTAAAATAAAATATTTTGGTTTTATTTAGGCTTTTATAATACTAGAGTATTCATCTCATGTGAGTATACATGGTTTTCAAATAACTTTTTGAGGAAAAAAAAACGAGACATTAACATAATCTTCCTCATGGGGGCAGCATTTACTGGAGTGTGTCTCACATATCCAGAGACTCTGTCAGCATACTGACAAGTTACACCCATGTGATCTTTGTATGCGACCCCAAAAATTTCGCAACAAGCATTTCAATCTCATACACCAATGAAAAAGCGGAATAATCTCATGATGATCAAACAGTTACACAGTCATGACCCCGACGTTTCTCTCGCCAATCTGCTCTCTGTGTTTGGCTTGAGTCCAGGGTTGGTCTCATTCTACGTGACCCGGAGATAAATGCCTGCAAGGAGACTGCGAATGACAAAAACACACTGGGGACCGAGGAAGGGAGAGATAGATGGACGCACTGAAGTGAAGAACGAGAGGTTCTTTGTGGGTGTAGTTTCATTGTTGCAGGGCAGGTTAAACTCTGGCTAGAGGAGAGAGTGTTTTGTCTTTTTATTATAGGCTACTGCTGGATGTTGGCCCTCTGAGATCAGGATTAAACAGCAAAGATGGTGAAAGTCTGCAGGGGAAGACTTCGGTTCATTATGTGATTTACAACATGGCCACCAGCTTGGCTTTGATAACTGGGTGTCTGTCAGGAGGCCATGGTGGTGTTTATAGTTTAAAACAAAGGCAAATTTACCCACTGTTTTTCCTGAGTTATTTTTCAAAAACTTCAGTGAAGGTGAAAGGCTCTTGTGGGCTTGGGTTGTCTTTATTCAGCCTTAGAGCCATTAGCGTGTCAAGTTATGCTGAAGTAAGGCTTCATTGTGAGTTGATGTTGAGTCTGTTTGTTCTCTGCACAGCTTTGCAGAGGCAGTTGGCAGCAGAGCTTAAAGGTATAATTAGGTTCTGATAATGGTAATCTATATTCAAGGTAAGTTGACGGAGCCTTTCACTTTAGCTTTCCAAAGCCCATCTCATCACATCTGTCTGTGTTCTGATTAAAAGTTCTTCCCTTAAAGAATATTTCAGGTTCAAATGAAGTATAGCATCTGTGACTACAGATGACAGTGTTTTTTTTTTTTACCATCCTCAGTTTACAAAATCATTTATTTATCTAGGCTATGTGTTTTCTTTCTTTCTTTCTTTCTTTCTTTCTTTCTTTCTTTCTTTCTTTCTTTCTTTCTTTCTTTCTTTCTTTCTTTCTTTTTCTTTTCTTTCTTTCTTTCTTTCTTTCTTTCTTTCTTTTACTTACAGGTGAAGTTAGACACTGATTATCTCTTCATCACGATACCTGTTAGTGGGTGGGATATATTAGGCAGCAAGTGAACATTTTGTCCTCAAAGTTGATGTGTTAGAAGCAGGAAAAATGGGCAAGTGTACGGATGGTTAGACGACTGGGTCAGACTGCAGCTCTTGTAGGGTGTTCCCGGTCCGCACTGGTCAATATCTATCAAAAGTGGTCCAAGGAAGGAACAGTGGTGAACTGGCGACAGGGTCATGGGCGGCAAAGGCTCATTGATGCACGTGGGGAACGAAGGCTGGCCCACATGGTCTGATCAAACAGATGAGCTACTGTAGCTCAAATTGCTCAAGAAGTTAATCAAATCACCTTTATTTATATAGCGCTTTTTACAGGAAACTAATGCAACAGAATTTGATTCGGCTGTACAGCCGCTCTGGTGAAAACGGTGATGTTATCCAGCTAATTTCAGTTATCATATAGTGTCAATGCGGGCAGATCGGTAATATAGTTGAAATGTAGGTGTCCCCAACTGAGCAAGCCAAAAGCCAAAGGCAACGGTGGCAAGGAAAAAAAAACCTTGGGAGAAACCAGGCTCAGTCGGGGTTCCAGTTCTCCTCTGGCTGACGAGCAAACAGTGTATGATTATAATTCTGGCAACATTGCAGGTCTTAAGTCATATTAGGTAAATCAATATTCGTAAGATTGTTCGAAAGATTGGAGACGGGTTTAATGAGGATGTCGTGTCGATGCGGCATTTACGGGGGGAGTTTAATTGACACGCTCTCTGCAGACACTTCAGAGATGCGTTGGTCATGTCCAGGTGCAGGTCCACCATCTGATCTGGATACGGCACGGATCCGGCTGACTGCAGTAAACCTCGGGATAAACAGAGAGACTAACATTAGCGTAGATGCCATTCTTCTTATGATGTAACGAGTACATCAGGTGTTATGGGAAGTGTTCCCGGTTCCGGCTGACTTAGTTAATGCAGCCTAACAATCATTTGACTATTTGAATAATAGAGATTGATAATGTTTTATGTGTATGCCATAGTAAAGAGATGTGTTTTTAGTCTAGATTTAAACTGACAAGAGTGTGTCTGCTTCCCGAACAATGCTAGGAAGACTGTTCCAGAGTTTAGGTGCCTGCAGTTGATTTTGATATTCTAGGGATTATCAACTGGCCAGAGTTTTGAGACCACAATAGACGTGATGGAGTATGCGTTAAGAGCTCGCTCAAGTACTGGGGAGCTAAACCATTTAGTGCTTTGTAAGTAATAAGCAAGATTTTTAAATATATATGATGTTTAATAGGGAGCCAGTGCAGTGTTGACAGAACTGGGAAACCTTGGTCCTACCATCGATGTGGATGTTACTTTGACACGTACCAACTACCTTGGAATTGCTGCAGACCATGTACACCCTTTCATGGAAACAGTATTCCCTGGTGGCTGTGGCCTCTTTCAGAAGGATAATGCGCCCTGCCACAAAGCAAAAATGGTTCAGGAATGGTTTGAGGAGCACAACAAGAAATTTGAAGTGTTAACTTGGCCTCCAAATTCCCCAGATCTCAATCCATTAGAGCATCTGTGGGATGTGCTGAACAAACACATCCGATCGATGGAGACCCCACCTCACAACTTACAGGACTTAAAGGATCTGCTGCTAAAATCCTGGTGCCAGATACAGCACACCTTCAGGGGTCTAGTAGAGTCCATGCCTCGACGGGCCAGGGCTGTTTTGGCAGCAAAAGGGGGACCAACACAATATTAGGATGGTGATCATAATGTTATGCTTGAAAAAAGTTATAAAATGTAATGTATTTGTAAATGTATTTATTATTCTTATTATATTATTTATTATATTATTCTGCAAGGTGTATGTAAACTTTTGAGCATGAATATGTTGTTATGCATTACTGTAATTGTAGCATGCCAATAATGCTGAATTGTATTTAATCCAGAATATTCCTTTAAAAGCTTTAACACTTTCATGCCAGTTTTTGTATTTCACTCTGGCCTGAGAGAAAGAACTGACATGCAGAGAAAAACAAATATTGTTCAGTCTGTCATCGATCTATCCAGATAGAGCAAGAGATAAAGAAACATTAGAGGGGAATTCGCCTTCAACCCCAAATCTGATGTTAGTGTCAGAACCACATTACCCGAGTGAAAGCTCAACAAGACACTCATTTCTGTTAGCAGGCTTTTGGGGTTTGTAAACTGTTTCTGCATCACAATAGAAAAAAAGATTCAAGAGTTTTATTTGTCACATACACAGTTATATACAGAATATACAACCGGCAGTGAAATGTAAACAGGTCCGCTCCATGGACAGTGCAAATTCACAGTTAAAAACACAAGGAAGAAATTATAATAGAAATAGGATATAAAAAAAGTACTTCTCTCTATATATATATATATATATATGTCTATATCTGTAGAATTATAAATAATCAAGTCAAGAGAAAAAAGGTAACAAATAAGGATAAAGTGGAATAAAATAATTGAAGTAGACTTTGCAGTGAGTAAACTGTAGACTTATAAATATGTGGTTAACAAATGTATAAAGAGTATAATGTGCAAACAGGTTTATGACAGGTTGTTACACAGTAAACAACAGAACAGAAAGTGCAGTGCAATGTCAGTGTATCGATGTTTATCCTGACGTGAAGTCACGTGATGTTAAGTGACTGAGTTCAGGAGTCTGATGGCCTGGGGAAGAAGCTCCTGCAGTCTCTCAGTTTTGGCCATCAGGCTTGGAAGCGCTACCAGATGGTAGCAGCGTGAAATGAAGGTTTGCAGGGTGATTAGAGTCCTTGATGATCTTGGTAGCTCTACCTTTGCAGCGTTTGGTGTAGACGTCCTGCAGAGACGGAGAGCTGACCCTGAGATACGCTCGGATAAGCGCACTACTCTTTGCAGGGCTTTGCGGTCATGACTGGTGCTGTTCCCATACCACGCTGTGATGCACTGAGTTAAAACACTTTCTATCGCCCTAAATAGAAAGTTTTCAGGATAGCTGGTGAAACCTGAATTTCCTCAGCTGGCGCAGGTGGTACAGTCTTTGCCTGGCTTTTTCACCTGTGTCTGAATGTGAGCAGTCCAGGTCAGGTCCTCGGAGATGTTTACTCCCAGGTACTTGAAGCTGCTCACTCTCTCTACTGGTGACCCGCTGATCATGAGGGGAGTATGTCCGTTGCTGTCGCTTCCTGAAGTCCACAATCATTTCTTTGGTCTTGCCAACATTCAGAGAGAGACAGTTGTCCTGGCACCATGATGTTAGATGCTCCACCTCGTCCAAGTATGCCGCCTCATTGTTGTTGGAAATGAGGCCCAGGACAACAGTATCATCAGCAAATTTGATGATAGAGGTGGAGCTGTGTGTGGACAAACAGTCATGCGTGTAGAGAGTAGAGCAGGGGCTCAGGACACAGCCCTGTGGAGCTCCCACACTCAGGGTGATGGAGGTGGAGGTGGACTGGCCTATTCTCACCACCTGAGGCCTGCCAGTGAGGAAGTCCTCAATCCAGTGGCAGAGAGAAGGATTCAGGCCGAGATCCAGGAGTTTGGAGGTTAGCTTGGTGGGAACTATGGTGTTAAAGGCTGAGCTATAGTCAATAAATAGCAGTCTTACGTGGTTCCCACTTTTGCTGTCGATGTGAGTGAGGGAGGAGTGGAGGACATGAGAGATGGCATCTTCAGTCGATCTATTGGGACGATAGGCAAACTGAAGAGGGTCCAAAGTGTCAGGAATGAAGGCGCAAATGGTGTTTTTAATGAGTCTCTCAAAGACCTTCATGACTATAGACGTGAGAGCCACTGGACGATAGTCATTTAGGCAAGAGGGTTTACTTTAGGGACAGGGATGATGGTGGATTTTTTTGAAGGAGGTGGGGACCACAGATGTAGCGAGGACTCATTAAAGATAGATGTAAACAACCCGGTGAGCTGATCAGCACAGGACCGCAGAACACGACCTGAAATACCATCCGGCCCAGCAGCTTTCCTGACGTCCACACGCTTGAGTGCTCTCCGAACTTCATCCTCCGAGACAGAGATCACGTGATTGTTGCTGCTCTGGTAATTTCCTCTAAGCGCCACTTGGCGGAGTCGCGTTGCCGCGGTTACAGTCAAAGCGGCGTAGAAAGAGTTTAACTCGTTCACGAGCAATGGATCAGCGCTCACCTCTGCAGAGGATTTAGATCCAAAGGAGCAGATGGACCTCAGACCTCCATGCGTAGTCGTTGAGTTGGAAATGAGACTCACTCGGTCTTTATAACGGAGTTTTGGCGGCTTTAACTGCTCGTCTGAGAGCATAGCAGGACGATCTGTATTCATTCATATTCCCTGAATGGAGACAAGCAATACTGCCTATGGATTGAATTGTCCACCCACGGTTTCTGATTTGAGAAGGATTGTTATTGTTTGCGTGGCTTGCTCTGTTGTTGATGAAAAGTCTGTGAACTCGCTTACGTCAGCTGAACTCGCCGGAACATGTCCCAATCCACATCGCCCAGAGCTGCCTGTAGCGCGGTCTCTGAGTGGGTGACCAACGCTTAACTTCCCGCCTCACCGGGGTTCCTGGAGGAGCTTTTGTTTGTATTCGGGAGTGAGGAAAATGGCGGCATGATCCGATTTGCCATGGAAGTGACCGCGCTTTATAGGCGTTCTTAAGGGAGTAGCAGTGATCCAGTGTGTTTGCTCCTTTGAGCGTGCTGGTGAAAGTTTGGCAGGACTTTCTTTAGGTTTGCTTTGTTAAATCGCCCCGCGCAATGAATGCCGCGTAATTGTTGGTTTATGACGCCAAACATCATGAAGGCCAGATAAAGCCAGCGCTGTGTCTGCCTATTTACAACCGCAGAAAACTCCCTAGGCAGATAGAATGGGCGGCAGATGATTGTTAAATGTTCCAGATGAGGCGAGCAGGACCGCGAGAACACTTCCTGGGATCGCAGTTTCTTGTTGATCATGAAACACACTCCACCGCCTTTGATTTACCAGCCTCGGCTGTTCTGTCCATCCAGAAAACAGAGAAGTTCTCCGACGGCGTCACAGGCTGTGTCCGGGACCGCGTGGCGTGAGCCATGTTTCAGACAAACAATAGATATTACAGTCTCTCATGTCCCGTTGAAAACTTATCCTGGCTCTAAGATCGTCCATCTTATTATCCAAGGATTGAACATTTGCTAGAAGAATGCTCGGGAGAGGAGGGCTGAATGCCCTTTCCTCAGTCTGTTAGATACCAGCGCGTTTCCCACGGTGTTTCTTTGTTCTAAATCCATTGTTCAACTCGGCGTCAGAACCATGGCCACAGAGGATCGGCGAAAGTGTCAAACAGTCCAGAGAGGTAACCAATGTCCAAAAGAGTTTTGCTGTCGCAGTAGATCAATGCAGATGATAAGTTTGTAAAACTGAGAGTAAAAGAAAGTAAAATAGTAAATTTCTGCATCACAATAGAAAACACAGCGGCGCCATTTTGTACTACCATTGCGTGTACTACCAAGCGTGCTTCATCAACACGCTTACAGAGCAAGCCACGCAAACAATAACAATAACGTCCTTCTCAAATCAGAAACCGTGGGTGGACAATTCAATCCGCGCGGCAGTGAACATTTTGAGTTCATTGTATTCCACCTAAACCCTTAAACAAACATCTACGATTGACTCATGCTCATAGCACCACCAATCAATCATTCACAATGACAATCTATATGTCCTCCTCCACAAATATCACATATTAGATTGCCAAGAAAACTATTTCTATTTGTGTTAAATGGATTAAGGTGAGAAGGAGGAATGGTAGACAAGATTTCATGGGGAGACAAAATGGCAGGCTCTTTAAATAAAAATGGTTTTATAGTGGCTATTAAAACATTTCTAGGGATTGCATGACTTTATAGAGTCTTTAGAATGACTAAGTATTTAATATTAGTTAAAAGTTAGTGATTAATTGGCAGATCATAGTAATGGTACAGCCTCATTTGTCCCAGATCTTTTGAATTTTGATAGCTGTTGGTAACATAGTGGTAGCCTTTATTACATTTATTTACTTTATTTTACAGTAAATGAATGGTAAATGGGCAAGGACAAATAGAGTTCCAATCTAATTCTCATAGACAATTCTGAGATTTTTATAAGTGGTCATTTAATGCATTCTAAAGATGCTCAAACCATGAGATAAAAAAATCTAATTAGAACAAACAAGGAGCAAAAAGGAAAGAAATCTGGAAGCTTTATAGCAAAGTACCGCTGTTTTAAGACATTGTGGAGAGATGTGAAATTCAATAAGAGGCAAATGTAACTGTCAATATAATATATAGGAACATATTCTCCATTATTGTAAAATATCTCTTTGGTAAAGGCTGATTTAACTGAGTGAGTGTGTGTATATATATATATGTTTGTGTGTGTTACTGTACAGAGCTCAATGACAGGCTCCATCGCACTTATCTCTGAAGGACAATCTCTAGCAGCAACAACACAACATTATCTGAAAATCAATTTTCTCAAGTTTCCTTTTGATCATTTGAGAGTTTTGAGAGCTGATGCAGAAGGGGAATAAAAGTGAGCGTATTTTGAAGACAATGAAAATAAAAGGCCTTGAGCTGGAGAGTATATAGCATTAATAGGAAACATTGATCCGAATGGGTCTGTTCAGTATGGTGCACATGCTGTTGGGGAAGGAATGTGACATGTAATGCTTTATAAAGGGAAATACTTTTAAAACTCTTCCTATTTTCTTGTATTTCAAAATAATATGTTATCTTCCACTCAAACGTCTTTAAATATTTATTTAGGTGATCACAAATACAGTACAAAATAGGGTTACACTTTATTTTAAGGTGTCATTGTTAAAGTGTAATTATATATTTAAGTACTGAGTTATAATAATTAACTACATGTACTTAGTATATAGGGTTAGGGTAGGATTGGTTGAGGGTTAGTTGCATGTAATTATGCATAATTTACTGTTATTACTATGGTAAGTAAGTACATGTAACATGTATAACAATGACACTGTAAAATAAAGTGTTACCCATTTTTTTGTTACCCAAAATAGAAATATTGTGAAAATATGTATATCTAATTTTATATATATTCAAATATTTTAGAATGAGATCATACCTGTGATGGCATCATTACTCCAGTCTTCACTGATCCTTCAGAAATCATTCTAATATGCTGATTTGCTGCTCAAGAAACATGAAAACAGTTGTGCTGTTTAATATTTTTGCAGAAAAATATTTTCGGGGATAATGTTAGAGGATAACGTTAGGGGAACATTTGAGTATAACATTAAGGGAATGTTAGAGGATAATGTTAGGGAACGTTAGATTATAACTAAGGGGAACATTACAATAACCAAAAACAAACCTTTAAAAATAACATTCTGGAAGCCAAAAATTTTAGCTGGGTTACAAGCTGTAATTATGAGGTCATGAACGCGTTTTACATGTTGAAATTATGTAATTGCAGTAATTACGACATGGCGTGAACGCACCTACAGTCAAACATGATCTAAAACAGCCACATAACCTAAAAAAACTGATGAAAAGAAGGTAAAACATAATCTTGCACCAACATAAATTAGAAAGTGGAGTGTCATCGTTATTTAAATAAATTTTGTAAATTTTGTAAAATGTTGTAAAAATGTTGTATTAAACCACATAGCTCGTCCTTAATTTGTTAAAATATGCTGTGATTTGAAATTTGAACATGGATTTTTATTCTTATTTTACATATATACACAGACATTTCATGGAACGTTAGGTCATGAATATATGCCTCAAAAGTCATGGAAATGTATTGGTAGAAATGTGTATGAACCCTGACTATAAAGACACAAATGTCAAGCAAATGTAAAGTAAAATGCATTGTGGACAGTACCCCTGTTATCACATGCAATCGGCCCCTTAAAGACAGTGTTGGCCCTCTGAAACGTGCAATTGTTCTGGTTGTGCGAGAACAATGGGTCGTCTTCGCCCTCACATGCCCACCATACCAGCTGGTGATGACAAACCATGTCGCCACACTAACCCTCCTTGTACGTCCAAACGCCCATCGAGCACATAAGAACACTGTTGTCCTTGGCTGGTCAATGGACACTTGATTGTTTGTGAACCAGTGCTATGTGTTGGTTTGCCTGGACTGGGGGTGGAGGGTGGCCTGGACGAGCATTCACGATGCTACATATTTGTCTTGGAGGCCACAATAGAAGTACACATTTGGACTCAATGAGACACATTGAGTTAGACTGGACAAAGGCAGGGCAGCTCACGAACACGCTCATGTAAAAACATGGGCACATATATGTTAGCGCAGCATTAGCATGTCAATACCGAAGAATCCTAAACTGCTTTGGCATGCATTGGATTACCATAAAAAGAAAGCTAGAATTAAAAATGAACTGGCTTATTAAATCATGCCCCTTTTTTTCAGTGTCTTTTCCTGTTCTAGCACAGAGGTTGCTTACAAAATTGGGCATGTTCCATCTGAACACAGTGTGCTTGAAAGGAATCTCTTTGAAAATGACAAAAATACTAATCATGCAACTGCTGTTGGCATGTAACAGTTAGTTTTCAAGGCAGATTATAATGGTCACAGGTTTAATATTTTCGATAAATAGGAACTTCACAATGAGGAAGTATGCTTGCATGACCTGTGTGAGCATTTGCAGTAGCCAGTAACGAGCTCTGGAATGAGAAGATTTCGATATAACAGACTGACAGAACACTGTGTAGCATAAATGAGCCAAGTCTGAATTACAGTGGGCTGTGACATTTGCTCTTTGGAAGATTTTGAGTTCTATGACTCACGTGTTTCTAAAGGTTGGTCATTACATCTGAGTCGCTGACAACAAGCCACTCATGATGAAATGAAAATGCAATTCTTTGTTTAACCTTGTTTTGGTTGTTTTTGACTACTTGAACTGGATTTTTTTAGCCCAATATAAACTCCTGAGTGCACCTGAGTGGTATAAGGCTTGATTTTCCCCCTAAGCTTGTCAAACACATAAAATGTTAGAATTTCTTAGTGGCATTTTGTGGCATAGTGGCGTAGTTCTAAACTCATTTAGAACAAACTGATATGCAAGTATGTCGCACAACTGCAAAATTTGAAGGTTTTGTCAGATTGTTTTTGACGGATTTGTCTGGTTGGCATATTGTCAGTGACTAACAGTACTAAGACAAAAAACTTAATCCAAGCATTGTAGACGACTTTGGAAAAGGCTTGTTACAGGTATAATCTGATAACAATTACTGATATTATATTATATTATATTATATTATATTATATTATATTATATTATATTATATTATATTATATTATATATTATATATTATATTATATTAAAGTTTACCCATTAAGTGTTAGTGCTATATACATTTAAAATATTCTTTGGTCAGAGAGAATTTTTATGTTTTTGAAAGAAATCTCTTTATTTGATCTAAAACACAGTAAAACTGTAATATTATACAGTGGTGACCAAAATTATTAGAACACTTGGCTTCTGAGAGTCGTCTTATTGGGCCTGGATTTATTTTCCAAGAGGACAATGACCCGAAACATTCTTTTAACTATTGCCGGAACTACCTGCGACGGAAGGAATCTGCTGGAAAATTGAAAATGACGGACTGGCCTCCTCAAAGTACGGACCTCAACAACATTGAGCACATTTGGGGCGAGTTGGAAAATAAACTGGGCAGATCTATTGTGCATTCAAAGGAAAGCCTTTGGCTTCAGTTGCAGAAGGCAATAAGGCATGGGATAACATTAGTTTGCTCAGAGGAAATATATTGACACTATGCCAGAGAAATGTGCTGCTGTAATTGCTGCAAAAGGTGGACATACCACATATTAAAGTTAAAAGTGGATAAAAACAGTACGACTCACTTCATCTGATATATGTTGAACCATCTGCATGCTTCATAAACATTATGAAATGAAATCATGTTTTGGAGACAAATAAAGGTAAATATTTTCAGATCTGTCAGGTGTTCTAATTATTCTGGCCACCACTGTAAAATGTGGTTATAATTTAAAATAATATTTTTCTATTTTAAATCATTTAAAAAGCTGATTTATTCCTGTGATGGCAAAGCTGAATTTTCAGCAGCCGTTACTCCAGTCTTCACATGATCCTTCAGAAATCATTCTAATATGCTGATTTCTTGTTTTGCTTTATATTTGTGTCGTGTGGAAACTGAGATACACTTATTGTCAGCATTATTTGATGGTTCAAAAGAACAGCATTCATTTGAAATGGAATGTTTGTAACAACAATGCATACTGTAATATTTTTGTATACCTATTTTAATGAAGAAAAGTATTAATCTTTTCTTAATCTGCATCTCACTGACCCCATATTTTTGAGTGGTAATATATAGCAATCAAAGGTTAAGAATAACAATAAATCTGTTGCAAAATCAGTTTTTTTACATACTGTCCGCTTGTTTATTTGTTGCATTTTCATTTAAGGAGCTGTGCACATCATGGACTCCAGTGGACAACCAGTGTATCTTCAGAACAAATGCCAGCAAGACTGTGGATAATCATTCCTATTACAACCACACATATGGCTCTTGAAGACCTCTTTTAGTCACAGCGAATCAGACATTAATGACCTCAGGGATGAATGTCACAGAGGCGGAGGGCAGTCTTAAATCTTTCAATAAAAATTGCTCTCAGAAGTAAAGCATATTCAGATGGACTACCAATCTTTCAAATCCCACAAGTTCCATCATGTCTTATTCATTATCTACACACGGTTCCCAGTCCTTCCATTTCCTCCCACTTCTGCGAGCATTTCCTCTATTAGTGTCTGGTCCAAATGTAATATCAGTAGATCAGATGTCTGCGCTTAAATATCTCGAGACACTATTTACGAGTCACTATTTATGTTTCGCTATTTATAATTTACTATTCATGACTGATTTGATTACTGAACTTCTTTTTACTGTCTGTCTACTCTTGTATCTCTTGATTTTGCAGTGACATATAGTAGCTGTATCATGTGTTTTTCATTACAAAGCATGGTTGAAGCAATCATAAACATATATAGTACTTCCCCACCCAGCATTTTACGATGTGGTGAAACTGACTGTGTTATGCCTTGGGCTGAGCTGGGGTCTTCATACTCTGTTGTTGTGTGTGCTGACATTAGAGTGAGATCAGAGAGGAGAGAATCTGATTTCTGCAGATGGCTATGACGTAGTGGAACCTAGAGATATTTCCTTCAACATGTGTGTGTAATCTGCAACACCCCATTCCTGAGAAAGAGAACAGAGCATTTGCCAAGAATACTTTGAGCACAGGCTCTTGATCCAGTGTCTTTTGTTCCTAAACTGGACAACTTTGAAGACAATTCCAGGTGTGTAAATACAAACAGAGCACATTTCCTTCTATAGTGTTAAAGCGATGTGATCCTTAGATGACACATTTGCTTTTTTTGGGCTATAGAGAATATACATTTTACTACGCACTGTACTAATACTGGCTTAAAGAGTATCAGTTCTGTAATTGCTGAAACAATACAATAAAATTATGATCTTGAAGAAGTAACTGTTGTTTTTACATTGTGATCATGTCCCACACGATTCCCCAATGTGTTATGTGGTAAAAACAAACCAGTTAATTTTTGTGGTAAACCTGGTTTTGAACTTACTACGCAGGCCAACAGAGATGACAATTGTTTTAAATGAAGCTATAAAATGTGGCTTTTATTTTCTTTCTATGTTTGTTTTAATGTAAGTCTCTGGGTCTAAACTGGATCTGTTTCAAACCCTCCAAGCCTGTTTATATGACTCTTGAGAGTCCATTGCTTCACACTGAGAAATTTCACTTTAGCCCACAAAAGACAAATGTACACACAATCAAATAACATGTGCTTCTCTTTTTAGCACATCTACTGCTCAGGATGTTGCTAAACTTTTGACATGATCTTATCAGTCTTTGTGGTTAAGCAAGCTTTTATTGATCAAAATCACAGACTTCTAGAGTAGAAGAACAGGATAGATACAGGTTTGGTGAGTAAATGATGACAGATTTTTGGGTGAACTATTCCTTTAAGACCCCTTTTTAGGTCTTGTATTCTCAGTCATCAGTCTTTCAGAATATTTCATCAGTGTTTTCTGAGGCAGTCATACGATTTTCAGATGTTGCTCATCTGGTATAGTGTGATGGATGACTGAACTGACAGATCAATCCGTAGGCAGCTGTGGTGATGTCATCACTTAGACTGCTAGCTCAATTAATGAAGTGACTTCTAAAAACAACAGACCACAGATTTCTGTCCTTCAAACCCTCACTGTTTGACATTTTGGAACTAAACCAAACTCAGGAATAGATATCTATCTAATCACATCCATTGATCATGGAGCGGACGTGCGAGGCTGGTGATCCTTAATGTATCTGTCATCAATGTGAAAGACAAACAGAGATTATGGATGGCTCTAACTCTCCCTGAATCAGTGTAATATCTGCTTGGATCAACCAGTGGAAAAAACAAGGCATAGATTCCTGTAATCATGCCTGTCTCTGACACACCTCTTGGTCGGACATGGCTGTCACACCCTTCCAGTCCCCCCAATTAACAGCCATCTGTCTCTCTTTTGGATTTGTGACAAGGGCACCAGGACCTTGGGGCATGTGCGACATGCAGCGGAGGTAAGGTGGTGATGTGAAGGGCTTTACAAAGACCTATCTATAGCACTCAACCGTCCCAGTGCCCAAGGTGTCAACTAGAACATATTGATCTCCCTCTGTTGCCCATAAATCAACCGTAATTGTTATGATGCTGGCAACACTTTAGTGGATGTCCCCTATTGTAAAGTTAATTTAAAGGAACCACAGCAGTCAACATGATATGAGTCATTGAGGTTCAGTTGCCTAAAAGCATCTAAATGGCATTTTCATATGTTTGCCATTTCCCTTCATACTGTCAAAAACCTAAGCAGAAAAAAAGACTTTTTGCCTGATAAAACTGAGAATAAAATGCACATATAGTGTTTGTAATTAGAAGACACTTATTCAAAACAAAGGCGTAGATGACCCCTTGATTTCGTGGAATCATGGGAGTTGTTGTCTTCACCTCTACAGTCGGTGGAAAAGAATCTGACGGGACTAGGGCAGAAATCATATTCATGGATGAGCTAATATATTAAAGATTTATTAACATTACTGTAGTATGAAGCAGGGTGGGGCTGAAAGCCGTTGGAGCGATTGCTAATGAGAGACAAGTGAGACACACAGCTTGAGAGCTTTCATTATGCCGCAGACGAACGCTTCCTCTTTTTCTGCTCATGCGTACATGGGGAAACGCATCATAGATAGATTTGAGTGTGTTGAAAGTTATGTTATAATGCTACTCTGTGCGTTCGCTTAGCGGCTACTATGAGACACTTGTTGCACACTCCAGTTAGCTAGATCGATATTAGGCATGGTAAAACATGGTATTCTCTGTAAATAAGAAACAAAATTTAATAAGACTAACTGTTTTGAGCTATATAACAATTATTATTTTTTCTGTTGAAGAATGTATCCAAACAGTTTCTCACTTGTCCAATGAAATAATATATTAAAGCGTCTTTGGTGTTTCCATGGTTTCTACAAAATAAAACCAGAAATCGAGGGTAACGTGGGTATGATGTCATTGATAGGCGACTCATGGACACGGTCCGTGTCCTGGTTAAAATAGCTTATTTCTCTGGATTTAAACATTCTTGGAAACATTTGGGATAATGTACACAAGTCAAAATATATAATATTGTTCTAGTGGTTTTTGGATATTTTAATCCAAAAATCATACATATTGTGCCTTTAAAGAACTGGAAAGATATATACACTGGAATAACTGGAAAGAACTGGATATATACACTGGACCAGTGTAAAAAAAAAAAAAGGGGGTACTGTACAATTAAGGCCCATTCACACCAAGGGCGATAACTATAATGATAATGATATAGTTTTAAAAATCGTTATAAATGTAAAAAAAAAAAACCAGAGCCCACACCACAACTATAATGATGGCACAGAGGAATGATATAATTGGAATCACTTTCAAAATATTTTCCATCTGATGAACGATAAAAACATTGACAGCCAATAAGAATCCATCCTGCTTTAAAGAGCTTGAGCATTTAAAGCCACAGAATACAGAACTGCAGTGTACTTATAATAAACAGAACGTTATTGCATGTTGGTGTGGACTCTAATATCATTACAGATGTCTGTATAGTTATTGTTCTTGGTGTAAATGGGCCTTTAGCCGGCTGAATCAGGGTGATCCTGACACAGAGTGCTTAATACACAGTGACTCCCCAAATAAATCAATTTTTTGATAAAGCTTTTGCTAAAAATAGTTCCTTACAGAGGAAATAAATAAATATGTAGATGTTGAATAATATTATTTTTCACCTAAAGCTTTCAAGTAAATCAACAAGTAACATTATAGTATTAAAGGGAAATGTGCCTTTGTCATTTTTACTACAGTTGATTACTCAAACGCAAGATAGCTCTAGTTGCATTTGTAAGAGTGATGTGATACACAAGACATGAATGTAGTGCAAGTTTCGGTTCCCAGTTGAGTGGACCAATATACAGCGTTGCCATGGATGGCGGCAAATGTTAGGAAATATCTGACTGCTGAATGGTGCAATTGACAAACCAGAATAGAGTTTCCAGAGAGCCTGGAAATATGCGTTAAATAAGGACATCTTTTTTCTTGAGTGTTTGAGACTTTTATATCCATGCAAGTTAGCACTTAAGTTGTGCTCAAAATCCTAATATGATTTTATCATCTTAAGACTTAAGCGTATTGTATGTGCTACTTAATTGTAGCTGTATATGCCTATTATCTCTATTGTATTTTTTAAGGAAAGGGACTGTTGATGAAAATTAGCCTTTCGGCTAACTTGAGTACATTTACATGTATTTGAATTTTAATTAATGTACCCTGTCTCTTTTCAAATAAAGAAAAAAGGAAGACACAAATGTGAAATGATGTGAGCAGTTTTTGAACTGAATCGCATCATCCCCACAGCCTCACACCAGTACGTCTATTTCCATTCTGCCTGGCATCATTCCGTGCCTATTAGCATTTAGTGGCTACATGTGGGTTTGAGAGTCACCTCAGGGTATCTTTTTGCCTTCAGCGAACTTTCCTTTTTATTGAGAGGGAAAGAAGAAGAAATGAAGTGGCAGCAATAGAAGTGTGGTTGGAGGCCAGGACTGCCCATCTACTTGCAGGGTGGCATGTTGTGATGCCTGTGGGTTTCTCTGCTCTCCAGTTTTCCAGTCTAATGTTCAATGCACTTAAACCCTCTTTTTCTTCCCGCTGTGCGCCCGTGCATCAGATATGTTACATTACCCATTATGCATAATGGATTAGCAATAAATCTATTTCTGTAACGGGGCTATGTCTCCTGCATTATGTCTCTGAGGTCTTTATTAGTGAATACCAATGATTTTGTGCAGGAAGAAGCGGAGGGAGAATGAAAAGGGGTGATGAGGGGGAGGAATGGAGCTGAAATAGCTGTTGTGGATCGGGAGAGAAATGAGTATGCTGGCACTGCATTATTCAGCGTCAATAAAACACTGATGCATTCTCGGCATCTGAAGATAATAGATTCATAATTGGTGCATCTGAAAAATAAACAGGTTTGATGTATCAGAAAATGAATACATCTGATGTAATTCTTTCAACAACCACTGATCATGATCAAGGACGTACACAATCTGTGCCATAGAAAGCTTCCAAAATTTTCATAGAACTAATATTCACAAAATTTCCCTTTCCCTCAGTGCTTGTGATTTTATGATAAAACTAAATATTATAAAAAGTAAATGTATTAAATAATTTTAGCTATTTCTATTATGATTTCAGCTACCAATAAAAGTCAAACAATTTTTAATTCATTCCTAATTTTGCAGATTTCCCCTTAAAGGTGCAGCAAGCGATTTCTAAGAAACACTGTTGATATTTGAAATCACCAAACCAAACACGCCCCTACCGAAAAAAGGATCACATCGCTTTCTTGATAGCCCCACCTCCAAATTCATGAACACACTGTGCAGCACAGGCACCTCCCTCCTCATGAGTACTGCTGATTGGCTACAAGGGTGTTTTGGTGCTCGGGCCGATCCACTTTCAACTGCGTTTCTCAGAATTCGCTTAATGCACCTTTAAAATGGAAAAGAAAGTATAGCCTCTTTTTATACAGAAATTCCAGAAAATACACTGATAATGTGTCCTGGGATTTGTCCCAGGATCGTTTGATTTTGGTTCATTCACACTGGCAGTGATTTTCTGGAATCGGTGTGTGTGTTCACACACATCCCGTAAAGACACGTGACATCAGGATGTGATGTGTAATGTCTCTGCACTGTCCACAGCGTCTTAAGTTTACTTATGATCTGCGATTTCTCTCTTGAGAAACCTCATGCTTTTTTTTTCTGATTCGATCATAAACAGCTCATTGCATACCGTTCCACTCGGCAACCTCCCGCGGTCTCTCTTGAAGCCAATACGGAAGTGACTTAAACTGCAATTCACTGACTGGCCACTAGAAGGGAGTCTCCATCTGTATACTCCGCTATGTTAAAATGCCCAACTTTACAGCAGAAAAAAAAAAAAAAAAAAAAACATGTTTACAGCTTGGTAGAAAAAGGTTTTGGTCTATATAGCTAATTTTGCCCATCATGACAACTGTGAGGGGGGTGTATTTTTTTTTATAACTCATCTGTTTAAATTATATTAAGCCTTAAAATTCTGCATAATTAAGGGTGGTCAAGCTAGGCGGGAGTGGTTTCAGCAACCATGCTCCTCAGCTCCATCCACGTCCCATTTTCAGCTATCAGAGAGTGATGCACTGTGATGCGCTGCCAAGATGGCAACCGCTGGCTTTAGGTTTCAAAAATGCACTTCGGAAACCTACAGGTGATGTCATGTATGTGATTTTTTTTTACTGTCTGTGGTTCCACTAAGCTGGAGAACAATCTCTGCTTCAGCATTATCACTACGACATTGATGCCCCTTACGACATTGATCCTGCCTTCTTTTTCATACAGGGACTGATTCCGGCAATGTTACTAGGTCCTCATCCCGGGATCAGTCCTGGGATCAATCCCTAGACATGTTTGCATTCACACAGAAGGCACTCTAGCAATTTTATGGCAATTTTGTGGGATATCTCTGTGTGAAAGAGGCTTGCAAACATGATCATACAGACATATTTAATTATGTCTAACATGAGCACTGATGGTTTTGAAAAGATGCAGGAAATGCAGGCAAAATTTCCTTTTGTGTTCTTCAAATTCAGAATTTTCCAGCAGATATGGTTGAGAAAAGTCACAGATGTGAACCTCAGTCTAGAGGTCCTTTTTTTATTTTGGAAAGAAAAAAGTGGTGTTTTTCTCAAGCTGACTAAATTATTCTTCAAACAGAGCACCCAATTGCCTCGCTATGGTTTCCCAACAGTTAGGACCACCACCTGACATGTGAGTGACAGGTGATGGGCAGCTGAATCTACAACTAAGGTGGGCTGCCTCACTGGAGGTGGTCTTAAGAATGTCTGCTGAAATGCTTTGCTGCAGTGATGCAGACAGGGTTTTGATGATATGAAAAGACTTGTAGAGAAATCATGAAATGAGGAGTCATTTGACTCAAATACACATTTAAGAGATACTGCAGGCGTGAGTCCTTCTGAAATGAGACTGATGGTCTAAATAAGGATAAAAAGATAAAAATTCAGTGTTATTTATGTAGGCAGTAGCTCACACAATTCTTGTCACATACAGTGTAAATTTACACACATTTTTGGCAATCACTTTCTTGCCAATGCAACTTAATCACAATTACATATATATATACACACACATTTTGTTAAATTTATGCTTAAAACAAGAAAGAAAAATGCCATTACATAAACTGTATTTTTCTTTTTCTTATACTATTGGACTTTCTTGTTTTAAGCATATACCTGGGATGAGAAATTAACATTAAGTCTTATTAAATCAAGTAAATAGATACAAAGACAAAAATACAAGTTAAGTTTTTTTCTTCTTTTTTCTTTTCGTGGTGCATGGGAATATATATACACAGAGCGAAATGATACAGATTCTTAATGCCTTGAACCATATGTCCATGTAATATCATATTCCTTTCTTTACATGGACACTTTGCACAACTTGTGTCAATAGACAATAATGGAATCTGAGAAGACGCAGACATGATGCCTAAGCATGGGGTGAACTTTGACCTTTCAACTGACCCAGGCACCATGCTGAATGTAAAGCTTGTTTGGCTTGTTGACAGAACAGCATGCATGCACAGGGCAAAGGCAGATGCACTTGCCTGTTTAACTCCTTCTTGGCTTTGGTATGTGTGCTATGACGTGGGAGAGACACTTAGTAGTCTCCCAGGCATTCATCATAACATCACAGACAAAGCATGTTCATTCTCTGTTTTCCACTAATATACACACACACTGGATTGCAGAGTACTGACAGGCTACAAACCAACTTTATTAGTACACAAAGGCCCAGTGGCAAAACATGCATCATTCGCCATGTTATACCCAACGTACATTCCCAGACATACAGCATTCTTACACACACTGAACGCTTATGTACATAGACTTGATTGTTCGATGAGCATACATTCATACCCAAACACACATGCAAACATGCAAATATATACAGTCCTTCACAAACTGTGAACAAATATCATTTAACAAAATCACACAACTGGGACAAACACATCACCATGTCACAAGTAGTTGCCAGCCTGTCTACACATGAAAACAGGTGCAGACGTTCCCTGTGTCTGTTTAACAATGATGCCATTTATCTTATGACCAAAATAAAGTTTTAAAAAATAAACATTTTACTGTCAGCTTATGGTTTTCTTTAAGGAGCCCCTTGCCTAAAGGAAAATGATGGTGGGAAAATAAAAAATTAAAATTGGAAAGACAACGTTTGCATTCAACATCAAAACGAGCCATTTTTGGAGCCTGATTAAAGGGATAGTTCACCCAAAAATGAAATTGACCCCATGATTTACTCTCCCTCAAGCCGTATATGACATTCTTGTTTCAGATAAATACAATCTGAGTCATATTAAATATCCTGGCTCTTCCAAGCTTTATAATGGCTGCCCAAAATTTGAAGCTCAAACAATTGCATCCATCCATTATAAAAGTACTCCACACAGCTCTGGTTGGTTAATAAAGGCCCTCTGAAGTGAATCAATGGGTTTGTGAAAGTAAAATATCCATGTTTAAAACTTTATAAAGTAAAATATCTACTTTCCATCAGACCGCCTTCTGTATTCAAATTTGATTTCTCATGTCATGACCCCTTTAAGCTGAAAACCATGAAATCAAAATGGACAATTCCTAATTTTTTATGGAATATCGCAGTTTATTATAAATGATTTATCCATGCACATTATTATTTTATTTAAAGTAATGTGCCCTCGTAATCTTTACTTAAAAGCATCTTTCCCTCCCCCTCACAACTGACATCTTATTAAATCCCGCCCTACATTATTCTCCTTCAAAAAGCTGTTTCACTCATATATATTCACCGATCAGGCATAACATTATGACCTAATATTGTGTTGGTCCCCCTTTTGCTGCCAAAACAGCCCTGACCCGTCGAGGCATGGACTCCACTAGACCCCTGCAGGTGTGCTGTGGTATCTGGCACCAAGATGTTAGCAGTAGATCCTTTAAGTCCTGTAAGTTGCAAGGTGGGGCCTCCATGGATCGAACGTGTTTGTTCAGCACATCCCACCGATGCTCGATTGGATTGAGATCTGGGGAATTTGGAGGCCAAGTCAACACCTCAAACTCGTTGTTGTGCTCCTCAAACCATTCCTGAACCATTTTTGCTTTGTGGCAGGGCGCATTATCCTGCAGAAAGAGGCCACAGCCACCAGGGAATACCGTTTCCATGAAAGGGTGAACACGGTCTGCAACAATGTTTAGGTAGGTGGTATGTGTCAAAATAACATCCACATGAATGGCAGGACCCAAGGTTTCCCAGCAGAACATTGCCCAAAGCATCACATTGTCTCCGCTGGCTTGCCTTCTTCCCATAGTGCATCCTGGTGCCATGTGTTCCCCAGGTAAGCGACGCACACGCACCCGGCCATCCACGTGATGTAAAAGAAAACGTGATTCATCAGACCATCCCACCTTCTTCCATTGCTTCGTGTTCCAGTTCTGATGCTCACATGCCCACTGTTGGTGCTTTCAGTGGTGGACAGAGGTCAGCATGGGCACTCTGACTGGTCTGCAGCTATGCAGCCCCATACGCAACAAACTGTGATGCACTGTGTATTCTGACACCTTTCTATCAGAACCAGCATTAACTTCTTGAGCAATTTGAGCTCCAGAAGCTTGTCTGTTTGATCAGACCACACGGGCCAGCCTTTGCTCCCCACGTGCATCAATGAGCCTGTTGCTGGTTCACCACTGTTCCTTCCTTGGACCACTTTTGATAGATACTGACCACTGCAGACCGGGAACACTCCACAAGAGCTGCAGTTTTGGAGATGCTCTGACCCAGTCGTCTAGCCATCACAATTTGGCCCTTGTCAACTTCGCTCAAATCCTTACGCTTGTCCATTTTTCCTGCTTCTAAAACATCAACTTTGAGGACAAAATGTTCACTTGCTGCCTAATATATCCCACCCACTAACAGGTGCCGTGATGAAGAGATAATCAGTGTTATTCACTTCACCTGTCAGTGGTCATAATGTTATGCCTGATAGGTGTATGTCACAATAGGAAATTAAATTAACAATTTATACTGTAGTACTATTACACATTGCCTACAACAGATGCTATCTGTTTGTACGACCAATGACAGGTAGGAAAAGTGAAAACCTATTTGAAAAAATGTCTTTTTGCACTTTCGTTTAGTGATAAAATTGCACATTTCACTTGTATTTTTTGGGTTGCAGCCATCAGTAAATAAATGCTTCAATAAGCCTCTGTTACAGGATAAGGGTTAAAAAAAAATGTGATGTGCACATCAGCATAACAAATCTGCGTATTTTTTTAACTTTCCACAAAGAAAATTAAATACTTTTTCTTTGTTTCACTCAAAGCCTATAATAATCATATTGAGGTGTCAATCAAATTACTATTGTGTGTTTTTCCTCTGAGATTTGCATAGTCTTTTGTCAATACATCTCACTGGCTTTGCCTAGTGAACTGTTTTCTCTCTCTATCAGAGAAGGTGCAGTAATGAAATGGTCTGTTCTCTCACTAGTCTGTTAATTACTTCTCTATTTATTTAGCCGTTGTGCTGTGGTGATGGGAGGCCCTGGGGATTGTCTGACTCCCATGCTAAATAGCCTGCATTCCAATCCCTTGATGCCCAGGCTAATACCATCCTCACTTTCATCTCCACGGCCTGGCAAATTAGCACCCATCTGAATCCCATAGTGAAAAATAAGGGTATAAAGGGACGCCTAGCATCCCGGAGGATGGTTCTGACCACTGAAATATCTGTTATATGCTTATATACACTGTGACATGACAGTGTTCTGTAAGTGTTTTAGCCCCAAACCATGTGATCCTTAAAAAATCCTGTCTGTTAAAATGATTTATCTTTTAAACTTTAACTTTTATTCAACATGGATGCATTAAATTGATCAAAAGTGACAGTAAAGACTTTTACATTGTTACAAAAAATATATATTTCAAATAAATTCTGTTCTTTTGACGTTTCTCACGTGTATAAATGATTAATTATCTTTTAAAATGAAAGATACAATTTTGTGGTCTTTTTTGCACCACAGAAACAAAACAAAAAGAAAAAAATATATATATTACCCTGTATTTTTGTCTTGTTTCCAGTTAATTTTTATTTTTATATTTAATTGATTTAATAAGATTTGAAGTTAATTTCTCATCCCAGGTTTATACTTAAAACAAGAAAAAAGTTGTATGTAAAAAAACGTATGTATCTATTTTCTTGTTTTAAGCATAAATCTAACAAAATTTGGTGATGTGGTATATATATATATATATATATAATATAAAAGAAAAAATATATTTTAATATCTAATCTAATCTGATATAATCTAATATATATATATTGTCTCTTGTGTATATTTTTGGGTATTTTTACTAGGAAAAAATGTGCTGATTAAGATTTTTCACAGCGTGTGCGTAGTTTAGCATGCTAACCCATGCCGCCCTTCACGCTCACTCAGTGTACAATCACAAAGGCAGCAGGAACACTGGTAAGGAGGCAGAACCATGTGTGAATGCAGGGAAGTCTTTTTCTCCTGTCTTTGGATCTGTGTCTTTGCATTTGGGATAGTTGCTTAAAATCTGATCCCAGGTCAGCATTTCATCCTCAAACTGTTCCCTGTAGGAGGGCCTCTCACTCTGGCATTTTGCTGTTGTGAGAGCAATAGCTGAAGTCTGTGTCCATCTGCATAAGAATGCTGCCCACTTCACAGAGGAAGGAGGAGGGCTGCACAAATTGATGAAAACTTTTCCTGTTCCCCCAAGCCTTTTCATTCCTCACTTTCTCCTGTTTCTCAAGACTTGGCTGGGACGTTTCACACACTGAAAATGTAGCATTTGAACATGTAAAATGCATGCTTATAAAAAAAGTTCAGTGAAGTAACAGGAAATACAGACGCAGGCCTAGTCAAACTTGATCACTGGGCTATTGAGTGTGTGTTTTTGTTTTATCAGGTCAGAATGTCTGAAAATGTAAATATAATAAGGTTTAGGTTTAGAAAGTGCACCAGTGTCACACAAGGAAGATGCCTATACCAGTAACTAACAAAAATGTTGTAAGAATATTTGCTAACATTCAAAAAAAAATTTTTTGTGCTAATGTTTTTTAATGTTATTAAAGGAACATATAAGGATTGCGAAGCGTTTAATGATATATGTGACCCTGGAGCACAAAACCAGACATAAGTCGCACGGGTATATTTGTGGAAATAGTCGACAATACATTGTATGGGTCAAAATTATTAATTTTTTCTTTTATCCCAAAAATCATTAGCATATTAAGTAAGTATCATGTTCCATGAAGATATTTTGAAAAATATTAGTAGTAGCATAAAAATATATAAAAAATATTAGTAGTAGCAATATGCATTGCTAAGGACTTCATTTGGACAACTCTAAAAGCAATTTTCTCTATATATTTTTTTATTTTGTTTTTGCACCCTCAGATTCCAGATTTTCACATAGTTGAATCTCGACCAAATATTGTCCTATCCTAACAAACCATATATCAATGGAAAGCTTATTTTTTCAGTCAGTTTAAAATTTCACATGCATACATACACACATACAAACTATGTAGGAATGTTTCATTAAAAAAGTTTAACAACTATAGCCTCTGATTGGATCCCCATAAACAAAGAGTCTGTATAATTCATAATGACTTTAAGAAAAACGTTGTGAATGGGAGCTCCAAAAGTAGCCTACATGAGTACTAGTTTGTCTGCATCTGCGTGAGAGAGAGAGAGAGAGAGAGAGAGAGAGAGAGAGAGAGAGAGAGAGAGAGAGAGAGAGAGAGAGAGAGAGAGAGAGAGATTGGGCAGGATTCTCCTCCCATTGGCGACTTCGCACGATGGCAATGTTGAGCAGTGTAGGGTTGATCATGATCATGTGACAGCTTTGGGAGAGAACGGCACAGAACGCAGAAACATCAGGCGCGACTAAAGGAGTTTCCACAGCGCGAGAGATAGAGCCTACAAGTGAACATTGCCCCTGCTTTAAAACCGTTATTCAAGTGCTCTGAAACACATCGACGGTCGGTAAAAAAAAAAAAAAAAAGTCCCGGGGAGGAGAAGCTGTTTTCAACAGCCTGGATAAAGAAAGGTTTGGTGGCGATAAAACATACTCCGTAGAAGAGGAGAGACTCACAAATCTCAGCGGGCATGCGGGAGTTTTTGGAGTTATTTGACTGCAAACATTCTACCAACAAATAAGAACTTTCGCGCAGATTCGTTTCGTTAATTGCGTCATCAGCTTTTTAAACTGATGATTGAGGGTGATACAAAGTTGCAACTCTTCGTTTGAAAAGTAGCAAGATTGAGTCAAAAGTTTGGAATAAAACGGAAAACATATCAAACCCCTTCCTTTGCGTTTTGTAGGGGGCTGTCGTGTTTTCCCAAAGTTTAACGCATTTTGAAAGTTTTTTTTTTTTTTTTTTTGGCCAATATTTTAAACATGGTTGGGGAAATGGAAACGAAGGAGAAGCCAAAGCCGACTCCTGATTATCTGATGCAGCTCATGAACGACAAGAAACTGATGAGCAGCCTGCCAAACTTCTGTGGCATTTTCAACCATCTCGAGCGACTGTTAGATGAAGGTGAGAATTCTATATATTTATCAAAAGAACGAATGAATGTGTTTGGATGAACACCAAGATGTATCTAGCTAAATATGTCAGTGTTGTCATTTTTTCTGTCCCAGTCTTGTTGTAAACAAGCTCTTAAGTTTGTTGTAAAAATGTATAACCTTTATTCATCTCTGGGATTCGAGTTTTTTTATTTGTTATCCTATTAATTTAGTAAGTAGCCTACACTTTGCAAGTAATGCTGCTACGCCAGTGGGTGGCGAGGTGTTGAGTGTGTATGAGTCTTTGAATCATTCACTCACTGATTCGTTGAAAGTATTGAGTCTTTCAGGGCTGAAACAAGCCTTATGATATTTTATTAAAATGTCCGTGCTTGCTAACATACCATGAGTCTATGGTCATGACTTTTGTCATGCTATATTAGAGAGTCAAAAAGGTCGTTTCTACACATCTTTCTTTAAAGCCACAATATGTAATTTGTCACCGCTAGAGGTCGCTTATTCAAAACAAAGGCGTAGCTTGATGATTTTGCAGATATTTTATTATGCCGCAGACGACCACTTTTTCTGGTCATGCGTATGTGGGGTAAAGCAGCACTGTTTTATCATATTATGTACATCTGACTGTTTAAAGTTATCATAATGCTACTCTATGTGTTCACTCAGCGGCTACTATGAGACACTTGTTGCACACTGCAGTAAGCTAGATCAATATTTGGCATGGTAAAACATGGTACTCGCAGTACATCAAGATTTAAACAGTAAGACTAACTGTGTTGAGTATATAAATTAGTTTTCTGTCGATGGATATATCCAAACGGTTGCTCACCTGTCTAATAAAATGCATAACATTTTAACGTGTCTTTGGTGTTTCCATGGAAATCGAGGGTAATGCGGGTATGATGTCATGGATAGGCGACGCACGGACACAGCCTGTGTCCTGGTTAAAATTGCTTATTTCTCTGAATTTAAACATTCTTGGAATAATGTAAGTACACAAGTCAACAAAATATATAACGTTGTTCTAGTGGTTTTTGGATATTTTAATCCACAAAATCGTACATATTGTGCCTTTAACAAGATTAACTCGGTGCCGCCTCAAAACAACGACTTGTTCAGTGAAGGAGGCGTGTTTGTTCAATTGATCCAAATAATGAAATGAATCTTCACAGCTCTTACTTTAAAGCTATTGTGGTTTAGTCAGTATTTGAAAGCAGTCAAAAGGAAGGGATTTCGATGAACGAAAGATATGGAAGATATGTCTCCATGGAAGCAAATAAAAAAAGGTTTATTAAAAAAACTGTTCTGTTCATGAATGAAAGAACACATTGGCTTATTACTACAGAAGTTTGTTCATTCTTTCAGACTGTAACAATGATGGTAATAATCATGTATTGATTTTTAATAGGCTTCAGAAACATTTTAGATGGTATAACTTCTTTCCTAAACGACCATAGCTGAATTTTTTTAGTTTGCTCAAATTAATCAATTACATGACCTGGAAATGTGTCTAATCAAATCCAAACACACTGAGATATTTTGCAGCAACCTTATTAAATCAGCACAGATGCATCCAATCACAAAATATCTTTACGGGTCATGGCGCAGTTGGATGATGCTCAGATTTGGGGAACTGCTGGCTGTGATCGAGACTAACCTACTTGTTTGTTTTGTGAATTTAGAGGTAGGGCTATTTTTAACATATACTACAGTGGCACATCCTCTGTCTAGGCTCTCCAGACCTGGATGGATTTGTAAAACAAGTTTTGTACTTAAATTGAAAAGCTTGAGTTTGCTCAAAGTTGACGTACTTCAAATATATTTGAATGCTACAGAATGCATGTAACCAGCAGTTTTCCTCTAAGAATGCAGCGGAAGCTAAGGATGTGATAACAGAACCACTTCTCTCTTTCTCCCTCTCATTCTAATCATACAGCCCATGGCCCTGGCTTATTTCATTCACAGTTTATTGCTTGATAATCCAGTATAATAATATAAAGGTTATCACTGCAATACTTTCATGGAGAGAAAGGTTATCTGCTAGATTTATATCCAGACTATCTTGCAATCCGTATTAGAGTGAATTCAGCTTCTGCTTCATTGGTACACTGAATCTCTCTAGAGTCATCATAGCTCACCCATAGCTTGTGGCATATTGAAGTATGTGTCATAAATAAACTCTAGGGGTTTCAGTTCCTCTGTTTAGAGCTAATTTAGCTTTGTCTGTTCTCTTTAGTTGAGCAAATTGAAAACTGGTTGGAGCTCTTGAAATGATGATTGACAGAAAAATAGGTGGAATTACAAAGTTTAGTTTTTGTCTCATATATTTTCCTTGTATGAGGATCCCAGTTCTCTCAGGTTATTTTAAATTTGTTACTGAATAATAAGCTTGGTATTTTGCTTGTGAACTTGTAGGCAATTTTTTCACACACTTATTGCGATTTATGATGCCAGAGAACTCCTGTTATTTGGGTTTGCAGTTTTCAAATGTGTTAATTTTTTACCTAAAATTCAAGGCATCATGACAGTTTCTAGTTGCTCTTATTGGTCTAGGTTTATCTCTGTATTATTTGAAATGTTATAGCAATGGATTTGTAGTTTCCAAATTAACACAACCCATTACATATAATATTTGATAACCCATATATTTGATATTCTGCACTGTGGTGTGTTATTGGTTCTGGGTTTTGTAAATCTCCAGTGTTGGTTTTCCAAGTGTTGCTCTTTTTCTTCTCACTTCTTTTGTGTTCCCTCTGAGGAACATTTATTCTGCTGGTATTCAGCTAATTGAATTATTAGAGTAATTATGCCATCATAGAAGGAAAATATCTGGGAGAGAGTCCAGAAGCAGTGTTGAACCTCTCTTTGAAAACACTGGCTTTTCCTTATCTGATTTTAGATATAAAAAGGGACTTCGGAGCCCCAGGGGGCCTACTAGTGATTCAAAGATGAAATTGTTGCAAAATGTGCTTTTCTTTTCTTTCCTTTTTTTTTAACTGCAACTGTTCTGTTGACTCTTATTATGAGGATAAATAATATTGGGTTTGCGTTAACAACATTGCTCAAATGTTATTGTTGGAGGCACTTTCAATAAATAGGGTACAAAATATGTCCAGAAAATTATTTTCACAATTTTTCAATAAAAGGGTCAGCAAAAGAAAGTAAGTTTTCTAAAGATTACATTTTTTTGTGTGTTCTTTTCTATGAATAAAAGTTAAATAAACCTTGAAATTAAATAGCCAAAATAGTATTTTTTAAGCTTGTAAGTCTGTCACTTAAATTAGTAATTTGGTAGTTTTAAATGTCTCCGTAGTATCATGTATTTCCAAAACGGGTGAAAGTTGCTCCAGACAAATGTGTTAGGAAAGTTTGAAATCTCTCTCGTGCCTCTTGACCTCTGATTGTCCTCACATTATGGTCTTCTCAGTTAAACTGTAAAGCTCTGGTCACCCCATCCAAACAGACTGGCACATGAGCAATGAAGAGACACCACTCTAACCTATATGCATCATATGACCGTGACAAGGGCACACACAGAGTGGAGTGGAGCAAAGATCACATGATTCTTCATAAGTCTGTCATCACTTCATGACTGTTAGATGTGCTGAATGTTCCACAGATGGAGATCAAGTGTGTCTGTGTGAGAGAGAGAGAGTGTATCGGGTATTAATGTGTGTTCCAGGAAACATTTTGTCACACATAATGTCTATATATCTGTTATTTAACAAGTTCATAATTGTTCCATATATACATGCTCCCCTGAAATGCCTGTGTGTGTGTGTGTGTGTGTGTGTGTGTGTGTGTGTGAGTGAGTGAGTGAGGTTATATGACCTTTTCGACCGAATACATGTGACATCCATGGTCTTTGATTTTGACTGCATTAAGCTATTACCTCCTTATCCGGATCCCGTGACACAGACAGAGCAAGATGCAGAAAGTCCCAGGGGATCAGGTTTGGGGCGAGGGCACGCCGACTAGACAGCTTCCCTCAAATTCCTGGAAAGTGCAACCAGGACAGATGTTGCAAAATGAACATGCACTAAAGGGAGTCCTTCTTAAAACGCTGTTCAACCCAATGATAAGCTCCATCAGGAAGTCACACCAGTTATTATATTTAGCATCAGAAAACATTGCATAAGACATGTTTTATTAATAAAGCAATATTGTATTATTACATTTACACTACTGTTCAAAAGTTTGGGGTCAGTTAGATTTATTTAATACTTTTATTCAGCAAATATGCATTAAATTGATCAAAATAATGTTTTTTTATATTTTTTTTTTTATACATTGTTATAAAAATATTTCACATAAATGCTGTTGAACTTTCTATTAATCAAAAATCCTGAGAAAAATGTATCATGGTTTCAACAAAAATATTAAGCAGTGCAACTCTTTTCAAAATTGATGATAATAAGAAATGTTTCTTAAGCACCAAATCATCATATTTTGAATGATTTCCGAAGGATCATGTGACAGTGGTTGCTAAATGGGAATAAATTACATTTTACAATATTCTAAAATATAAAACCATTATTTTAAATTGTAATGATATTTCACGATATTACTGTTTGTTTTTTTTTTATTAATTTATTTTTAAATCAAATAAATGGTGCATATAAGAGACTCTTTCTATGGCTATGTTCATGGCAAGAGCCAGGTTTAATTATTCAAAAATAAAAACTAAATTATGTTTAAGATTAATTCCTTCTAGAGTGAGAAAAGCCTGAAAATGTATTTTTGGCTCATGTGGATGAAAGACAACAACTCCCAGAATGCACTTGCTTTGCTGCCCTATGAGGCCACTCCCAAAGCCACTGCTACTGGATCACTTGCCCACCGTGGCACCGCCCCTACCGTTGTGTTATAATAATAAAATAATTTAGTTCAGTTAGAGAACACACTACAATTAAAAACTGAACGTGTCAATATAATGTGAGTGAGCTGAGTGAGTGTCACAGCACAAACGCAGCAGGAGTCAGATTACATTCATCACGAGAGTGAAGAGCTGAGGTTAGCGCGGGCGCGGCAGACGTTCACGGCGTGTGGTCAGTCTGGGGCGTTTTCAGAGCATGCCTATGGAAGCTTAACTTTCATAGGAATTCATTTGAAAAGTTCAAATGCTCACTTTGCTCCGCACCGCTCCGTTTACATGAATGACGATATTTGCGTCATCGGGGTACGATCATTCGAATATACTACCGGGTTTCTACTGATACAAAAATTCATGCTAATTGCTGAAGCATCCCTTTAATGGATAATAGAATCGGACAAGATGAACTCTTAGTGAAAATGTATGTGTAAGTCTTGAGTGTTCTATCCAGCATTGTGTGTAAATGACTTTATCCCAGTGATTATTAAAAGGGATTAGTTAAACATATATATGTTTTGTCTCAACATTTGGTAATTTGTTGTTTAAGTAACTGATCTCATTCAGACTGGCGACATGCATTTAATGTTGGTCTCAGATCTGTGAACGGTGTAGGGCGCTACTGGTTCTGTAGATAATACTTCTTTGGCAGCACTATCTGGAAACTTCTGAAAAGTAGTTTATATTTTATTATATTTATATTTTCTGAGACATGATTTTATCCATCAGGAATTTATTGATCATAAAAAGTGGTCACTTTGACAAGTGGTTTCAAAATAAGATGGTTTACTGAAGAGAAGTCGTTTTAGAGGTCAGCACAAGTTCTTATTTAGATTAAAGATGAAAAAAAACTGTTTTTTTTATGGAATAACATTCATAATTGGCCTCAATTGATTTCTTTCCCAGAGAAAAGCTAAATAAATATTCGTCCACAAAGGGATGTATCGCATCTGGCTTTTGCTAGGGATTCCCACAATCAAGGGAATTGAGTTTAGGGGTGAATCTCGAACAGTATTGGGAAATATTTGTTTTAATGATTTAAATCTGACTAGATCTGACTCCCTGACCTTCAGACGGTTTTTCGCAATGGCCTTTCTGAATGAAACTGCTTTGTTTGGCAGTGGCAGGACTGGAGCTATAAAGTGACAGTCATAACGTCATTTTCAGGTCAAAGCTTCTGTGTCAATCCTCATGTCTTGTGTTTGTGAAGGTGCTTTTCAGTTGTCTGTGTCTGTGTTTCTGTTTTTCTTTGTCTCCCTTTTGGCCGTTTTCTTTGATAAGATAAATGTTGATTATCAAGCGTGTCAGTGATCTCATCAGTCTCCTGCTCTTTCCAGGCAGCTTTGCTTGCATCTGTAAATACTCAGTACTTATCTCGCCCTTAACTGCCAGTTTGCCCTGCAGTCGTCTTGACACCACCAGACAATTTCTCTGTCTCTCTCAGCTTAAACTTAATCAGCAATCATCCAATCACAACAGCACGTTACTGCTGACCATCACAATCAGAGTGATAAGCGCAAGCTGCACATTAAAATTTCCTGACTGCAAGGAGAATCAAAATGACCTTGATTGGAAATTGTCATGTACATGTACTCACCCTCATGTTGTTCCAAATCTGTATACTGTTTTTAGATTCAAGAAGCATTTGAAGAATCTTGATGTTCACCAATCATTAATAAAATTCAGTCTATATGTTTTGAAGTCATTTTGATGAACAGATCAAATGTTTAGTCTATATTCTCAGAAATTCCTACCTTTCACTGCTTCACGTCAGGTTGGATGTCAATGACATCATCGGAGCTCATTGGTTCTTATGGCACATCACATGACCAAACATCATTGATATCATATTTGATTTAAAGGGTTAGTTCACCCAAAAATTCTGTCATTAATTACTCATACTGACGTCGTTCCAAACCCGTAAGAATACGTCAAAATAATCCTTATTAATCCGAAGAGACTTGATCGCTTTAGATGATGAACAGACTGAATTTAGGCTTTTTTTCCACACATAAGCATTGATCAGCGAACTTCAAACAAGCTGCATGACAAACGAGAACAAACTTCATGCGAAAGCTCAAACGTGCTGCGTGACACTGCGTACCTCATTGGTTCTCGCACGTCAAGCGAACATGCTTGAGCTTCCGTTTACCACAACTGATGTGAGCATCAAAGTTTCAGTTGCATAGCAGTCTATGGAGGGACAGAAAGCTCTCAGATTTCATCAAAAAGATCTTCTTTTGTGTTCTGAAGATGAACGAAAGTCTTATAGGTTTGGAACGAGATGAGGGTGAGTCAATTATGAAGAAGAAAAAAAAAACTTTGTTTTTGAAACGACATTGGGGTGAGTTTTAATGACAGAATTTTCATTTTTGGGTGAACTATCTCTTTACACTCTAAAAAATGCTGGGTTAAAAACAACCCAAGTTGGGTTGAAAATGGACTAACCCAGCGATTGGGTTGTTTCAACCGCTGGGTAAAACAACCCATTTACTGGGTTAAAATAACCCAATCGCTGGGTTAGTCCATTTTCAACTCAACTTGGGTTGTTTTTAACCCAGCATTTTTTTGAGTGTAAGAGCTATGGCAGAAGACTTGATTTTCAATGAAAAATTACTTGTATATGACAGATTATTTTTATGCAAGGAGGAGATGTCAACACATCAAACATTTAAAAGGCTGTTATTTAGAATAATTGATGTACATTGCATTCAAGTCATAAGTTAGGCTATTGGTTAAAATGACTAGTTGCAATAGATGTGCTTTCACCTCAGGTATTTGGTCTGAAGCTGAAAACGGCATTCAGTTTGAAGATATATTGTCAGAGCAAAGGGAAATATTGTTCTTTCATGTACACATTTGTTTTTACACTGTCACTAACAGCCTGACAATTGCAGTAACTGGTGTCTGCTCTCTGTGTGAAAACTGAGTCGTCGTCGGACAGTTTCCTGGCAGTCGACTATTATCCAGATGGTTTCACGGTTTGCGGTCTACTCTTTCATCCCTCTTGCAACCTTTTTCTAGCTTTTATTTATTTATTTTTTTTACCTTTTTTATCACGTTTCCTCTGTTCATCTCAGCGTCTCTCATCTCTCCCACACTGCCACAGATGGTCAACTCCACTGACTGTGCGTTAGAGACTGAAATAATCTGTTTCTGTTCCAAAGTCTTAAAACTCTCTGGTGCCTGACGTGCACTTTACCGTGGTGGAGTGGTACATAAAATAATAATATTTAAATAAACTGATTTTATTTAAGACTCATAAATCAGTAGGAACTTATAATCAGTCATTGCAAAGACAGCAGAGAATAGACTGGACACATGACTGTCACATACATTCTGATTTCAGATCTCTTTTTCAGCTTATATGGCCAAATCTTGGGGAGTTTTCATGTAAACAGTCAGTTTGGTCTTAAGTGGAGTAAACAGACAGAAAGAAAGCATGCGTGTAACAACATATTGGATCCGTGTAGCTCTTAAAGTGACAGCAGCCTAATAAATCTGCTTCCGCCTGTGTTGATCTTAATATTAATAAAACAACAAAAGACAAAGAGAAAATCACTCACTGCTCTTGACTGAATAACTTTTTAAGCTTTAATAAGAATCAGTGTATATTTAATTCATGAAGACTAAGCATTTGATTATTCTGTAATAAATTAGGTTTCATTATTTAAAGGTGCAGTGTTTAATATTTATGAGGATCTATTGACAGAAATGCAATCTATTATACATAACTATGTTTTCAGTGGTGTATAAAGACCTTACATAATGAATGCATTTTTTTAAATATAATTAGTTTTTCACTTTATTTTTCACATATCAAATATCACATTATTTCTTCAATATCTTGCAGCCCTAATTTTAATATATTTTTAAATGTATTCCTGTGATGGCAAAGCTTCAGTGTCACATGATCCTTCAGAAATCATTCTAATAAGCTGATTAGGAAACATTTCTTATTGTTATCAATGTCAATGTGAAAATGTTTGAGAAATAATATTTTTGTGGAAACTGGACGTGGAAAAAGCAAGTACATGCGTACTTGGTTGATATTTCTGTTAGTTATTTGAATCGACAACCTTCCATAAATGATTTATTCTTACTGTGTTGTTTTTCTTGTTATCTCCACTTCCGTTTCTTATATGAATTTGTGTGTGTGTGTGCCCACCTCTTTTCAAACCTTATGTACTGGCACGCACTGTGAAGCAGTGTTTGGTTGAGTAACCGCTTTGTCTTTATCCAGCGTCCAGCATGGTCTGGAGACCGCCAGCTCTCGCAGGCAACAACACTTTTGTTCACTAAACGACCAAGGAATGTGTCTGACATCTCACATTAAATCACGCTTGTTTTTCTGCCAGCACATATCTCTGCTTTCCAATTCTTAGGTTTAAAAAGTCAAAAGTTTCAGAAAGTCTAAAAACGGCATCCAAATTTGCCTGTTTGAAATTACGATATAGGTGCAAACTTCCCATGGCTAACACTGAAAGCGTGAAAAATACTAAAGGTGTCAGAAGTAGTTTAAACCAGACACATGACAGTGTGTCATTTACTAAATAACAGCAACTGAATAGGTTATCTGTAGCGCTGTGTGTTTAGAGTGCAGGATCTGCTGGCATTATGGAGGTGATATTTATGACTCAGTGATGTAGTTGTTGCTCACTCTCAGCCATACCAGACCAAGTGTATCATACTGTAGTATTGGACTGTAGACTCATATGACAGTAAACAAACACAAACTGTAATCGGAGTTGTCTTGCTCTCTCTCTCTCTGTCACACACACACATGTAAATGATGGTCTGCAGCAGCAGTAGGAAGGACTATCTCACTGTCTGTGTATGTAGAGGTTTGCAGTGTTGACCACTCGCCTGTAATGTTTGTTTTTAGTGCACTTGAAGCTTGTGCTAATAACAGCCAAACTGGGGGTGGAAAATTATATGTCTTATGTCACCTCAGCTGTTCTGCAGACAAAAATACATATGGTTAAAACGGATAGTAGTATTTATTTGCATTTCTATTCGTGTATTTGTTCTGCATTTTTATTTTAAATATGAGGAATTACCATTTCAACCAAATACTGATTGTTTCCAAAATGTTTCAGATTGACATTTACTAACTGAACACAAAGAAGATTCAATATTGAATGTTTTTATTTGCACCAATACAACCCAATGTAAAAATAATTGTGCAAGATTCATTTTTATTAATATATTAGTAATACTATATGAAAGTAGCATGCAAAGAATTGTTACAACATTTTGTTTGCTGGCGTAGACAAATAGAGTTTTGAATCTGTTCTTTGAAATGGACAAAACTGATTCATGGAATTGAATCAGACTCGCCCCCTTAAAGCCATGTGTTTTGCTCCTGAAATAAAATCTATAAAATATATAATGACAGTGTTAAAGGGATAGTTCTCCCAAAAAAGTTTTTTTCTTCTTCATAATTGACTCACACTCATCTTGTTCCAAACCCATAAGACTTTTGTTCATCTTTAAAACACAAATGAAGATTTTTTTTTTTATATATATATTGTCGCATCATTTTGTCCATCCATTGAAAGTCCCTGCAACCAAAGATTTAATGCATCAAAATCCAAATGAATTGAGCTTTTCAATACAAGTCATCTGAAGAGACCCAATCAATTTGTATAATAAACAGATTTCATTTAGGCTTTTATTCATATATAAACTTTGATCAGCACATGAATCGACAAACGTGTCATTTTTTTGTTGGTTGAAGGTGAGTACATGATGGCAGAATTTTCATTTTTGAGTGAACTATCCCTTTAACAGGCAAAGACAAAAACATTAAAATTGCGATATCCACAATGTTGCCTTTTATTACTGGCAGCAGAATCATTGTGAATATTGTATTTATCGCCCAGCCCTTGTGACTCATGGGATAAGTCATACTTAGTCCAAAGTGTCGAGACTGTTGGAATGTTAAGCCACAGAGTCACACAAAACCCAATATAAACTTCTGACTGACTGTTTAATCCCCTTTCAACACTCAATGTAAAGTGACCAATTATACCAATTTCATGTGTAAGTCCCAGAATGTGCAAATTAATCGGCTTTGAGCAGTTTGAGCTGATGTTTGGATTTGTGCTTCATTGTGGGACCTTGTATGGCTGGTTTTATTCGGCAGGTTTATTTCATCAGCTTTATTCTGAATGATATCATATGAACAGTCAATGAACCAGTCCTAATATGACAGTGCAGTCTGGATTCATTTAAAACATTGTAAATCAGAAAACGCTGCGTTTCATGGCAGGGATCGAACACATGGTTAGATGGGGCCGTGCCAAGAGCATGTGTTGTATGTAATTGAGTGTAAATATGCTTACATGCCTACGTTCCCTAATGTAAGGCATATGAAAACAATCCTGTTCTTCAGGACGGGGTGGTGGTGTCGGTGGAGTTCAGAGAACCACATCCTGCTGAATGCTGTTGAGTTATTGCTTATGAGAGCTTGTTGAGGTTCTCTGCTTTACTCTGGGAGGATCCTATGGGAGCCCAACAAGCTGCAGCTAGCTCAGATCAGGGTTATATTTAGGTCATTTTAATCTGTAGGCCTGGGCCATGCTTTGATGTTGTCGTTTTGAACCATATTGTACAACAGTGTAAATCCATTCTAATATACTGCTGCTTCTTCCCAATATTCTCTAAAGAGCTTTAGTTAAATAATAATTATTGCTTCAGTCTTTTAAGCTGGTCTCTTTGGAATTCCTCAGTTTGGACCAGCGAGCATTCAAAAGGCTGGTGTCTGATTCACTCTTTGTGAATGCACATCATGGTGTGCTAGCTGCTCCATGGCTGGCTGGGCTCTCTTGCCCTTTAGGAGTTGCCTTTATATTTAATAGTTGCAGAAGTCTTGATGAGTTCATGCAAGTCATTTTTAACAGAAAGTACTTTTCTTTGTTTTTAAAGATAGATGAGGCAACTTTTATGGAATGAGTTTTTTTATGTGTTTGTTTGACAGAAATCGGACGGGTACGGAAGGACATGTACAATGACACTCTGAACGGCACAGATAAAAGGACTTCCGAGCTCCCGGATGCTGTGGGGCCCATTGCACAACTCCAAGAGAAACTCTATGTGCCTGTCAAAGAATTCCCAGACGTGAGTATTACTTCACTGCTATTGTAACTTAAATCAATGTTTTAGAAATCTTTAGTTAGTAGCTACACTGTCAGGAAAAAAATAAACCCTTAAAAAGTACACTTTGTATGCTATCTTACACTAAAGCGTGCATGCCTTAATGCTGGGTTCAGACTACACGATATCAGCCCAATTTTGGCACGATCCATTTGAGGTTGGGTGATTTCATAAACGTCACATCAGTCACATCAAGCTCTTCCATGCATAGCTTTCAAACATGGCGAAACAAAAGAGAGACTATGGTATTGGTGCTGCTAGGTGAAATTATGCAATGAAGGAAAGGTTTGTGGAGATATGGCGACAATACTCCTGCCTTTATGATGTTTCCTCGAGGGACTACCAAGACAGAGTGAAAAAGATGAATGCTGGCGATTGATAGCGAATGTGCTTCAGCAACCCAGTTAGTACACCACTTCAGTAGCCATTGTTTGTTTGCGCTCTTGTTTCCAGAAGTCAGTTGTTAGTTCTGCCTTCTTGATGACATCACATGCATCGTTAAAGACTGCTAGTGATGATTGGTCAGGAAGCAACGTGTAGTCTGACATGTCCGCGATGAGACAAGAATTTAGAAGTCAAAATTGCATAATCTGACACAGTGACTATCGTATCAGGCAAAATTATTATGTAGTCTGAACCTGGCATAAGATACTAATAGGTATAGTTAAGGTACTAATATACACACCTAATATATTAATAGACAGTCTTTAGGGGTATATAAGATACAAATCTGTATCATTAAGGCTACTGCACTGTAACAATCTGTTGTATCCCTTAAGGTTTTTTCTGACAGTGTATCTTTTCTACAGAGTCAACACATTTATGCCAATTTAATATCAATTATGCCAACATTTATGCATTAAATGCAGCAAGTAAAAAGTAGAAAGCCATTTATGTGACACTAATGGCTCCCGGAATTGCAAAAAATTATGTTTGGCCCTGTCCCAAATGCTGCCCAAAGTCCTTGCTGTCTTCCAACTCGTAGACTGTTGGGTAGAGGTCGACACCAATAGTGGATTTTACCGATACCGTTAACAAGGTTGGACCGCACTTGCCGATAACCAATTAATCGACCATTTAAAATGGATACTAGATAAAAAATAAAAATAAATGAATTGCATATGTTAATATGAATATATTAAAATTAGAAATCACATCAAACAGATATCAAACAGAAATTCTACAGAAAATAATTTATATATTATTTGTATAATAATGTATTATAAATGTTTCTTTAGCTATAACCTAGAAACATGTATGTAAATGTTAACCGATAAAACTAACAATGAATACTTCTACAGCATTTATTAACCTTACTTAATGTTACAAATGGAATATTATTGTATTATATTAAGTGTTACCATTTCGTATAAATCCAAAAAATCTGCTTTTTAGAACACTTGACGATTAGCTAATCAAAATAACAAACTATGTATTGAAATTGAATGCGTTTCTGATTTGTTTATATTTCTGTCGGCTGCATGACGATACACTTTGCTTTCTCACATAGCTAAATAGTTTTAACTCCCTGCTTAAGGTACTGCTAATGTTAGCGTCCTCTCAGTCTCGATGACAAAGTACATGCATACTGCTGTTCTTTTCCTGCTAATGCAGCATCTAGTCAACAAATGAATTACTTTGATTTGGCAACATGTACTGAATTGTTCTATATTCATATCGTTTCCCTGTCGGTGTTTTAAACGCGCATCTGATGTGTCAGCGCTCTTTGTGCACGCGCAGCCTCACGTGTCAATATAAACAACGGGAGTTGTTATTTGGCCTCTAGAGGCCGCTCTTGTGCTATATAATGACAGCGCACCCTTCTCAGCCACTCCGGCAACGGACACACTAAGCCGGAAAAACTATTGGTATGGATTTTTGCCGATAACCAATTGTTCCACTAATCAGCTATCGTGCCGATTAATCGGCAAAACCGATGAATCAGTCGACCTCTACTGTTGGGTAGTAGTTTGAATTAAGGGCAATAAAGCTGCTTTACAGAAGATTATTATTTTTAATACCATTGTTACATGGTATTACTGGAAAAGTAATACTACCATTTTTACCTCCCGAAACTGCCATTTTTACCTCCTGAAATATGTTTATAAGGGATTAGAATGCACCTTTTCCAGTGCATGCAATTAGTATTATATTAACACGTTTTTGTAAATTACTCTAATGACAGAAAATTGGTAATTTAAACACATTTATGTCAAGTCTATTATCGCAGGGTTTTTTTTTCTTTTTTTGCACTTTGTCTTACCTCAGAGGTCAACTCAGAGGAGCAGGAGAAGCCTGCGGCAGATTGATCTAATTAACTTGTCTCTACTAGGACAGCAATAATCAAAAGATAATAATTAGCATGGTAAATATTGATTAATACTGTGAGCCTAGGCATTGTTTGACTCACAGCCTGTGTTTCTTATTTGAATGCATCGTAACTGTCAAATCCTGTATGCAAGGGCAGCTTGTCTTCTCACAAAACATAATTTATGCAGAAACGGTCATCAGGCCTGAGAGTGGATTATGCGAGGAGCCCAATCTGAAACATTTGGGTGTGAACTGAACAAAGTGTTGGGATGTACGTTTTCAGTGGGCGATTATCTGGCTCGTTTGATCTTGACCGGGTTTAGGGTTGAGACTGAGTTTATGGAGACGTTAAGTAGACAGAGCAGTGTTTCTGGCTGTCAGCTCTCACGTTTCTGCCATTTTAAAGAGCTGATAAGAGTGATAGTAGGGTCAGGGTTAATCGAGTTTGAATGTGAGATGCGTAACTGGGGCTTCTCTCTTATCTCTCGTTTAGTTATAATTAACCTCTGTGCATTGTCCTCTATATCAGGGGGAAACCCAACCAACTACTGACAGCACTTGAGCAAGTGTGCAGAATTAACTTGTTTGAAAAGTTGTGTAGAGAAATTGGAACTCCTAAAATGCAATGCATCTCATTCTGATGCTGTTCTTCCGTCAAGTAAAAACAATTTGAAGAAAGAAGAGACACAATCACTTTTGAATAGATTAGCCAGATGGATGACAACACACAGGAACTTCCAATTTGATGTCTGGTGTCTAGTGTATTAAAATGTGATACATTTTGACAACCTGAAAGAATTTCCCATTGTTGAGTGACTTATTGAGGTCAGAAACTTCATAAAGCAACAAAGTCATTTGGAGCAGCACAGCACCAATAGGTCTTGTTCATGTACAATATTGCCTAATTATTATGATTTTTCAGGCTCAACAATAGGGATTTTTCTGGTCTTTAATTGCCTAGCCTACATTTTCACTGGCCCCACTTCAAAATAAGATACATTTTGTTATTTGGTGAAATGTTTTTAAATAAATTTACAAAAATATGTTGCTGAAATAGAACTAAATAAAATAATTTTTAGCTAAATTAATTTATAGATATTTTAAATTGCAATAGAGCTGGAAATCTTAACATTTCAAATAATTTAAGTGAACAAACTACGTGGCATATTGTACAATACATACATTTTATTATTTTCTAATATTTTTATTGATGCTTCTAAGAATTTCTCTAGAAATTCTTGCCATTTCAACATAACTTAGTCAACCAGCTAGAGTTACCTTTAATCGACTACATTCAATGAAATTTTCAGTGTTCAAGTCACAGAAAATCTAATGTTTGCAAGGATTAACACAAATGTATATGATTAGCAAATGTAAGTTATTCTCTGTTAATTATTTTTGTTTTGTTGCTTTGGCTGTTCCTTTTTTCCTCTTTACACGTTGTTGGTCGTCGTCTTTTAAAGATCGGTTGGGGGCACAACAAATCTTATCTTATTTGCAGCCATCAATCATCAGGCTTTGCTCCCCTGTAACAGAACCAGAATTCCGATAATCCTGCGGGAAACTGTCAGGGTTACCACCATCCCACAATCAGTGCCAAGTGCGGGTGATAGACATGCAGGTCACTGGCCTTTCTGTCCTCCGTCGCCTTTTGGAGAGAATGATCTAGAACATTATCCCTGCCTGCATAGTCTGTGTGAAAACAAATGTGGACTTTGATGAGGAGATGGGAGGAGGGGTGGGGAATGATGATTAGTTTTCTATTCTGCATGCTCTCACTGTTTCTATGTAAAGACCGTCGCCTCAGTCTGTCATCCTCTTCCCACTCTTTTCACTCTAGCTGTCGACTGGTAATGAGGTTTTCCAATGCTTCATTGTTGTTCATTGAGAGCCACACACTTTAGATTGAACTAGTTAAAAATCACATAAAAGACAGTGTTTACTTTTTGTTAGCATTCTATGACTGACTTTGTTTTCTTAAAGGAATAGTCTACCCAAAAATGAATTTTCTCTCATTAATTACTCATACCATCCCACAAGTATATGACTTGCTTTCTTCAGATGAACACAAATTAAAATAATAATAATGAAAAATATATTAATATTTCTACCAAAAATATTAAGCAGCACAACTGTTTTCAACATTGATAATAATAAATGTTTCTCGATCAGAAAATCTTAATTTTCAAATGTTTCTGAAGGCTCATGTGACACTGGAGTAATGATGCTGAAAAATCAGCTTTGCATCACAGGAATTACATTTTAAAATATATTCAAATAGAAATAAGTTATTTTAAATAGTTTAAATATTTCACAATATTACTGTTTTACTGTATTATTGATTGAATAAATACAGACTTGTTGCACATTTGTCTTCTTTTAAAAACATAAAAATACAATATTTTAAACTGTAGTACTTTTTTTCTTTTCTTAATTTTTTTCCCTGATGTCCACTTACACTCACCTAAAGGATTATTAGGAACACCGTTCAATTTCTCATTAATGCAATTATCTAATCAACCAATCACATGGCAGTTGCTTCAATGCATTTAGGGGTGTCTGGTCAAGACAATCTCCTGAACTCCAAACTGAATGTCAGAATGGGAAAGAAAGGTAATTTAAGCAATTTTGAGCGTGGCATGGTTGTTGGTGCCAGACGGGCCGGTCTGAGTATTTCACAATCTGCTCAGTTACTGGGATTTTCACGCACAACCATTTCTAGGGTCGGTCTTAGTACACAATGTAACTATACACATCACAACATGTAAATAGAAAAATTTTGCCGTTATTTTGTCACTTATTGAGCAGTAGGCTAGATGAAGCCGTTTACCTTCAGTCTTTGTGCTAAGCTAGGCTAGTGGTGGGTGTGTCAGACAGAGTTATGGCACACACGGAGATGAGAATGGTATGTTTGGACTTATCTAACTCTGGGGGATACGGTGAATAAGCTAAAGTCCCAAAAAGTCAGCATGTTCCTTTAAGAAACACCCTGCTCACTTGTGAAATGAGAAACTGTGTCTAATCTGCTTGTGGGCGAGGTTCACAAAGCGATCCACACTGAGAGGTTATGATCAGATTTATATGATTACATTTGTGATTGGTAGATATTAAACACCTTAACGTTACATCTTTAATCAGCATATCCTGGTAATCACTGGGGATTTGTTTTGGAATTATACAGTAGCAATAATTTCAGTCATTCAGTCTGTGCAGTTACATAGACCAGCGGTGACTCGTGATCTCACTGTTACATGGCTTACCAATTTGGGGTGCGTTTCCCAAAGCCAACTATGGTTGCAAGTTCAGTCGTTATCAACATGATTCAACGGGACTTGTGACCATAGTTGGCTAATGTTACTTTTAAGGAATCACACCCCAGAATGAGAGGAAGGTAGCCAGAAACATCTTGACCGACAAAACCTAAGTTCACTAAGTCAACCGTTACACAAACATTGCCTAAAAACACCAAACAACAATAACACAAGGACACAGTCAGTGCCATCTACACAGTAGTTTGATGAGCTCATCTCTAAATATACAGCACAGAGCGCCAACGACCCCCAGCAGCTGTGAACGGCCCGACAAGACATGAGCTTTAAAAGGAAGAGAATGCATTGTGACCCTGAGAGAGATGCAGCTGCCTGGCTTATCACTCAACCCTTGTGACAGATAAGGTTAAATGCTGAAAGAGCGGCGCTGCCACTGGCCCACAAATGCCAAAAGCACAATGTTCTGGCCTCGCCACTGTTAAAGAGACAGCGCAATATAAAGCATGCCATGGGTCGAATCACAGCTTTACTAATCATTCAGTTTGCTTGACTGGTGGCTTCCTTAACCAGACGTCGAAAAACATAATTTATAATGTTTATAGTATTCGTTTGATGGCGGAAACTAGTGGAAATGAGTGGTTTTATTTCAGAGTAAACACTTTTCACATTGGAATCTAAAGGAACTTAAAGGGATAGTTCACCCAAAAGTGAAAATTATCTAATAATTCACTCACCCTCAAGCCATCCTAGGTGTATATGACATTCTTCTTTTAGACAAATACAATCAGAGTTATATTAAAAAATTGTCCTTGCTAATCCAAGCTTTATAATGGCAGTGAATGGCAGCCCAAAATTTGAAGCCCAAAAAAGTGAATCCTCACAGCTCCGGGGGGTTAATAAAGGCCTTCTGAAGCGAATCGATGGGTTAGTGTACGAAAAATATCCATATTTAACACATTATAAAGTAAAAATATTGAGCTTCCGGCAACCACCTTCCGTATTAACTTACGAAGAAAGTGTAACGCCTCTCGCAGTTCAAAACGCTTACGCTACGTCCGGCGTCATCGCGCCAGTTACACTTTTTCCGTAAGTTGAATACGGAAGGTGATCCGCCAGAAGCTAAATATTTTACTTTATAATGTGCTAAATATTTTTCTTACAAATACCCATCAGTTCACTTCAGAAGACATTTATTAACCCCCCTGGAGCCACGTGGATTACTTTTTCTAATGGATGGATGCACATTTTTAGGCTTCAAATTTTGGGCTGCCATTCACTGCCATTATAATGCTTAGAAGAGCCAGGACATTTTTTTAAATATAACTCTGATTCGTCTGAAAGAAAAATGTCATGTACACCTAGGTTGGCTAGAGGGTGAGTAAATCATGGGGTAATTTTCATTTTTGGGTGAACAATCCCTTTAAAATTATTATTCTTTTTTTAAAATCGTATGTCAATGTAAGAAGTATTGTTGCTTGTTTATAGTCTCACATGTCAGGTTTGTGTTATGACTTTTAAAACAGACATCTTATAAAAATCAATTGGAACATGGATTTGCATTGGATTAAAAACAAGCAAGCCCTTTTGTGTGTCCTATCCTGTACCTATTCCAAATCATACTGGCTGTTAAATATGGAAGGTATTTGTGTTTACATGACTCTTTGACCCCTTTGTTGGGTTAAATTTTTTCCATGTGACTTGTGTCAGTGCAGGAATAGGGTGGAGCACAGTTGAGGCTTCGCTGTGGCAAATGGTACATTCCAAAAACCGCATTTGGTCTCTAGATGTTCCCCTTTCAATAAAAGGGGATTAGACATTCCACACATTCTGCCAGGGTTTACAGAGTCCCTTTGATTGAATTATACAATTATGTTACCATGCTGCAGTTTACATCAAGCTCTGCCAAAGCTTCCATATGGGAGAACCATTAGCTGAGGGGATGATGGTCTGTGTTTTGTAACCTTGAGGATGTGACTGTGGCTGTCTCTGCCTCTCTAGGCTTGCTGTTTTTAAAGATCTTTTTTAACGAAGTTAAATAGTTATATAATGATTAAAATATCAGAACTATGCACATATAAAATGATCGAGACTGCAACACAAATGATTTCAGATCTGCTTCAGATTTTCAGCACTGGGATGCTCATACCAGATGTGTAAAATGCAGATGTTTTCCACTGAAAGAACTCTCTTGTTTTCTTTACTTTTGATGTCTCTTCACAGTTCAATTTTGTGGGAAGAATCCTGGGGCCCCGGGGCCTGACAGCCAAACAACTGGAGGCCGAGACAGGCTGCAAGATCATGGTGCGAGGCAAAGGCTCCATGAGAGACAAGAAGAAGGTGAGATCTTTTTTCATTCCTTTTTTTTATTTTTTTTTATTTATTTTTTTAATATTTCTTGTTCTTGTTCTTTTCTGTCCCTCCTTTTCCTTTTTTTTCCTTTTTTATTCTTTCCTTTTTTATTCTTTCTTTCTTTCTTTCTTTCTTTCTTTTTCTTTCTTTCTTTCTTTCTTTCTTTCTTTCTTTCTTTCTTTCTTTCTTTCTTTCTTTCTTTCTTTCTTTCTTTTTCTTTCTTTGTGAGCCGTGTTTTATAGTGATCAAGACCATATACTATCTTTGAGACAGCGCATAACTAATAGATACCAAATGGGAGGAGACAAAATCCAGGCAATTCCATTTTAATGGAATTCCTGACGGAGTCTGCATGGCCTTCCCAACTGTAGAACTGAGGCAGACGATCTGCCTGCCTCCAAGGCTGCCTGACACAGAGGAAAAATGACTCGCATTAAAATGAAAATGAGTGCTATTAGAGAAAGGAGAATGCTAGTTTTTCAAGCTCAAAGAATACGGTTTCACTTCCTTGCAATCTCTCATCCTACACCGTTTAGTCCAAGTTTTTTGGTAAAAGTAAATCTGGGTATGTTGCAAATATCCAGTACTTTAAACTAGCAAATTCAAGAAAAGAACAAATGATAATAATTCTACAAAAGGTTGTTATGCTTTAATAGCATTGCATTGGTGCTTTTCAAAGATGTTTGATGTCATCCTGTTTGATTTCAACGTGATATACAGACACAAGTAACTACCATCTTTCCTGTTTCCCATTCCCACACTCCAAGCCTGTAGTATTGATGATCAAATGTCTCCATTTTGCATAATAGAAATCGCTTGTTTTATTCGATTTTTGAGGATACACCATCTGTTTATTCCTCACAGTGCTACTTCTACTTCCTACACAGGCGTGCACATAAAACATTAAGAGCATACACGGTAAAATATTGGGTTAGAGCCATCGATGGGATTCAGATTTATGGGGAATTAATGGAACATAATGAGCTGAGATGCCTTAGGCAAAGCACCATTCTCTCACTGCATTGCACAATCTGTCTATCACACCAGAGATGCTTATAAAGGGCTGTTTCGTTCTGTAGGTCAAGACAGAGAAACAGACTGGTGGCTCAGCATTCTTTGCCAGACTAGTTGTTGCACATCTAGGAAGCTCAGAACAGACTATTGAAATCAAAAGTTTAAACCTCAGCTGTTTCCTCAAGTTTAACAGTTGTTTTCTGACAGCAGCCACCAGGGTTGTGTAAAAGGCTGTTGTTATAATAGCATGTCAAAATTAAATCTGTGAAGTGTTTTTGAATATTGTGCTAAAAATGAAGGTTAGATTATGAAACCATCAACCCCTGTTCTGCAGACTTATTTTCTGTAACACTGAAACTATTCTGACAACAGAGTGAAACTTGCGCATAAATCTTGTGAAAAATGATGGCAATCAAGGAAGCGGGAAAAATAAGAAAAGTTACAGCCAGGGGCAAACAAGTCAGGCGTCAAATGGAGATGCCATCTGCATCTGTTCTCTTTCTCTAAATTAGATTTACTGTCACATTTCCTGGAATAAACACAATAAGGTTAGGTTGTTTGGCTGTGAAAGGTGTTCGTAATTAAAGCGTGAATTTATCCAAACATTAAAATGATGTTGTTTATTTACTCACCTTCATGTCATTCCAAACCTGCATGATTTTCTTTTTTTCTGTGGAACACAAAAAGCTTATCCTGGTTGTTCTTTTCTTCTTCAATGAAAGTGGACGGGGACCAGACACTGTCAGTCTCCAAAACGAGCAAAAAAGCACCACAAAAAGTAATTTAAGTTGTTTCAAGCCATTTGATTATCTTAATGTGAGGAACATTTTATGGTTTCATTGAATGGAAAAGAGAAACTTGGATATTTTCAAATTAAAGTGATAGTTCACCTAAAAAAATTAAATTCTGTACTCTTTTCTCTTACTCGCCCTCATGTCGTTCCAAACCAGTTAGACCTTTGTTTATCTTCGGAACACAAATGAAGATATTTTTGATGAAAAGAGCTTTCTGATCCCACATAGACTGTAATGTTAGGCCTAGAAAGGCAGTAAAGACATCATTAAAATCAACCTTAATGTTATGAAGCGACGAGAATACCCCCCCAAATAACAACCCGGAAGCGCTGCACTGTGTTTACAATGTGAACCATGTCAGAGACTGATACAGAAGAGAAGAAATTGTTGAATAAAGTCGTTATTTTTGTTTTTGCCCGCAAAAAATTATTCTTGTCGCTTCATAACATTAAGGTTGAACCACTGGAGTCTCATGGACTATTTTAACGATGTCTTCACTACCTTTCTGAGCATTGAAAGTGGTAATAACGTTACTGCCTATGAATGATTCAGAAACCCAGTTTTGGAACGACTTGAGGGTGAGTAATTAATGACAGAATTTTCATTTTTGGATGAACTATCCCTTTAATAACTCTTTCATATTCCACAGAAGAAAAGGTCATACTGATTCTGAAACCCGTGAGGGTGAGTAAATGATGACAGATTTCTTTTTTGTGTCAATTATTCCTTTAGCACACTGCTAAGTTTATAATATCACATGACATGACATGACGGAATAGCCTGTTAGGCTGCACGGTGTAATTCAGATCATGCAAAAGGAAAATAACGATTCTATGTCTGAGGGAAGTGAAATGAAAATAGACCAAATACACCATTAGGTGCTCAATCCTTCCAAGAAAGCTTGCTAAAATCATGTTGCTGTGGATTTTCTGTAATTTATAGCTTGTGTTGGATTGGCCTTTTACATTCACTGCTGATCTATAGCTGTTATTAACTTTTTCAGACTTTGCTGTGTTGTGCACAAAACTGCCTATGTATCAAAAGTAGGCCAGAAGAAGACCGCTATGCATTGTGGTGCTGCTTAGACCTTTTTTTTTTTTTTTTTTTTTTTTTTTTTTTTTTTTTTTTTAGAATCAAAATCACAGTTATTATTAGCACATAACCAGCTGTGCGCAAGATTGCAGCCTTATCGGATGCACATATTTGATCATCTAATTACTCTATATTTTGAGGAGGTGGCAGCCACTTATTAGCAAATACAACCCCACCAACTGTGATCTGAGACTGGCGTCCCCCGGTCAAGGATGAGGCCGGGCCGTCTATGTCTTTGTTTCTCTCATCCAAACTTTACCCTTGAGGCCAAGCCGATGTCTGTGATTGCTTGAAGTGGGAACCTCAGAAGTCAGCGAGTGAGTTCACAGTAATTGATTGTTCTGTTGGCCTGAGCTCTGTATCGTAAACATAAGCCCCGCTGTGATGAAAAACCCAGCTGGAGACGGTGCATTCAATAAGGCTCAATGCTTGGGACAGAACGCCCTGTTTCTATGACAACAGGAGTGTCACTGCTGTTGGCGGTCTGAACCCTGAGATAAACCGATAGTAACTTGTCTCTAAGCTAACTGTTACTAAGTGTCTGTTGATGTTTTAGGTTATGTCCATGTGCAGCTGTACAGCTGGAATAAGAGTCTGGAAAAGTTTCCATAGAAACTGGGGTGCCGCATAGTCATAGGAAGTGGTCTGTGCTCTCAGACAATTGATCCAAAGTCTTACAAATGTCCCTGGAAAATACTTTTGAAAAAATGTCTTGTTGGAAATGTGGCCTGGCGACATCTTCCAGTGGCGCTTATGCGGGCAACCTAAGTCTTTGCCAATCCCAACCCACCCCTTTCTCACGGTCATTTCCTGTCTTTTCTCTGACTGTCCATGACTTGTCTATCTGTCTATCTGTCTATCTATCTATCTATCTATCTATCTATCTATCTATCTATCTATCTATCTATCTATCTATCTATCTATCTATCTATCTGTCTGTCTGTCTGTCTGTCTGTCTGTCTGTCTGTCTGTCTGTCTGTCTGTCTGTCTGTCTGTCTGTCTGTCTGTCTGTCGTTTTGTTCTGTCTTTCTGTCAGTCTGTCTTACCTCTGACTGTCCATGACTTTATTTTTAGCCTGTCTGTCTGTCAGTAAGTCTGTCTGTTGTTTCGTTCTGTCAGTCTATCTGTCTGTCTGTCTTTCTGTCTGTCTATCTGTTGTTTCGTTCTGTCTGTCTATCTGTCTGTCTATCTGTCTGTCTATCTGTCTGTCTGTCTGTCTGTCTGTCTGTCTGTCGTTTTGTTCTGTCTTTCTGTCAGTCTGTCTTACCTCTGACTGTCCATGACTTTATTTTTAGCCTGTCTGTCTGTCAGTAAGTCTGTCTGTCTTTCTGTCTGTTGTTTCGTTCTGTCTGTATGTCTGTCTGTCTGTCTGTTGTTGTTTTTTCTCCATCTGTCTGAAAATTAGTTACATGTTTCAATTCATTTTTCATTTAAATAAATTTTACTTGCATTCAAATTTGAATTGCAATTCTACATTGTGTTTGACACATCAATTCAAATTCAGGAATTGATTTGAAATAGTGTACACAGCCCTGGTTCTCAAATAGCTCTTCTGTTTTCTTTTGAACAGGAAGAGCAAAACAGAGGAAAACCCAACTGGGAACACCTGAATGAAGACCTGCATGTCCTCATCACTGTGGAAGACTCTCAGAACCGTGCTGAGATCAAACTCAAGAGAGCCGTTGAGGAGGTCAAGAAACTGCTTGTCCCTGCGGTGAGTGATTTTTGTCCTTTTGATCTCCTCCTGGCCTTGTGTGTATTTATTGAGAAGAGGTTTTAAAAAAAAATCTGTAGAGTGGCAAAATCACATTGATTCACCTCAACAAACAACTCATGGAAATGCTGCATGGGCACTGATAAATATATTTACTCTGAGGAGAACACGCTTACTCAAAAGAGCTGCGCTCAGCAGGTCTTCTGTTTCCCCGCTAGTTGCTCTGCAACCTCAGACAGGTAAATGTGAGCAGGGAGCAGAAACAGAGGAGTCGATTTCCTCCATGAGAATAAGTTTGGAGCCGATGAGCATGCATGACTCCAGATGTGCAAAGGTGAGCACCGTGGGCAGTTTTTAATAGGCTTAATTACCTTTGCTTATAAATTAATGAGGAGCTCAGGACTGAAGGGTCAAGACTCAAAAGATCCCCACAGGGGACCAACGGAAGTCTCAGCATTGCTCTGGGACACAGAGCTGAATGCCAATTAACCTTTGGGTCTAAAGGAAGTGACAGCAGGTTAGGAGGAAGTGCCATTAGAAGCCTAGTGAGATTTGAGAGAAATTTTCTTTTTCTGTAGTGTTTTCACCTTTTTTTTCTTTTTTTTTTTCTTAATTTTATCTAATCTAAGCTGGATACATTTGAAATGTCAAGAACAACAATTTACTTTAAGGTTTTTAGGATTTTAAACTAAAATGTAATATTAAAGTTAAAAAAGAGGGTTGAAATCAAAATTGGACCTATTTGCTTTAATACCATTTCCTTGTCCACTGAAATGATTTTGCTTTTTTGCCTAACATCATCATGTCATCTTAACTTTCTTTTTCTTTTGTTTTTTTATGTATCAAGTAGAGGCATAATCCACTCAATTACTGATAACATAATATACGTGTTTAATACCTGTAAAATGGGTTGCATATATGTTTTTTCTCATTTATTGTTTCACTCAAAGAAATGTGACATTACTGATACATCGGTTATGTGTTGTTATTGTTAAAAATAAAACCAATTATTTTGTTCATTAAATGCAGCTTAAATGAAATCTAAATATTAAATAAAAACTAAAACTTAAATGAAAATCAGAACTGTTGCTTTGACAACTAAGTTGAAGTACTAAAATTACTAAAAATATATAAATTAGCATTTAAATTAAAATGAAAACAAAAACGAATTCAAAATAATACATAAATTAAATAATGTAATAGTATACAGTATTTAATACATTTTTATAAATACTATAATGGTATATAAATAATAATAGAATAATACTGTTGCAAATGCAGTTTTGTTAACTTCAATGTGAAATACAAAAATATATTTCTTGAGTGTGTGGTATTTCTTGTTGTGAACAGCAGCTATTTAATGTAGAAAGATGAATAGAATTAGTATAGAATGGAATTCAGGAATTTCATGTAATTGTGGATTGTAATCCCTTCTCTGCTGTCAAAGAGAGAGGGCTTCTGGACTCCCTGTGGTGCTACCATGGTAACCCTCTTGGGGATGCACTGATCCTTGATTGACAGTTGTGCCCTTTCTCTGCAATGGAATCCTGAATGGGGAATAAGCTCTTTATAAAGTTTAGCACTGTTTACTCCAGGAAGCTCTCGTCTCAAAGGTAAACCCACTGCGTTTGTGTTTGTCTTCATCAAACCATCCAGGGGAAGTGTTCAGCTGTTTTTTGTCATTGCCTACTCATTCAAAGCTGTGAGAAATTTGTAGAAGTTGCTTTTGGTAATAAAATGGTGTCCAAAGATCATGTTTTGATATTTATTTTGTATTGAATTTGATCTGTTTTAGGCAAGTCAGTATCATGCAGTGTTATGCCAATGACACTTTGTTCACCATTTTCATATTTTAAAAACGTTGAACGTTTCACTGCCAGTGTAGAAAAAAGTTCTTGTAGCGTTTGTTTTCCAGCTCAAGGCACAAAACATTTGGAAGACATCTCTTCCCCTCAGAGACTAGAATTTGTAGTCTTTCCGTCTCACTTGGGAGAATGATGCATCTCTCCAATTATATATCATGATATAAAAGAATCCCCATAGCAACAAATCACTCTCTAAGCAAATTCACCCCATTCGTTTCTTTCCTGGATTGAATGGTGACTAAACTAAAGCTCTGCCATCCAGCATATATATACCACGGATTTATAGTTTTTCTTTTTTTATATAAAAGGTTTGAGCTCGAGTTGTGCTCTTCCACTATTTTCAACTAAAAGCTAATGGAAGTGAATTTCACTAGAATAATTCAGATTTTAATGCAATTTGTTGAATTCAGCATTTCCTTAATCAGTAGTTTAAAATTATTATAATTGTATTTTCACTAACAAACAGTCTAACTAGTGATTGATATTCACTAGCTTCGGTCATTTGGCTGGCAGATCTCAGCAAAGCAAGCAGAGAGAAGAGTGGTGTACACACACACACACACACACACACACACACACACACACACACACACACACACACACACACACACACACACACACACACACACACACACACACACACTGATCCCACTTTGAAAAGCCCGGCTTTTCTTTCGCTTCTCTGCTTGCTGACATGGTTCATATTCTGTGGACTGTCTGCCATGCCCCTCCCTGACTTGCTCTGAACTCAGACTTCACTGTCTGGGAGCTTGACGAAAATCCAGACTTAGTTGCTGATCTTTTCTCTTATTTAAGCTTAAATTTTTATATGTTGCTGTCAATAGATCAGTGCATGTATGGCTGTTTTACATGTCATGCACAGATTAGGTGGAAAACAAGTGTTGTTTCTCAACTTGTTTGTCCACAAAATTCAAAGGCCTCATGACTTTTCCAGGTGTTAATGATATTACTGGATTAAGAAAAATAAATATATATATATATATATATTTATATATATTTATTTATTTATTTATTTATTTATTTTTTTTCTTAATCCAGTAATATCATTAACACCTGGAAAAGTCACGAGGCTTTCGAATTTATAAATAAATTTACATGACTTTTCCAGGTCTAGAAACACATTTTTAAACTTAGGCTACCCCATAAATCCAAGTTTTTCAAGACTGTAGGAGAATGCTGGTTCTTCAAAGAAAGAAAAGAAGAAAAAAAAAAAAAAAAGAGTTGACATGGTAAGAATATCTGGGTTTTGTAGTTTGCGATTATTTAAATACTCATTTTAAATAATTTAAGTCATCTTGTGGCCCCCAAGCCTACTGGTTTATATAGACCACTTCATCATTAATTGACAAAAAAAGTGTCCCCTTCAGGGGAAGTGAACTGTGCAGAGGGGGAAACAGCTTCCTACATGAGCCGACGTAAAACAGGAATGCAGAGAGGCGCTGATCATGGCATTCGCTGCTGAGAGTAATGCTATCTGTTTTTTTAACCTCCTGCTCTTCGGGGCTGGCTTGTTTTAACAGTGGCAGAGTAAATCATCTGCTAGCTGTTAGCAAGTGTGAAACATTAGGCCACTCCACTGCCCACTTCTGAAATATGCTAGCAGACTAAAAGTGTAGTCATGTAGAATCCAGCTTTTTAATTAAGCTAAACAATGTTAAATTATTCCTAACAATTTTTTATTTATTTTTTCTGTGTATGTGCAGGCTGAAGGTGAAGACAGCTTGAAAAAAATGCAGCTGATGGAGCTGGCCATACTCAACGGCACATACAGAGACGCCAATATCAAGTCACGTAAGAATGACATCATCAAACATAAACCTGTGTTTATCTGTCCAGATTCTATTCCCATCAAATATTCATCCCTCTATATTACAAAGTTTTACTTTTTTACATTTACAACTTTCCTCTTTTGGGCTCTTTAGCTTTATGTTGACAGTGCTTGCTAGATATTGGAGCACTATGTCCTGCAGATTTTTGCTCCAACCCTAATCAAACACCTGAACCAGCTAATCAATAGCTGTGTCCCAATTCAGAGGCTGCATCCTTCAAAGGCTGCGAAGGTCGGAACAAGCATTGTTATATGGAATGTTCTTGCCTATGGAGGATTGTTCTTGTCGCCTAGCAAGTATGACAACAGCCGTTGATGAATGGCAGTAGTGTTTGTACCGGACTTTTTTGAAAGTTAAACGAAAATATGTTCACCATAGTCCATTTCTGTATGTAATAAAGAGTATAAACTATATATAATCGCATTTCAGTAAGACGTCAACATTTGAACCACTTTATTTGTATCATTAGATACAAATTAGGACAGCTTTCGTCGTGCTGCTGTGATCAGCCTTCGAATGAGGCCTTTGAAATATGAAGCCTCTGAATTGGGACACAGCTCATGCCTTCAGGAATGCTAGAAAGCAGGGTTGGAGCTAAACTCTGCCGGACAGTTGCCTGTCCCTAATTTTTTTTTATGCAGACACTGTCCATGTGGATGAAGTAATACGCAAACTTCTTGTTTGTGCTTGTGCGAAAATATTTGCATAGGCAGCTGGTTTATTTTTTTAGGCAATGTAGATTGAATAGCCCCTAAATTTCTTTTCCCCTCACATCTTTGTGTATTTGCTCTTGTGCATCTTCTTCTGTTTAGCAGCCTTAGCCTTCTCCCTGGCCGCCACAGCTCAAGCTCCCCGCATTATCACCGGCCCCTCCCCGGTGATGCCCACTGGGGCACTGCGTACCCCTGCACCCGCCGCACCCACCCTCATGCCCCTCATCCGACAGATCCAGACCTCTGCCATCATGCCCACGGGCACGCCCCACCACCTCGTACAACAGAGCCCAGAGTCAGGCATCATCTATGCACCCTACGATTACCCCTACACCCTAGCCCCTGCCACCTCCATTCTTGAATATCCTATTGACTCAAGTGGTGTTTTAGGTAAGAGATTTGATTATTTGTTTTGGCTTTAAAGGCATTTTGTACAGATTAACATGCAGTTAACATGATTTGGAGTTATGACTGGGCAGAATGATATACTCAAAATGTATGGTATTTGTCAACAGGCAGAGATTTTACTATACTGTTCATCTGTCTGTAGCCATTTATATTCATAATTTAATAATAATAATAATAATAATAATAATAATAATAATAGTAAGGTAACTCTTTACTTATACAGTAATAAAGTATTTACAAATAATTTGCCAACTATTAGTTTATAGTTAATAGTTTATAAATATTAATAGACTTTTTAAGTTAGATAATGCTTTAACTGTAAATAGTTCTCAGTTTAGATTAGGTCACGGAATATCGTAAAATGTCATTAAATTCTTTAATCCAACCTTTATTGGATGTAAATTACATTAGTATTAAGATTTCTTTAAAATGTTTACAAATGCATTAAGCCTATATCCAAAGCTAAACATAACCACTTAAAAATAATAATAAATAACATAATGCTATCAACATCAATTAGGATTAGGGGTTGGATTAGGAGATGGAATCATTATTTCTATGGAACCCAACGTGTGTGTATGTAATTAATGTTCAATAAAGGCTGGATTAAAACTCTTAAATAATGACATTTTCCATGACCTAATCTAAAGTCTAATCTAAAAAGTATTTACGGTTTATAAATTGTTAACAAAGCATTATCTAACTCTTTACATATGAGCTAATTAAACATTTTATTAAAACAGTATTAATTGCAAATCATTTACAAGTGCTTTGTTACTGTATACTTATAAAGTGTTACCAAAAGTAATACGTTTTATGTTAATATATTATTTCATAAAAAAAAAGTTTTTATATATATTTTTATTATACATTTATACATTTTATTATATATAAAAATATATAGTTCATTTATTTTTTTATATTATTTTCTGTATGCACATATACTGCCCAACCCTTTTTCGAGTACACAGTTTGTCCTCATTTGCTCAGAGATCCAGTAGACTAACTCCAGCGTTCTGTCTTGTCCTTGTAGGTATGGCTTTCCCGACAAAAGGCTAGTAATGCTCAGGGTTTTACACAGTCTTCAGCCCATACGAGTGTTAAAAATGCTTTGCTTTACAGCCGCTTTGGAACAAAAGAGCAGACGAAGAAACTGATTTTTATAAGAAACAAAAGACTAAAGATCATTACTACTCGTGTTTACACTGGTCTTAACTGTTTTGTTGACTTATTCATAGATTAAAAATTTATATTTTCAGATAAATACTGATAATTAAGCCTTATTACATTCCTCTGTTTGAAAGTAATCTATATTTGTTTAGCTTGTAATATTTGTATCACTTATTTTCTCTTGCAACTGTATCTTAGATATTTAGAGAGTGATCAGTATTATTGCTAATATAACATGCTTGTGAAAAACATTCTCCATGAAAGCCTGTAGTGAATTCATATTATCTGAAGCAAATTGTGTGTTGAGAGGAATACAAGGGCTCTATAGTCATTGTATAAATTAGTCAGAGCGTTATAAAAAGTGTTTTGATGGAAATACTTCAGATTTACTGGGAAATTGAGAAGGGGAACAACATATGATGTGATTTCACAATGGAGAAAGTCACTTGTGCCTTGTAATTTGGATTTACAAGCCTTGTTTGTGAAACAGTTTTGTGTGAAATGTGGTTTTAATGTATTTTGATGAATAATCTGTTAATTCTTGTTTTGTTGGCAATGTTGCGCTCTGAGCAGGTGCAGTGACTACTAAAGTACGAAGGCAGGATATGCGCGTCCATCCTTACCAAAGGGTAGTGACCGCAGAACGAGGTTAGTTTAGCTCCAGTGTTCAAACTGTGCTGTGTGTTTGCGTGTGTGTGTGTGTGCGCTCTTCTTCAGTATGCTGATTACACTGTCTTTTTCACTGCATCTCACGCAATACAAAGAGATGAACTGTTTTTAGCAACTTCTAACCTGCCAAACAAAAAGCATCATTTGAGATTTCAGTGTTGCTGTTATCAGGTATAGTACATGCCAGTCATACTGTGCAGGGTTTGTTTACTCACTAAACCTGCCAACCTAGAAATGCATTGAAACTGAAAGTGTTATCATCTTACTTGTATTATATTTTGATCATGTTCTTGGGGTCACTGAAGCGAAGGTTAACAAAAATAGAATACTGTAACAGAAAAACTGATTTACAATAGGTCAAAACATCCTTATGGCTTATGAAAACATTCCAAACTCAGAGATTTAAGTTCTGTTCCAATATCTAGTGAGCTACCTTCCAAGAGAGCCACCATGGAACATTGTTCATGTACAATTTGGAACACGCGTAACATAAATTGCATTTCACACAGGAGACTCGACAATTGATTTCAGTAGTTTGCAGTTGCATGTTGCTAAACTAACCGTGTGATACTTTAAGGATAAAGATGAACCAAGGGCATGAACATTGTGGGGTTGAAGTTTGACCCTAGAGAAAGCTCCCTTATGACATTTATTTGTTTGTTCATTTATCGGTCTTTTGTGGTACCTTACCTATAATCCACACATGCAAAGTTGGTTGATAACTGCAATAAAGTAATATCCTATAGGTAACAATTACTTGTTTACATAGGATATATGATGTATTTTATATTATTTAAGCATCTGGAACCTTATCAGTTTGACAGAATTTTCTACTTCAAAGTGCCATGGGGAGTCAAACTAAGTTTACTCAACATTTTCTTATATTGAATTGATTTATTTCCTATTCCTTAACAGTTCATCAAGCTCATAATGATTTCGGCTATGTCATCTTTGGGATATCTGAAGGCCAGGTTTTTTCCTGTCAGTCATCATTAGAACAGAACACATTTGGGGAAAATGATTGTTTGGTCAGTAATTCAAGAAAGTCCATACTTTATAGTTCTAACTTGTACTTGCCATAATGAAAATGTACCATATAGTTCTTGTAATTGTTTAACTATAGCATGTGTTACAATAAGGCTATAATTACAAGTGAGACCATTGATGGCTCCTCAATTTTCCTCAAAGTCCAAAAAACGTGCTAAATTCTAGTATGGGTGGTCATGAGTAGTTTATGTAATTTATGCAATTTGAAGATGATGTTTTCCCCTCTTTTCTTCAGTCTTTTTAGTTTATGTGGCTGTTTTAGATCATGTTTGACTTTCTCCATAGCGTTTTAAAGTTGTAAATTCTCAAAAGAATTCAAATAGATCACACATTTTACCATCGGCGTCGTGATGGGAACAGCTCACGTAATGTGTACACAATAATAGGTGATTTGCGCACCACAAACGCACTATTAAATAAACGGGGATTCAGTCATACTTGCCAGTTCTGGTTATTGGGCGGTTCCTCCCCCCATCCCCCCATAAACTACGCCCCTGCATAGAACACATACTGGATAAAGTACACTGAACCGTTTTTAATCAATACTTGTCAGTAATTAAATGAATGCATTCTGGGATTGCCTTTTCCGTGAGGGATGCGTACGATTCTGCCTTAGGCTAAAATGAGGCAAAACGAGGCTATCTTTAGCCCTCACATTGCGAATGTGCCTTAAAATACTTCCTCTGTAGGCAGCTCACCAGGTTTTGGAACAGACTATTGATGTATGATCTGATAACTTCAGCACTTACATGCATTGTATATTGAGACAAACATGACCTGAAGTTTAGTAGATAAAAAAACAGCTAGTGTTATAGTGTTAGAACCACTTTGGGTTCACAGAACCTTCATGGAGCAAAACTGACTGTCCACTGCACTCCTTACACTGATGACGTATGGCCTTCAGGCTCATAGTCAATGAAGGGTAATGGAGCTCACCTGTTTGTTTGCTTCTGTTTATTCTTCATTTGTCATTCCTTTGATATCCTTTCTTAGTGTATTTGCAGATAATTTTATGCCGCTTAAATACAGTACATTAGTGTCCCATTTAAATCTACTTTCCAATCCTGATCCATAGAAACAGTTTTTGGCAGCTTACAGAGTTTTTTTCTGAATAATGGAACGACTTTACAAGATTTAGGTTTTGGAGGAAGATCTAAGTTTTTTTTTTTAAGTCTCACATGATATAATGAAACCATAATATTATTTATCATAGTTCAACCTGGCCAGACCAGCATAAATAATGTTTAGAAGATGGGTGCAATTAGAATATAATGCCAGTTTTCCCCAATTTATGATACAGATGTATACTTAATAATATTAATTGAGAAAATGCAATACTGCATATTATTTCAGGCTTGATATAAGCTGTATCTCATTACAGATTTTTCTCCTTGCGATTTGTAATGCATTCTTTCATAATGCGTTCTTAAGATTCTTTTTCATTTTACATTCTTTATCCTTTTTACTGCAGTTTTTATGTATAGATCAGTTGATAATTGTAATTTAGGTTAAAGTCATCATTTCTGGCCTGGGTCACTGAGCATATTCATGAAAATCATTGCCTTAAATGGAATAAACTGGATCTAAGGGAATTACAGCACCAGCATTACAGATTGCTGTAATGAAACTGACTTAAACTCATATTACAAACATGTGGATGTGCCAAAACTGTACATATAATAACTATGACTCCTGAAAAAAACTGTAAACGTGAGAATCTACTGATCAATATAAGTGAATTTTACTCCCATAAGACTTTAACATGTCATAATTTAATAGACCAATACAACTGACCAGTTTAATGCATAACAATTGTGAAATTGCACAAAAAGTCAAATCTGTCTCGTCTGGCTTACTGCCCAAAGCCACAGAAAGATCTTGTAAAAGATTCCTGAGCAGGGAAAATGCCCTTGAATGAAAGGCATTGGATGAAATATTCCTACCGCTTGGCTTAGACGGTGTCACATGAGATAGACTAGACTAGTTATGAAGGTTAGGACTTGTTTGAGAGCGTAAGTCATCATATGCACTGCCCATTTAAAAAAAAAAAAATAAAAAAATAGTTTGGAGTGCTTATGATCCCTTAAACTCCCCATTCAAGAAATTCCTCATCATAAAAATATGGCACAAGTATTTTGCACTGAAGATTTTAAATCACCAGCTCCTAGTCTGCGCTACTCAGACAGAGCAAAGTGAAACAAGAAAAAAAAAAAAGAAACGCAAAAAACCTCAAGAGATGTTAGGTTGTTTATCAAATCAGGACGGTCACACACTGTGCCTGCCTGTTAGCACAAGAACAACAGATGAACTGACGAAATATTCCATTTTTGGTTTGTTTGTTTCTTGTTTGTTGTTTTGCAGTAAGCTTCTTTTTGAATTTTGTCAAATGTATGAAAAAAAAAAAGTTATCGTGTGTAAAGAAAGCAATATGTTTAACTATAAAGCAAGAACATTTATGAAATTCTATTGTATTTGTAAATGAATAGGGAATTTATAAACATGTAAGCTTCGAGAACAATGCCATGTTATTTTTCCATAAGGGGTACATTTTGTTTTTGGGATGTCGTACCTGGGACAGTCTTGATACATTGTCTTATAAGTTATAGGCTAAGAGTTTATCAGCTTGCGAAACAAGTAGACTGTGTTCATTGTGTGTGTAGTGTTGTTTTAGCCCTAAATTTCAGCCGATGTGCTTTAGTATCATTCTGTATTTTTTTTTTTTTTTGTAAATAGTCCAGTTTTAAAGGCAATAAAATTTGAGTTAAAAACCCACCAAACTTTTTGTACTGTCTAGAAATCTTTTGATTAGCCTGTCACTCTCTGATTTTACTTCTCTCGTCACATCTCTGTAACTACTCATGAATCCATATCATTATCACTAGCAGCTTTGTGGCTTTGTATTGAAGCAGCACTCTAATGCTTAATAGCAGTCAGAGGATCCTTCCTCTAAATGTTTGCATCTCTTAATCCAGGATTGATGCCCTTTTACATATCGCTTTCGGTTTCTTCCAAACACCCAAACTCTGTTGACTGCTACTAACTATTAAGTGCTGTTAGTTTAATTCGTAATGACTCTGTAATTGATTTGCCTTTTTGCTTCTTTAACCATTTTCACCTGGGAGATGGGTTCTGGAGTTAAATCATGAGGCTTTCATGATTTTGCTGTGTTAATGTAGACGTTGAGCAGTTTTCTCTTACAGTAGCTGTAATTAGTAATGTCATATTGTCATCCAACCGTCACTAGCTGAAACTAATCTCCTTCTCTATCTTTTTTCTTTGTGTCTTTTTATGTCCTTTTATTTTTTTTCGTTTCCCCTCTGTCTGTCCATTTTTTTTTTCTCTAACAACCCAGCCGCCACCGGCAACTAACCAATGACCCTCTGAACTCTTCACCCAATGATGACCTGACCATTGCCTGCCTGCTGACCAGTTCTCTGGCTCTCGTCCTTCGCTTCTATGTTTTGGCAGCCTGCTGGTGAGCCCAGAAGCAGCTTTAATTCGCTTAACACAGCCGAGAAGCCGTGATGGCCCCACGCCACCACCCGCAGAACCGAATCACTCCCCTTCTCAAACAGAGGACCTCCTTGGTCAGGTGACCTGGGCTTCCCAGCCTGCACTGAAGTGTCATAAAGCAATAACGCTGTCTGGGCGACACCTAAAATCCTAATGTTAGCCTTTCACGTGCACACACTAAATAAACACACATCTTTATTTGTTTCTAATTGAGCATAATGTTTAACACTCTAAGTTTGAGCACTGCAGTTCTCATACCATCCTGAAAAGTTGAAAGAAAAACCCAGCAGTTTACTTTAAAACTGACGTATAGGTCCAAATGTCCGTAAGGGATGTAAAAGCCATGCTTGCCTACCAGCGTTTTCTTCAGAGAGCTGTCGAAAAGCATTCAGTCACATGAGGAAGTATACAAACACTGAACATCAATTAATATCTTTTTGATACGAGGGTGCTGCACAGGAAATGATTATATATTTTTCACAGGTGATCCTTTTTGTATTTAAAAAAAAAAAAACAGTATTGTCAAAATGTGATGAACAAACAACGCTTATTTCCTTATGACATATTTAGAGACCAAAACGGTGTCTTTTTTAAATAATAAAAAAACAAGTGCCTTATTTTACACTATATCATCAATTATGAACAAGTATGAATGTCCATCAATGTGTTATATGCCAACATATCAGGTATTTCTGTTCAATTCCTCTTTATTGATGATCATGAAAACAAGAGGTGTACAGAACTGTTGCAGGCGTTACACTCAAAAACCAGTGTTTTATGTGCATTTGATCATTTTTCTTTACAAATAATGAGTTTTACCCTGTCACACTACATTAGGTACTACTTGAGCCCTTTATGCTCGCAGTCTGTTTGTTTTTGAAAATGTATGTGTATGTTTATAGAGCCATCACTACATCTGTTATACAGCAATGAAGCACATCCACTTCTAAACTATTACTTAGATTAACCTTATTTTTCACTCTGCTTATATCTCAAGGAGCATTTATTCAATTCAGCAGGTTGAAATTTATAAAGGTTTGGGGTTAATTAGTACAGAACTCGTTTTATTCGAGAATTGACGTGTACTAGAGGAGCATGTTTGTGTGCAGACATGTCACATTTCTCCATACCTTCCTATGCAAATGATTTTCAGTTTTATTAAAATGACTGAATACATTTCCTTCAGTTGGTCTTCCAGTACCATTTCAGTGCTTAAGAACAATGAAACTAAAAGCCTATTAACAAATTATGATTTAATTTTGTTATTTGGTTATAATAACTGGATTTTGAGAAGATGCATCACCTTATTTTTTCAATAATATTGGTTGTATTTATGCAGAGCAAATGCAATACTTTTTAGATGTTTGAGGTTATCCAGTTGCATGTCATTTTTTTTTTTAATTATCATTAATCTGGAAATTGCTCCTGCAAATATATTTAACGGATGAAATTTGTTTTTACGAGGATCTCTGACCCTGTCAGGAACTGGAGTTGTTTGTTAATGTGTGTTTTTTGGTTTAGTGTTTGCTTTCCATGCAGTATTACCATAGACTGTGTCGACGTGTGTGAGCATGTGTGTTTACTGATGATTGTGTGAGTGAGTGTTTGTGTATTGTATATGCCAATGAACTGCAACTTGCCATTCAAGCTTATTATTATTGTCATTTTTTTTTAATTTCAAACCCAAGCAGCTCCTGCATTGGAAAATATACGGTCCTATTTATAACCATTGTAACATTTTATAATGTATTTTTCTATCATATTTTGTATGTGAGAAATAACATTAAATCACATTTCCAGATATGAACAGTATGCCTTATTACAAAAATTGATATGAGAGACATATTTTTTCCCATGATGATATAATTCCATAGGTGGTGGAAAATGGAAAACCCCATTTGACGAACAATATTATTTGGTTCCAGCTAGTTTTAAAGTGGTTATTATTTGCTGGGGTGTTTGGTTTGTCATTGTTGCTTTGCCTCTGTGCCTTCTTATGTAAATTGTAAGCTATTAACCATTTCTAGTTATATAATTTGATTAATCTTTTCTTGCCGATTGTACTAACATTTGATGATTTCTTTACATTTAACCCTGTCAATAATTTCTTTTGTCTGCTTTGAATCTTTAGAACAGGATTTGTGTGAAATTAAGCAAAGAGTGTTTTACTGACTGAAATATGCTGGACTAAACTCTGTAATGAGAAGCAATAGCAGAATTAAAATCATAGTTTTAAAAAAAGAAACTAACTTGGTCGCTCTTTCTCTTGTGCTTTTTACATGTGCCAGAACACTTTGCCTACTAATCTGATTCAGGTCTGCTGTAGATAATGGAGAAGATCTGGGTCCAAACTTCTCTGCATTTAACAAAGTGACAGGATGGTTATGGGGCAGAAAAAAAGCTGAAGGAGAAGTAAAATCTATATAAATGATACGGTTGTTTGAGTTGGAAGAACACCCACCTCTACTTCAGTTTTATTATTCTCTCTTTCTCAACACTCTCCATTATGTGTGCTTGTTTTTGTATTGTAGCCATCTGTTGAGCTGTTTTGAAAAGTCATAAGAGTCACCAAGAAAAGAGTATCCACAGATAGATCGACACCGGTAATTGTCTTTCAAAAGAGTCCATTGAAACAATACAATGCAAGCGAAACTTTCCAGATTCTCTAAAATGTGTAAGAAAACAAAAGAAGCAAACATTGTCTTTTGCAATATAACTGGAGGTCAGTCCAATAACACCCACTAACTGGAATATTTTTCAGCTATGCTCATCAGCACTGCCTAACTATAGTAATAAACATCAGGCTTATAAAATGTAAGGTTCAAAATAAATCACTTCCTCATTTGAACAGTGAACATCCTCAAAGAAACTTCAGAGGTCATAACACTTTCTATACGCCAATGGTTCAGTGTTGAGAGGATCTGGAGTCGCGAAGGAAATCTGAATAACCTTCTGTAAACTGTTTTTCATTTTTCCAAATGTTCACATATTGTTTTAATGAGCTTCTGTTGTGTGTAATGGTCTGTGTTTAGCTGATAAAGCTAATCAGACTCTTTTAGTTCCCACCAGACCTCATCGCTGCACCCAAGAGTCTTAGTTACTAGCTTTTGTTTCCCATTCAGTTTATAGCAAAGTCGCCAACCATTAAACAAATCTGGTCATATCCAAAAGAACAGCGGCAGAGCTTGAATCCGTGACTGTCACAGTATGTGATGACAAAGATTGCTTTAAAAGAAATAATATAATATTATTTATTCACCCTCATTTTATTCTGAACTCCTATGCTCTTATTTGTCCTATTTGACCTAAAGTATTGCGGTCACAGATAAATAATAATAATAAAAAAAAAGCGTCAATTTCAAAAAACATATATTGCACAATGCAAAATTATCAGAAAAGCAAACAACGTGGTCACGGATCAAAATATAATAAGCGTGTAAAAAATAAGTATTGCACAAATCTTAAACGTTTCACGCGTTTTTCAAAAATTGTTTTCCTTGGTTTTACTGCTGCTACTACTTACTACTTACTATTCCTTTTTTTTTTATCTAAAGCATATTTTTGAGAGAAACAGACCGAAAGACAAGCTTTCTGTTGGGGTGACCAACTTAAACGTGTTCAGAAATCGGCGAGAGGAACTCTTTGGTCATCGCGTGGATTGAAACTAGATTTTGGCAGCGAAATTTCTTCAAACAATGGTAGGCTAATGACTACAGGAAGAAAGAAAAAAAGATTAATAAATGGTGGCCTCTTCATCAAACAAAGCAATCATATGACTTCAGAAGACTGGCACTCGCCTACCTTTATTGGTGTTTTTGGAGCTTACAAATTTGGTCACTCGTGAGATGTATAAAAAAAAGATTGTTTTGTAAAAAGCAGCATATAGGCTATTTGGGATGACACGTGAAGGTGAGTAAATAGAGATTTTTCATTTTAGTTCTACACTGTTCCTTTTATAGCACAAAAATGGACATGCACTGAGAGGGAGAAAGTGAAATAGATGGAAAAGGAAAGAGTGCGAGTAATTCGCTCCCACACAAGGCAAACTGTTCATTAAACACCACGCGTTTTGTGTTAAATGGTTCCTGCCTGTCCCAAATTACTAGCTGCTATGTTAGGTAATCATCCCCCTTCATCCTTTCTCCATCTCTAACCTGCAATTAAAACTTCAATTTCCTGTCTTGTTCTTTGTCTGATGCCCCCTCCTACCTCCTTAACTTTACAGCGTTGCTTACCTTATCAAAACACACATACCTAAAGTAATGGAATGTAATGCAGCAGCAAGTTTAATGAGTGGAATGGATAACGGTTTTAGCTGAGGGCTAAAGAGGAAAGATGAACTGGGTAAGTCCCTGTATAGAGCCTAGAAAGAGAGAGAGAGAGACACAGTATCCTCTGTTGACTCGCACTCTGACTTCCCCCTCAGAGGCTGCGATGACCTTTACAACCTTTATGCCCACAAACAAACTCAGAACTCTCTGTCCTAACTTACCAAACGAAAATAGAACCTTTTTACTTCCCTCCTTCCTTCCTTCCTTCCCTGTCAATCTACTGATCTTATTGGATGCCACTGGCAGGCCCAGCCCAAAGTCAGTTTAAGGAAGAGGCGACAGACTCCTTGTAGATAAATGAATAGGGATGTCGCAATGCAACTCAATATGGCGGCTGGCTTTCAGTTGAAGGCAGTGAGTGTGATTTCCATTTTGATAGCTTCAACCACACACCCTCTCTAAAACAGTCCACTCTCCTTCCCAGTAAATTTATTTTAGTAATATCTGTCAGATACTGGACTACATTTTATTGGTTGTTTTAAAAAAATCCTATTGCAGTTGCACATTAGCTAGTCCAACATTAAATATTCAGTTTTTAGCCTGACTTCAGCTAAGGAAGTTGGTATGGTTGAAAATGTTCAGTTTTATTAGGGATTTTAATATTATGGGAGCAAAATAAGGTAGCAGGGGGCATTGTCAAGATCTTAAAACTGCAGGTATATGAAGAGGTGTAACATTAAATATTTACATTCTGTTTGGCAATACAGCACAGTGTACCACTGATGTGGTACAAGCATTTAAAATTATATAAATTAATATATTATTATTAATATATTAAAACAACCTAACTTAAAGGGGTCCTATTATTACTACGTTAGCAGCTCCGATTACCTGCGTGCAGACACGCACAGAAAATGTCAGAAACTGTTCAGCCTTTTATGTTCAAACCAGAGTCGGACAATGATGGAGAAACTCACTAAGAAGTGACAACGTGTAGAATGCAACAGGACGTTTTTGAATGGTTAGTTGATCAATTTATGTTGCTGATGTGGAGTTACTATCTTCAAGTCTTCAATTAGCATATTCTGTCATATTAATCTATAAATCGCTGGCGTGGGAACTGTTGTGAGATATGTTGTCATCTTGCTTTTATGATGTTATTGCATTTGTTTCACCGTATTGCAATAAATGTGAAAAGACGGATGCGACAGCTTGAGCAAACTCCTAAATGTACTACAACTCTTTCTCTTCTCAACATGGCCTTTGTTGCGTGTTTCCGGGGGCGGGGTTTATGTAGCTAAATTTTAGGGTTTGTGATGTCACCATCCCGGGAAGAAGCTCGTTGTAGTCCCTACCAGACGTTTGTTGTAGTGCTTAAAAAGCGATTTATGTAAAGGCTGGGACACACCAACCCAACATCAAAGAACTAGCAGTGATGAAAGCCTAAACCTAAGGTGTTGTCGCCTCTCGTTGGCCGCGTCTGGGCCAAAAAGCTGCATTTGAACACACCGATAGAATTACAGCCGACTGTCAGATAGCATGTGCGTTCTCTGCATGCGTGTAAATGAGACGACTGTCCATTTCTGCAGATATATTTGTCGATATTCGTCATTCAAAAGGAAAACCAACGCTCCAGGCTGCAGATACACAAACTGTAAAACAAATCAGCGTGCGCTTACCTTTTTGAATATCGATCCCACATTGCACTGCAAAAACGAGTGTACAGCCGATGTACACTCAATGACTGTCCGACTTCACACACTCGTTTTCATTCACTCCTTCAAGTGAACTATACTAAAGGGTTAGTTCACCCAAAAAGTTCAGTCATTAATTACTCACCCTCAGGTTGTTCGACACCTGTAAGACCTTCGTTCACTAAAAAAGGCCATCTCACTACAGTGGTTCTACAATCATTTTATGAAGCGACAAGAATAGTTTTTGTGCGCAAAAAAAAAAAAAAAAATCTAAATAATGACTTTATTCAACAAGTTCTTGTCTTCCAATATGACGTATGCGTCGTGGTGCTTCGTGAGTTCACATCAGAGGCCCAGGCGGAAGACAAGAACTTTTTTGCACACAAAAACTATTCTCGTCGCTTCATAAAATTATTGTAGATCCACTGTAGTGAGATGGACTTTTTAATGACGTTTAGTATCTTTATGGGTCTTGAGAGAGGAAATGTCATTGCTGCCAATGGAGGCCTTTCTGAACCATCGGATTTCAACAAAAATATCTTCATTTGTGTTCTGAACATGAACAAAGGTCTTAGGTGTCGAACGACATGACAGAATTAATGACAGAATTTTCATTTTTGGGGGAACTAACCCTTTAAGTGGGAAATAGTGTATGAGGGTTTAGGCGATTTTGGATTCAGCCATTCTTTATGTATATAGACGTGACGTAATGACGCAAAGACATGCTTGAATTTCCCGGGTTTAAATCCACCATACCACTCTAATTATAACACATTATTACAAGGTTACCGTTGTGAATGGCTAAGGTAAAGAGATAGTTTTGAATACTGGCTTGTTGTTTACTTCTCAAAAATTGATTTTGGATAATTTTGAACCAAAAAAAGTTATGGACTACAGCTTTAACTTCTAAATAATGTTACTTAAATATTATGTTCTTTATTGTTATTTTTTTTTTTTCATTGTTTATTAGCTTTCGACTCACAACCCTCCCATTTAACTTTGAATGGTTGTGTTGCATCACTTGAAAAATCAGGATTTCATCAGCTTCCCTTGGTTTTGTTGAACCAAGGGGGGTGTCAGCAGGGTCTTCTAGGAAACAAACCGCACTTGATCTTAAACAATGACGACCACAAAGACATGTCCAGCATGAGGATATGGAGAGGGTGGGGAATGTCCTCCCAACGGGCTCGGACAGAACAAATCTCAAGGAACACTTCCTTCTGCTCTATTAAAGATCTGTTTCCACAGACACTTCCATCAGTGTTTATGTAAGAGAGGAAGTCATCACTGTTTACCTAGCTTGTGTAATTGTTTCTATTCATAGCTAAAGATCTGAGAAATATCAGAAGTGGTGATGGTGGGGTGCATATAAAGGACGCAGCAAATTAAACAGGATGCATGACACAACAGATGTTACGCCACAGCGGAGTCACACAGTAGGGAGCGGCTATGCTTCGGTTACATCCAATGGGTTTTCCAAGCAAAGATGTACAAGAACAGCATTTGCTTGTACTTCAGACACACACGTGGTTTGAACTTGTAGGATGTATCTCTGCCTTCTGTTGGTGTCCCGATTCCTCTTCCTCTCGTTCTGTGGGGTCCCCCCACCCTTCCTGTCTGCTCTCATGGGATGGGGCCTGGGGTCTGGCTCAGCCCTAGCCCCCCACACTGGCTCCACAAGGCTGGACGCTGTCCAGACTGGTGGGAGAGGACAGCAGAACTTGGCAGGCCACAGTGGAGAACATTTGCAGCCCAGCCAAAGTCCTAAAGCACTGCCAGAGAATAACGGGGAGCTTGAAATGACAAGAGCTAAGCCAAGGGACAACTATGGCGCTTGGATTTTACTTTGTATCTGGGATATTATAAGGCTTACATAAATCTATTGCGAGTGTCAGCTGGGCTTTAACGAAACAAATCCACATTAAGAACGAACTGTTGAGTTTGGGTGGATTCCAAGTTTCCAGAAACTTTAAAACAGGTGATTCTGTTTAACTCTTGAGTTGTTCGTATATATGGAAAAGCTAGCATAATCTTCAGAGATTTCCAGGAGTCTGTCAAGTTACGTTCAACCGTGACATAAAAGCATATCAAAGTACAACATTTAAACCCACTGTGATTTCTGAGGGTGTGTTCACACTTGTGGTTTGGTTTGCTTGTTGTAAAAAAATGTAGTCCTGGCCCGCTTAGCATTCACATTGGCATTTTTTTGAACCTAAAGACATAAGTATGTTCGAAAAGTATGTTTTTTATTACGTATATTCCGTGACGTAACTTCGAACAGCCAAAACAATACTGTGTGCTGAGCTAAATGAGCTTGTTGTATGTGTGTATGATGGTATTTTGACCAGCTCAGAACTCGTTAAAAGCTTATAAAATGTGAATAAAAGGAGTCAACACAGCGACAGGAGTCCCTCTGTCACACACATCAACGAAGATCTGCTGCAGGGCTGATACCAATACTGTGGCCTGTACCAAACTGTGATGGGCGTCATCGCAACTGGTGAGAAAATGATGAGAAAAAACAGGTATGCTTGAGGTATCGATTGTAAGGGCCCATTCCGAACCCCACCCTCCCAGCTCTGTTAATGTGTGTGTATATATATATATATAATACTTAATATGTTTACATATAAAGTTTGAAAAAAAAAAAAAACATTTATTTGATTAAACATACAGTAAAAACAGTAATAATGCAAAATAATAATAATAATAATATTACAATTAAAAATAATTGTTTTATATTTGAATATATTTCAAAATGTAATTTATTCCTGTGATGGCAAAGCTGAATTTTCAGAAAACTGATCCTTCAGAAATCATTCTAATACGCTGCTCAAGAAACATTGCATATTATCATCAATGTTGAAAACAGTTGTGCTGCTTAATATTTTTATGGAAACTGTAATACAATACCAAGTTTAGGTTAAGTATGTGTTTTTAAAAGAAATTATATATATATATAACTTTTATTAACACAAAGACATATTAAACTTACATTTATAATGTTACAAAAGATTTCTATTTCACATAAATGTTGTTCATTGAACTTTCTATTCATTAAAAATGTATCATGGTTTCCACAAAAATGTTAAGCAGCAAAAACTGTTGTCAACTGATAATAATAAGGATTGGAGAAATGGCTGGTGGAAATTAAAACTGAACTAAATCTGTTATATGAATCTCAGACAGCAACAGTATGTGCCATGCCTGTTTACTCTTTATGAGAGAAAAAAGTGGCTTTTATGTCTTCATCTGAAAGGTTTCAGAGGACCCCTTTGAACCCCCACCCCCTCTTGTCCTCCCTTCTCATCTCCTCAAAACTAGTTTAAGGAACAGAGGCTCTGCACAGCTTTCATATCTCCATGGTAACACACCCCCTTTGGGGTACTTGTGAAGTTTTGTGTGTGTGTGTGTGTGTGTGTGTGTGTGTGTGTTTAGGCTACTCAACATTTGTTGTGTTTGAGTTTTGGCACAAAAAGTCTCGATACAAAAGGCTGACAACAAAGTGTGATGATAAAACACAAGCGTGATAAAAAGATATTCTGTGAGATGCATTCATTATGACATCACGGTCATTTCCCAGTGTGGCCATGTTCCTCGGGGTGCCTGTCTCTATTCGACTGCCTCTGGTTCTCTTCAGCACTGTGGGCTGTCTATAGGAGGCCTTCCACTGACTGTGAATGGTCTTTTTGTTGGGGAACAGTGAGCCATTTCTGCTCCCACAGAAAGCCCTGGGTAATTTAGTGTGGATGCCAGGAAGTCTGAGCTCACAGAATGACAACAATGGCAAACGTTATTGCTCCACCTCAAGGGGTGGAAAAGAAAGAGACAGAAAAAAATTAGCAATGGTGATAGAATTCTGCTTCAGCATCCTCCCACACGGTGAATTCCTCTTAAATCTCATGCGAGCTAGGAGGATCAGAAGACAACCTTTATGGTGCTAAACAACAATTTGTGCTTTCAAGCATGCATTGCGGGACATGTTTTATTGTGGCACATGATTCGGTGTGAGGTACACTCTCCCCACCCTCCCCCTCCCCACACACACACCACCACACAAACCTAACAAATCAACTAAAAGGAAGAAGAAAAAAACTATCCAACTGTTGAAGAAAAAAAAAAGTTCCTGTCACTGCATCAGACACCTTTTGAAATTTGTCCTTGTCTGCCATCTAGTGGGAAAGCATCATCACTGGCGTCAGAGATTTTTCTCCAACCATATCAAACCATATCATATTTATGTCTGTCAAATACTTAATCATTAAATTAAATTAATCATTTAAATGACATAAACTATCAATCTATCAATTATGGCTGTTACCTCAAATACAAAAAGTCTACAGGATATCATATCACTCAATTAGAATGCATTTTAAAAATTGGATAAAAATGTTTTATTATTCATTTTATTATAATTATTATAAGTTGAATTATTATACTATTAATCATTACCAAATTAATTATTATACTAATATTATAACTTATATTATAAACAGCCATATAATGTAATGTAATGCCATGGTTGAATTTAATGTCATTACAGTTTCAAGTTTTAGGTTGTTGTTCTTTTGTTGTTTTCATGGCTGATTTTATTGATTTATTTTATCATAATTTTTAAATTTTTATAAACCACTGCACATTTTAACATTAATAGTAATCTCTGATAGGCCTACAGCAAAAGCAGACACTGCACTGCTGGTTTGTTTCAACCTATGTTTGGGTCAAATATGGGCAAACCCAACTGTTGGTTTACTTTTGTAAATTAAATGTTTACACCCAACGATTTGTCCATATTTGACCAAAACATCGGTTGAAACAACGCTGAATTTATATATATCTTTCTTTTTTTTATATATATATATATATATATATATACATATATATATATATATATATATATATACATCACTCTTGCGCAACAAAACACGGGTAGTCGCAAAATGTCGTGCAATCAGCTGGTAAATTCACTGACAAGTCTCTTGTCTCTCAAACACAGATAGTCCCATGACTTTTCAAGTTGATATTGCATACGGTACTTTAGCAAACTAAAATATATTTAATGTTAATGTTATACTTACAGACATTACTGTTTTATTGGAATCTTCGAGCTTTTTTTTTTTTACAGTCTATGGATCAATCACACGAGTACTTTTACGGCAGTGTTACGTCAGCAGTGACCTTTCACTTTACGGCAGGGCAGCATGTGGAGGTCAGAGATGCAGAAACGCACGGTCAGAGAAACTCTCTAGTTATCCAACATAAACACTTGACAAAAATTTTGTACTGTGACATCTATGTGGGAGTTTCAATAGATGTTATACAACACAACATTGTCGGTAAATAAAATCGTTTGGTGTCGCTAGCGTTCATTAATTTTACCGGGTCGGTAAGGAAGAAGTCTGGTCCTCAATCTAGACGGTTTTCTCTGTATCATCTCTAAAGAAATGGATAATAACACGCCGGAATCAGGAGGATTTAAAGCGGGACTCGGGAGCCTTTTCGGTGGAGGAACTCCTGAGTATTCAAATACTGAGCTCGCAGGAGTACCATGTACGTGATAAGTGTCTTTTTTACAGCCCTGTTCAATTTAAGGTAAAATGAGTTGCTGTGAGAATCTATATACGATGATGTATTGTGAGTGTTATCTGTCATTCTCAGTGACTGGTATGAGCCCTCTCTCACCGTACCTCAATGTTGACCCTCGTTACCTCATACAGGTGAGTTTCTATAAGACCACAGCTACATCTCAGGTCTATGTAAAGGTTGATAGAAATGATTATGTGTTTTGAATATACGAAATCTAGCTCATGTTAGAATCTTAATGGACTGCATTAAGGGGTCAAAACGGAAACCTATTGTAGACTGTTTTAGGGCTGGGCGATATGGCCAAAAAAATCATATCTCGCTATTTTTTGGTTGAATGGCGATACACGGTATAGATCCCGCTTATACATCAACTCGTTTTTCTATTTGGGTAAAAAAAAAAAAAAAAAAATATATATATATATATATATATATATATATATATATATATATATATATATATATATATATATATATATATATAAAATCTTTAACAATACATATATTTCACATCCTGCCCAGTGATGTCCTAAAAACAAATTTGATATTGAAGGCTATAAACAAATACATTGAATGTAATGTAGGCTATGCAATATATTATGTGCAAAAAGGGGGTTACAAACTAAAAACAAAATGAATATTTTTGTTTTTAAATTCAGTAAACTAAAAATGAAAATAAAAACAAAAGCATATTAGCCTATATATATTTATATATTATCCCATTATAATGGTCATGGTCATAAAAATATAATTACACATATGGCAAATTTATTGTCCAACAACAAATATTTTAGAAATATGTATATTTTAGTCAGAATTATTATTTTTTTAATTCCATTGCGCTCCATCCGTTTAAAACAGCTTATTTTATAACTATATCTTACGAATTATGAAGCCCTTAATATAAAGCATGTGTCATGTTGAGGACAAATTGTATCATGCACTTTCCCTGCATCATCTCACTCTGCGTACTCCGCTATTTTTCAGATGCGCTCGTATATAATCTGCTGTATATCGATATAAACGGTATTGCCTAATTTCATATCGTCTCAAAAAAAATATCGATATATTGTACAAACTTGATATACCGCACAGCCCTTGACCTGTTTAATGGTAAATAAAGAGAAGCAAATCCGTTATTAAACCTCAAACGATTCTTTAAATGGCAATGGAGAGTTGTAGCAGAAAACCATCTCAGAACACTGTTTTGGCCAACAGAAGTTGTGATTGGTGAATTGCATATATTTATTGTAAGACCTGACGCAAGGCCGTGACCAAAAAGGTCTAAAATGTTTTTCTGTTTAAAGAAATTCAGTACTTAAAGGATTTAAGGGAAGAAATAAGAACGGTGGGAAAATTCTAGGTCTAATTATAGCCGATATAGTTGTAAAGTAATCCATTTAAACTCTTTGCAAATAATATTTCATTTAATAATATGCACACATTCACTCTTGTTAGTAGTTGTATTGTGTATGATATTGGAATTACGATAATACACAAAACCTTACAATTAAGATGTTTTTAAGGTGCTTGTCTTGCTCCCTTAGGACACAGATGAGTTTATCTTGCCAACTGGAGCAAATAAAACGCGTGGTCGCTTTGAGCTGGCCTTCTTCACCATCGGGGGATGCTGTATAACAGGTGAGGCCCGTCTCTTTGCAGTCTTTTATCAATCTTATGTCTTTAATATTCACTAATTTTAACTGGTGCTTATTACTTTGAAGGCGCTACTTTTGGGACACTTAATGGTCTCCGTATGGGCCTGATGGAAACCAGAGACATGCCATGGTCCAAACCCAGAAACGTTCAGTAAGTGTCTGTTCTTTTGTAAATACTTTGATTGAAAATCATTTAAGTTACTTTATAGAAAATGCAAGATCCAGGGGTTGGATCTGGATCCCACTTTATATACTTTGCTATATTACTGCAACAATGGAGTACACTGCAACATGAATGTCACATACTTTTGAAAATCCAACGTTTATTGATCCTGGTAAGCGCTCATTATCAGAGTTGTAAACACAACGGCTTTCTTCTTACACGAGGGAGTTTGGCGTCACAGCATTTGTTTCCAGGCTGACCATTAAAGAATGCAGCATACGTCTCCTGGACATCCTGTAGAATTCAACCATCCAGATGATGAATTCTAAAATCCTGAAGTGTTTCCAGTTAAGTGTGCCCTATACATCAGACGTTCAGCCAAAGGGCCGTCTGAGGCTGAGACTACACCTACCCCAACTCCACCCTCTGGATCCGGATCCAACCTCGCCCCCTGGATCCCGTGTTCTGCAGTGAGGAGCTACTGGAAAATACAGTTCGGGTCTTTTTAAACCTCCACGAAGCAGAGTGGGCAATGGCTGATATAAGACTGATATGATGGCGCTTAAATATGGAAAATAGGATGTAATTTTTTTTTTTTTTTTTTTTGCTGCAATTCAGTGAACGTGTGTTTGTAGTGATGCACTGAAATTTGGGCAATCAATTCTTGGCCAAAAGTAACAGCAAAAAAAAAATTATTTAGCATTTTGACTGTCAGTGTCTATTTTGTTCACTCATGTGGATAAGCTACAATTTCACCATCACCAAAAATGACCAAATTGTTCTGAAATAGGGATGTCACGGTACCAAAATTCCAGTATACATTTTACGGTACTCTGTACCAATTTTGGTACCACAACTTTGAGTGTCTGTGTTCATATGACAGTTTTCTCAAATGAAACTGTACATTCTCATGAAGTGATGGTTTATGTGTTTGTGTCCTCATATAGTGACACATGGCAGAGACTACAAAGACAGCGAGCGAGTGTGTGTGCGCGCCCGTGCATCTGCGCCCTACTTCATTCCCACAGAGATGCAGAACATGCAGGAGTAATATTTAAATAGTATTTTGCAGTTTAATATTCACAGACACTAGTATATATTCAGCTACAGTCTGGAGCTCTGCACTTAGATAAACACGGAAGCGACTGAACGCAGCTGCGGGTACCGTGGGAGACGGTACTACCGGTACTACAGAAATGCTGGTATTGTCACATTTTTATAATTTCAGTACCGACTTGGTACCAAAGTACCGGTACTTGTGACATCCCTATTCTGAAATATCGAGAGGCAGGTCATTGCTGAAAAACTTTACTATGACTGGTTTATCACCTGTAAAAATGACACTCTGAACAGCATGTCCAGTTCAATTACCCAAACAGAATTACCGAAACTTTTTTTTTTTTTTTTTTTTTTGGTTCAGTTTTTAGTTCAATTACAACTGTAATGTTTTGGTGTTTCTGTAAAAAAAAAAAAAAAAGTAACATTCACTAAAACTTTACCCATTTGTTTATTACCCATATAATTCTATTGTAATATTGACTTTTGTAATGTTTTTTTCAGGATTTTGAACATGGTCACACGACAAGGGGCATCGTGGGCCAACACACTAGGATCTGTAGGTAAGATATGCATTGAATTCAAACACGCTTGTGTAAAAGAATATCACAGCCTGTTTTGTCATTAGTTACAGGGCCTGTTTACACCTGGTCACTTCATGCGTTTCTCTGATCGGATGGTTATCCGATCGTGAATGGACCAGGCACCTTCCACAAAGAGACATGCATAAAAAAATTCTGTTTTCTCTTTCTCAACAGCTCTCTTGTATAGTGTGTTTGGTGTAGCCATTGAGAAGGCCAGAGGTGCAGAGGATGACCTCAACACAGTGGCAGCTGGAACGTTAACAGGGATGCTTTTTAAATCCACAGGTGAGGAAAAACCACAGTGACTTAAAGGGAATTTTGGGAACACCAAAAAATTTAACTTATCCCATTATTTACTCCCCCCTCAAGCCATCCTAGGTGTATATGACATATATTACAATCGGAATTATATTAATAAATATCCTGGCTAATCAAAGCATTACAATGGCAGTAAGTGGCTGGCCAAAATTTGAAGCCCAAAAAAGTGAATCCATCCATTATAAAAGTAATCCACACTGCACCGGGGGTTAATAAAGGCCTTCTGAAGTGAATCAGTTGGGCTTTTGTGAGGAAAAATATCCATATTTAACATGTTATAAAGTAAAATATCTAGCTTCCGGCGGACCGCCTTCAATATTCAACTTACAAAGAAAGTGTAATGCCGTCATAGTTATGCCAGTTACGCTTTTTACTGAAGGTAGTCTGCCGGACTCTTCACTTCAGAAGGCCTTTATTAACCCCCCAGAGCCGTGTGGATTACTTGTATGGTGGATGGATTCTCTCTTTTTTGGGCTCCCTGTCACTGCCATTATAAAGCTTGGATTAGCCAGGACATTTTTTAATATAACTCTGATTGTGTTTGTCTGAAAGAAGAATGTCATATACACCTAAGATAGCTTGAAGGTGAGTAAATCATGGGGTAATTTTCACTTTTGGGTGAACCATCCCTTTTAGTGCCAAATATTGTGGCAATTTAATCTGTTGAACATAACATTTGCTATATTAGTTCATTACATAAATATTTGTGTTCAGGTGGACTCAAAGGAGTTGCCAGAGGAGGTCTTGTTGGTTTAGCCATGTCAGGGCTGTATGCTCTTTACAACAACTGGGATCACCTGAAGGGGACATCGCCTTCACGTTACTGAGGATGACTGAGAGCTCAAACCATAGACTTATTTTGACTCTGAGCCCATTCTTAATCTTTTTCACCCCCCCTTTTGGAGATGCTTTTATTTTATTTATTTTTTATTAAAGAAACTCATGGACCACCACATCTGCACAGACTTCTTCAGAGTTATATTAGGTGTAATATTTAAACGGAAGAGCCAGACCGTCTCCAGCTGTGTGGACTATGTAGCTGTGAATTTGCTGGTGACATCTCAGTCGTACAGTTGTTAAAGTTCATGTCTTTGCTATAAATTGCAGTTGGAGGAACTCTGTATCCTTTAATGATGTGGTTTCATCTGTTCTCATTGTGAATTGATGCACTTTATCAGTGCTGACTAAACTTCCTCTACAACCACCTAAAATAAAATGCTAGTTTCCACTGTTTGAGGTTCTTTATTTGTATTTTAGTGGTATTCAAATTTCTAAGTTGTATAATACATTAATTGAATTAATGCATTAATTTAGTTGAGTACTATACCATCCTGTAGTCACAAAATATAAAAATTAATTTAGTACATCATGTTATTTGTAATGTACTAAAATGTTTTACATAGAAATGAACTGATAGGGGTCTTCTTTTACAAATGGTTTATTTGTAAGCAGGTCAACTTTTATTTCTAGTCAATATGTAGAGTACAGAGGAATGATAATTATATTACAGAATGAACATCCTCATTATTATTCTAGTAGTATTGCACCACGTACTCTCTTTGTAGTTTGAATAATTATGAGCAATAGATGCTTCGATTAAATGATGCAATAATTAAAGCTCCTTAAAATAATGATTATAAAGAAATGTATGAAAATTATCCGCATAAATTCAATTCCTTGTAGCGGCTTAAAGTGTAAAGTATAAATATATCCATCCTGTGTGGAATTACCTAGCCTGTTTGGTGAAAAGCACTGGAGTAGACTGTATCAAAGGGACACTGTCTCCCCCAACAGGTGAAATCTTCTATTACTTCTTGACGTTGACCGTCAAAGCACCTTAGAGACTGAATACTGGACTGCCCAAGAGAGGGCAAATGTACATGCCATGCCTTACAGAAAAAAACAAGGCCAACTGAACTGTGTAGTGTAGGATAGCCAGGACTTGTTTTACAGAAAGTGTTGCTTGGCTTGCTAAACACAATGTGGAGATCAATGTGATTTAGCTGAAAGCAGTTAAAACTTTGCAGTACTATAGCGAAGCCCAGGAGAATCTCACATGCATAGCGGTGAAACGACCCACAAACCAGTGCAAACTACCCTAACTTGGTGGCTGGTGGTCGTGATGATACACACCAGCTCTCGGACCACAAATGGATAAGCAGGTCCATGGGCCAGACCCAGACCGGGACATGGCACTAAATCAGTTGTTATCACAACTCTTCCTGTGCCTGCAAATGTGAGCAAGGAATTCTTGGAGGTGGCAATTTAGTGCAAGAAGAAGTCCCTGATGCGTGTAGCCTCTATCCATGGGATGTAGGCTGCGGTACGAGTGAAGACGCTGGGCTTGTTCTCCACGGTGCATCCAATAGGACCGAAGCTCACAATGCCACGGACCTCCCAGCGGTCACGCCCCACCTGACACAGCAGAGGGCCACCAGAGTCACCCTTTAGGAAGACAGAGAAGTTTTGAATAGAGTTGAAAACAGGGCATGATAAATTTGCCAATAGAATTGTTTTCTCACCTGGCATGCGGCTGGGGTCCCCTCAGTATCTCGGAACCCAGCACAAATCATGGAGTCTCGCACGCGGTCACCCCAGAACTTCTTCTGCCGGCAGGTCTTGTAGTCGATGACTGGGAGCCGAGCTTGATTCAGTGCTTCAGCAAGTGACACGTTTTCTTTCCCGCCTAAGAAGAGATGCCAAACGCATGTTCTGGATAAGTGGATCACCTCCCTTTGTAAACTCAATGATATCAACAGAACATTAAGAGTTTGCCTCAGGGGCATAACATGAACCAGTTTCTATGATAGAAACTGCTGTGAGTGAGGGTATTACTGTACACTCTTACTTTATCTATGAGCCACTGATGTCATAGATAAACCATCCATCATATTTCAAGACCCAACTTTCTTAGCACAAAGGCTTATGATGCAGATTTTACCTCGTGTGTCCCCCCAGCCGGTCACCCAGCAGTAGTGCCCTGGTTTAAGGTTGATCTGCTTGCGCGGCAGGCAGGCATAGCGGATGAAGTTACTGGTCTGGATGTCCGTGCCAGCTTTAACCAATGCGATGTCATAGTCCAGCTCACTGTGGGCTGGATAACGGAAGTGCTCATGCCTGTAGATCCTCTTCACTGGGAAAATACGCTCAGCGGTCTCTGATCTTTTCAGTTGATGCTTACCCAAAACGATACGCCAGCTACTAGCATCTTCTGCTTTTCCCCTGGGCAACAAGCACAAAGAGGGGGATACAAACTATGATTGGTTGACTATGACATCTAAGGGGAAAACGACCAGAAAAGCTGTCCTGCACAAAATTCAAGCAGCACCCTTAGTACTGATGATAAACTTATGCTTTGCCTTACTTCTGGAAGCAGTGAGCAGCAGTAAGAATCCAGTTCTTATGGATCAGAGTTCCTCCACACACATGAACATAGTGTTTACTCCCTCTGGGACGAACCTATTAAAATAAATACAAGCATCAGCAACTTCCTTTTTTGTTACACCTTGAGTAATGCTGTCATTTCAAGTGTAATTTACCTGCAATGAGACCTGCCACGGCCAGGAGTGGGGTCTCGCTTCATTGCCCGACACGATACGCTCCACTGTGTTTGGTTTGAAGTGAGCCAGGCCACAGTCCTGCGGCCAGTCTAAGGACAAAACAACACTTAAGTCAATGTCAGTTTAACTACCATGTAGACAAGCAAACACAAGGTACACAGGATTTATGTTGTAGCAAATGAAAGGTGTTGTACCAGGAGAGGAAAGAAGGAAAGGAAATCCATATTTGGATCTTTGAGAAAGACATAGAAATAAGTGTAAATTCAGTTTTTTTTTCTTCTCAAGATAGCACCACTTGAAATGCACTTGAAAGATGTCAGTGGTTTGCGTTCATTTAATTTCTCACCAAGGTGGAGGACTTTGTGCTGTTGAAGGCGACTGGGGTTGAATGCATGGGTGGAGGCTCTGTCCAGCGCCAGACCCAGAAGCATTAGCAACAGTGGAAAAAATGGGCTCCTTACTGCCATGATCTACAGTAAACTGTGTGTTGCGCTCTGGTGATTACCCATTTATACCATGCCTAGTGCAGAGGCCATCCTTTGTGCACTACCCACCCCTGTCACTGGGACAAAGCACTTTCACAATACCCCTCCCAATCCTAGATTGTTCTGGTGGGGTAGCTGGGGGTTTTCAGAACAAGCTGGCCCCAGGGGATCATGGGAGTCCCATCAGCACTTTCAGCTACAGCCCATCCCTTGCCACAGTGCAAAACAACTCTCCCAGAATAGATTGCCAGTAGCCTCCTTACAGTCACACCATAGCTGTTTGGATGAGCAGACGTGCTGGCCTTCATATGACCTTCCAAAACCTTGCAGGATTCAAGTTTTACCTTAGTAAAGCCCTAACAAATAATTAACAAGATTATGACTGATCCATGTGTCATTTACATATTTATTTCATTAAAGATTAGCAGAACCTGTTCTTAGCATGCACTCATTTATCCAAAGTGACTTACAGTCCACTCATTACAGAAAAAAATCCCCTTGGAGCAACCTGGTGTTAAGAGTCTTGCTCAAAGGCACAATGGTGATTGTTTATAGCCTGAACTTTGCGGATAGACATACAGTTTCAGCTGGACCTTAAACCACTACACCACTTTATTTTCATAACAGGATTTTACAGTTAGTCTTATTTAGCTTTTGCTAAACTTATGAGTTCAAAATAGTACAGGACGGAAGATTTATATAGTAGTAGTAGTAGTAGTGTGAACATGTTTCTCATGTTACCAGCAGAGGGCATACGCACCAGAATGGAGAGATAGAATAGGGCCTGTGAAACCTACTGAATTTCAAAGTTATTTGTTCTGGTGGAGTAGATTTTAAGACAAGAGATGCCGAGATGTTAATTACTATATGCACAAAACTATATTCAGGCTGAATGGAGTTTTATTATTCTTATTTATGATGTGTCCCGCTCACCTGTTGTATTTATTCCAAACTGTTAAATATGGTACAGCAAGGAAAAACAAAAAACAGAAGGTATCACCTGCTCAGGGACTGGACAGTCAATACCAGAGAATGTGCCTGCTCATCCAATTGGTCAAAGTTACAATAAAAGAGCCATGGAAATGTCCAGGGCAATCTACTGGAAAACAGTTCACCAAGTTTAGGAGGACCTTCTGACATGTTCTCTTTGCCACGTTCTTCACAAACAAAGATAATTCCCATTGCCAGCAAGCCAATGAGAAAGCTCCTCGTCTTAGGGCAAATTAATCAAAATAAAAGACACAGAATATTGTTTGCCAAACGTTTTATTGTTGCTCATACTTTTCAAGACATTCACTATTCTCAATATTAAAACACATTAGTGTAGTTTTTGCTGTAGAAAGCCTATATAAAGCTTGTTTTCATCATACTGTAAGGTGTTGATTCAGTAATATCTATATTATGTTAAATCACAATGCTCTGGTCCAAAAAAAAGAAAGAAAAGAAAAATAAGAAAACATTGCTTTGGCAAAGAAAAACAAAAGCAGTTTGTGTAGCACATACTGTTAATTTGGTCAGAGATTCTGGATATACATTTACTTACATACAATAAGGTCCATGCTATTTTAATTAACATAATCTAAATATTATTGACAGAGATTGCTCTTATTACAATCCCTAACTTTCACAAAATCATGACTGATCCTGTATATGCTATAGTTGTGATATAGCGCATGTGATTGTGATATACATAAAAACAGTCAAACTGAACGTGAAATGAACCAATTAAACGTGTATGTATGATTTATGAACATGTGAAATTATGTGAAAATGGCCATAATTATCTTTGTCCTTGCACAAGTTCTGAATAGGACACAACCACAAAATATTATTTATTATTAAATTGTGACATGAAAATAGTGGAAAGAGGTTTTTTAGGTCAGATTTTGGCACCAAATTCCAAGTGTACATGTTTTAATTTTATAATTTATTGAGATCGTCCCTAAGCATAGAACTAGGACCGGGGCTTAGTTTCAGCTCATAGTGTACTGTAAAAGTGTGGGAACATTGACCTTGAGTCTATATTTACTAATCATCAGTAGGTCTGATAAGAACCTAGCTTTACACACCCACAAACCTCATGAGCATTAAAGCTAGGGTAGGCAATGTTTTTCACTTTTTGTTATATTGGTTGAAACTCTCTTCACATCCTGATAGCAATCAATAATAGAAGTGGTTTAAATATTAAAACATTTACATATATCTTCTGTGGAAGTCTCAGGACCAAAAAAATGTTTGTCCAATCATTGCATTGGGTCCGATTGCAATGATAGGATGTCCTTACCTGCCTGTTAACATATGTATTTCCATACCTCCACACACCCTGCTCAGCGTGTTTCATGAGCCTATGCAGCGTTGTAGACACAGTCACCGAGCGCCACAAACAAACAGCAGCCACTTTTTACAGTTCCTCCTGAAAACAAAACAATGAACTTATGCTGAATTCACGCCATAACTACCGTAATGAAGAGATAGCAACCCGTGACGTTCTACTCAGAGCGGTTCACATCCTCAGACTCTGATTTATGCATTTCTATGACAACACTATCAACAACATAATGAATCTGCAGCAGTCAGTTGGTACAAGTCAGTATTCTTTAAGTTGTTTACGTTCATTATTACTATAATCTTATGTGCCTTGAGACATGAGGTAATTTAACACTGTCTCTCATGACACTTTGCAGACTCTGCTCTTGCTGTGCGTGTTCATGTGTTTTGAAGATGCTCTGAAAGAAAGATGGGATCTTATGCTTTCAAAGGTAGCTTGCTATTGTTAGCCTCTCCGAAATTGCCTACCCTACCTTTCATATTTTTAGCACTGTTTGATCCTTGAGCCCATTCTAACCCACCAGGCCAAACCATTACCAATCACCATTTACATCAAGACAAAAGACAAAAAAAAAAAAGAGAGAGAGAGAGAGAGAGAGAGAGAGAGAGACAGTTTAACACCATGAATCTGTGAGATCAGAAAACAGAGATCTAAATCCATCTTGATCATAGACTATAGAACTAGCCTTCAGATCTTGCTCTAGGAAGCCCTTCAGGGTGTCCGAGAGCTCCATTAACTTCTAGCTAATGCTCATTAACCTGCTATTTGCTTTTCAAAATTCATCAAGTACAACAGACACATTTAGCATATATTTAGCGTTTTCAAAAATGCTAATACTCAGTGCTCACCAAAATCATAATTTTGGTATTTTTGGCCAAAAAACGGCATCCAAAAGATACATTGAAGGTCAAGACAGGGACAAGGCCATGTGTGAAGGTAGGTAGAAACACACCATTATCTGTAAACTTAAATGTTAGCTCTATGCAACATTAGCTTTCAGTGTTTCTCTGAATATCACCACTTTAATGATCCATTAGTGGGGCTTTTATAGCTAGGCAGACAAGGCTGGAATATTTAGATATATTATTTGAAGGACAATTAGCTTTAGCTAGATCAATAGCTATACCATGGGCCATTTTCCATCCATTTCCTCCTTGCAGCAAAAGTAGTACTGTTTCTATACCTTACTCCCAGGGCTTGACATTAACTTTTTTGCTCACCAGCCACTGTGGCTAGTGGTTTTCCAAAGTTACTAGCCACTCAGCATTTGGCCAATCGATACCATGTGGAAAAACTGCCATATAGATATTTTTAATAGTATTTCATAATTTGGCAGCAGGTCTGTTAGGCGTTTTCTTTTTCAACTGTTTACATTCACTTTAAGCACAAATGACTGTGTTTAGGTGAATACTCACCAAGACCGGCATTTTGACATTATTTTGTGTGTATTTGACTGTTTAAGTGCAATAAGCAGCGAAAAAACGGTGCTTACAAAATGCGAGAATGAGTAAAATTATGCGTAATATGGGCAGTCCCAAGGCGAAAGTCCTGTACCACCAACAATACTCATCTGGAGCAAATGGAAAGAGTGAGTGAGGGGAGGCCGGTTAGTTTGTCAACTCGCAGTCAGAGAGATGAGAAAGCGAGAAAGCACAGCTGGTAGTGTATCTATTCTGCGGAAAATGAGTATTGAAAAGCGTTTCAGATATTTCAGTATTGATATGTAAAAAAATCTAAACTGATATTTTCAATTACACTACATTTTACTTAGTTTATTATTCCAGATGCCTTTTCAAAAGACTACAATTGAAAAATGTATATATTATATATACAATTCAATCCGCCAAAGTGGCTACTGGGAGTGACTGCGTTATATGCCACTGCTGAAATCCACCTGCATTTGGTGTGTTGGCGGTTGTTAATGTCAAGCCCTGCTTACACCTAACCGAGGCACCCACACACCTATAAGGCAAGCTCTGGCCCTGCACTAATTACTTTAGTCTCCCACAGTACTGGGGTTAGAGCAGCATGCAGAACTGCGCAGTGTTTTTATAATGCCTTCACTCTTCTTCCGTCGCCTGGGCTGCAGTGCAAGGCTACTGGCATTGTCCGTGGAGTCTTCCGTTTGAGCAGCCACAGCCGCAGCTGCTGCAGCTGCAGTCTCTTTGATCTGAAGTTCCAAATGCTTTTGGATTGCCAGGCCAAGCTCTTCAGGGTCCACAGCTGCACCATACACCTCCCAGGTCATACCCTCAGCATCCCATTCCACCTCCTTCACAGGGGTCCTATGACACATGCGCTCCATTGTCAAAGATGCGTCCGAGGTAGAATCCGCTCTCAAACTAATTTCAGGAAATACGTGAGAAAGAGGAGAAACAAGGGAATCAGACATGGTCTGCACACCAGCATCTCTGAGCTGATGCTCAGATGTCATGGTCGTGGCATCTTTGACTACCCTGTTAAGGCTAGTCTGACCTGTCCGGTCTAGTCTAAGGTAGGAGGAATTCTGCCCCCTTAACTCGGATCCACAGCAATGGCCAGTACTCCGGCTATCAAGTCTGGTCTCGCTGACAGATGACACAAGTGGTGGAAAACCGAGCAAGCCTGAATGAAGCAGTGATCTTTGTCCTGCACAGGGGCTTCCTGCACAAGGTGGCCGAGATATCAAATGTCCAGGGCATGGAAGAACACTGCAAGTATTTCTCAAACAGGCAGTGTTCATCATGTGACTAGAACAGGTAGATCTATGGCATGCAGTTAAATGATGGCTTTCACAGTTGCTCTGAGCATGGTCGTCTGTATTCGCTCCCTGTGGTGTGAAGCTGTTGCTCAGACCTGAAGAACTCATTCTGCAAGCCACTCTGCAACAGCTGCATCCTGTCAGGTTCTCTGCAGGTCCACAACATCGACAACATCCCTCCCTGCAAACCAGGCCCTTCATTCTTAAATCTCTATTTGTGGATGGCGAGTGTGGCACACAGTTCACACCACTATGAACCTGATTTTGCCCCAGGAATAGATCCTGCGTTGGAGTCCTTCTGGGCGAGTCCTCCATGACGCTCCAGGATCTTGCAGTTCCTCCATGCCAGATTACAGTCTCAGGGGTGCTGTTGCCACTGCACAAGTTCCCCTGTTCATGGTCACAAACGTTCACAGGGACTCCAGACGCTGGTCCACCCAGACTGATAGGCCTTTGAGTGCATGTTGCACTGCTGACACTCTTGCGCAAATTCTGACGATACCATGCCAGCTCCATTCGTTGAGGAGGTCCACTCACCATTTCTATCGAGCTTTTGGATAAAGAAATGGTTGGCAGCTCATGGTCCTCCACTGTTTCAGTGTCAACAGATCCAAGGCTGATGCTTGGGAGGTAGATCTCAGATGTAGGTCGTTGTCCTTCCTCCATAGTGTAATATCTACTGGTAAAGAAAGACATTGATAAACTAAGTAGAATATAATTAATTTTAATGTTTTAAAACATTTATTTACACAATATATTTTATACAGCTATAAGTTTCTTAAGATGGAAGAGGCACACCAATTATTTCTCTCTTTAGTTGTCTACTAGAAAATCCTTTGAATTTCTGATGAATCGGCATGACCCTTAAACCTTTACTTTTACGGTAGATAAAGCTTAGATTTCTTTTGTCCTCACTCCACATAGATTAAAGTGAATAGGACAGAGTGATGTCTAGGCATCTCTCCCTTGAGTGATTGACCAGATTACAGATGGATAAGCCCAATTTAAGTCTTAAGATTATTAGCTACAACATGGAAATGCCAGTTGACGTTAATCCTCATGGGGCTCCAGCACAGGTGGCCAATTCCACTCCACATGGCCCAAAAAGGACAGGAGGTTGAATGCTGCAAACTGTCCTATGCTTTATGGTATATTGGACCTCAATTCATTACTGTGAGAGTGTTTCTCATTTCTAGGAACTCTCGAGAGCACAGAGGGAATGTGTGTCAGGCCTGTTCATGTTTACATCACACTCCAGCAGATTTTTTGGGAAACACTTTTGGGTCTGTCACTCCCTACTGTCAGCACACACATACTGCTGAATCCAAACTACAACACACTCACAATCTAATCTGTGAAAGTTATTCACGGCACACGTTAATTCAGAATTTTGTTGTTACTTGCTATTGAGGTGCCACTGTTTTAAAGCAACTTGCAGTAGACTAAGTGCAGGGAATGTTCTTTTAAGTGCCTCAAAGACACTGGCATTTCAGAACTTTCAGGAGTAAACTCAGAAATAAACTTGCAACCTTTGTGTTATCTTCGTGGATACTTAATGATTAGGCCATCTGTGACTAGTTGAATCATACCATATAAATCTAACTTCCAAAGATGCCCACACAGAATCTGCATGCAGAGCTCTGAAGAAAGCTCAGCAGATTTCTGCAGAATTGGAACACACAACATTCACAAATCTCTACAAATCTCTGGTCCCTTGTGTTTGTTTTTTAAATGTTGCTGCAAATTTGGCCTGTACTTTCATCTACCAGTAAGTGTGTAGTAGAATTTTGCACGCTCTATAATTCAGATAACATGTTCTCATAAAAAGGTGTTCTAGAAAAGGTCTAAAGCCCATGTGTGCAAAAGCCAGTGTTCATCATCCAGCACATAAACTGCATCAAATCCACAAATATTAATAGATAACTTTGCAGGGTAGCACTATTGCTCAACAAGTGTTCTATACTTCAAAAAATATTTAATACTGTATTTACAGTTAACTATTTAAAACTGATCATTAGCCGAATGCTTCAATAATAATAACAGCAATAAAGCACACCAGCGGCCGGTTGCATAAACCACTAAGACTAGTCATACAAAGTTAGACATCAATCAGACTGTTCATATCTTTTTAAAATCAGTTACATAAAAATGTAGATTGGGTCATACTAGATCTTAAGACAGTCTTAACATGGCTATATTTATGCAACTGGCCCCAGGAAAAAAAATTTTTTTGAAAATAAGTAACCTGTATAAATGACTGTGACTCTCATAATGACAGATGTCATCTCTCCTCAGTTATCATGGGAAAACAAAATACTTATCTTTCCATTGCATCTAAAAATAACAGACAAGGTATTCACCGTTAACCCTTTTCTTCCACCTCAACCAACAGGCTAACCTCCACCCATCCAGAAAACCATACATCCGTATTAGCTTTACACTGGGTCACACTCTTCCACACATGTAAATATTAACACTGAATGAACCTCTCATCTCATATAAGAAAATCAAACAAGAAAGATCTCACCTTTTGGTTTGGCTAGCAAATATACATGGTTCAATCAAGGCCCCGTGTCATCCTTTGTCTTTCCTTCTTTGTCACCTTCACTCCCCTTTTTTAAAGCCTCATTTTACCATTCCTTTCACACTGAGCAGCACTTGCTTTATAAAGGCACAACTGCGGTTTCCCTCATGGCCACAGGTAAGTCAACAACCTCCCTCCCTCCACACATATACACACACACACACATGCACATGCACATGTACATACCTCCCACTTCCTCCTCTTGTCTCCTTCCCCTCTATCCAGACAGCTCCCGCCTCCTTCACTTCTTTTCTCTCCTCCACTTGTGCGCTCTCGCTCCACTGTGAACAGGACAGAGTGGGTGTGTTGCTGGATTATCAGTTGTTGTCATCTGATTACACACCACACGCTCCCTCTCTGAGAGGAAATCCATGGTGGAGGGGGGAGGAGGTGCAAACACACACAGACAGAAATGGTGGGAAGCCAAGAAGCACTGTATGCCCAATGGAGGGGGGTACAATTGTGTAATGTAATGGATGGGGTTTAGAGGAGGAACAGGTAGATTCTATTGAGTTGTTAGAAAAGGAAATCAGATATCCTTCCACATCAGTACAATAAAAACTCTTTATATTTTTCTTACACATAATAACGTGTTCATTCTCACACACTCGTAGCTCCTGCCTCTTACTCATCCAGTCTCTCTCTTCCTGTTGCTATAGAAACAGCCATGCTCAAAAGGAGCCCGATGAATTTTCATCATGCCTTTTTTTTAAGTTGTCATGGGAACAATGAAAACAGTCTCTTTGAAAGAAGGGCTTGTGGTGCTGGGAAACCATTATGATATATGTCTGTGACTCATCGTTCTGATTCACCTGTCCATATACTTGTCATTGCAATCTCACAGATTACCTGTTCCATAATAAAAAGGTAAAGCAAAATCCTGACATGCTGGTTTGTGTATAAACGTGCTGAGGTTACATTGGACACATTTTTAATTGCCCTTCAACAAATCTGAATGTTTTTTTTTTTTCTCTCTCTCTCTTTACAGAGACATTTGGAACCTGTTGCAGTTGCAGTGTTAGATTAGGCAAGAGGGAAAAAATAAAATTTTGCCATCATTTACTCATCCTCATGTCATTTCAAACCTGCAAGACTTTCTTTTACATATGAAGAGGAACGCTGTAGCCCAAACACTGGATCCCACTGACTGACAAAAATTTGAATATTTATCAAAATATCTCTTTTTTGTGCTGTGTGTTCCACAGAAGAAGGAAAGTCATACAGGTCTGAAATGACACAAACGTAAGTAAAATATTATTAAAAAATATAAATTTCCTGTGAACTATCCATTTAAATAATTCAATATAGTTATTTCTTACAGAAATTTTGCTTTACCTTGCATGTATATGGTATATATGTGCATGGTATATATTTTGCTGCTTGTTTAATTCTAAGTTTTTTTTTTTTTTTTTTTTTTTACTTTAACATATTATCTTATTACCTTATTGAGCAGTCCGGTTTTGCAAAATTTAAATTTAATAAAACCATTTGTTGGTACTACATAACAAATTTTTGTTGACATAAACTGAAACTGGATAACGTATATGGCTGTGTCCAAAATCGCATACTCTCTTTTATTTTGAATAAGTACTTACTTTGTGAGCGCTAAAAAAGTATGTACTATATAGTATGAATGTGTGTAGTATGACTATGACCTTGGAATACTACATTCGCCATGTTGCCCTCATCATGTGACCTACCAGTGTGATGTGCTTCCCAATTCACCTACTTATATATACCCTAAAAGTATGTACTCTTTTTGTAAAAAAAAAAGTACATACTTTAGAGTGTGTAGCAGAAGAGTAGACAAGCTTAGGGACATACATGTCATAAAATAGGTCTTTAACTGTTGCTCTCTGTCGCTTAGTTACACGCATCCTGTCACCGTAAACTGCCCTGTCAGTCATCTTGTCACAGTCAACATCCTCCACATTTCATTTCATTTCATTTCCTACCATATCAGAGAGAAATGTAGTAGCACGTTGGATGACATCCTTTCCGTCGTGCTTTGGCCTGACGGTGTCGTCGGTCATCAGACGGTAGCACGTTGATCTTTCATGCGGAGACTCTCCTCATAACGATGCATTTAAAAGTTAATGGCCAAACGGATCTTTATAAAAGTTCACATTGATGTTTCAGATTAAATATAACACGGATAACATTAAATAAATATTTTTTATCAGTTTAAATGTTGATTATTAGTCACTCAAACCCCTTTATCTAAACCTCTGTACTTAGCCGTTGGCTGCGCACATCCGCCATGTTTTGTTTTGTTTTTATGAACACTTTTTATTTGTGTTTGAACTAAATCCTCCTCTAAAGCGCAATGGGTTGTGGGCAGTATTAGCCAGAGTGTGTACAGATCTACACTTCGAAAATCTACCGGAAAAAATAGACCATCCGGGGACTTCTGGCATACTCTTTTCAACATACTATGCTTTGGGACACACTTATTTTAATCTCACGTACTATTTAGGATGGATAATATGGACATTGGGACGCAGGGTGAGTGTCAGTTGTGTCACTTCACTGCCATTCCCAAATCCTCTCCTGTGGCCTCATGGGAGGTGTCCATCATATGCGCACTTCAGAATCTCACCGGAGAATGTTGGTCATCCGGGTACTTTTTGCATACTCTTTTATCAGTACTGTGAATTTGGACATACATCTTTTGTCATACTGTTTTTCACATACAATACAGTAGGGAAGTATGCGATTTCGGACACATCCTAGATTCTCTTATAGTGCTAACATGCACTGTTACAAGCTAGTAGTTAACAGACAGGATCAAACATTATATATTCACTTAAACACATACAAATTTATTGGAATTTACTAAATTAAGATTTCTCCTATAGGATATCTGAGATGAGTTTACAGTAAGTAACGGGTGATTTTATTGCAATCGAATGTCTTGAAACTCCATGCAAGTTAACCACATTTAGATGTATTGTGGGAACAGCAGACGTGTTGCCTGATCACAGCCTTGATAAGCTTCCCCTGTTGCCCAAGAGTTATTCATTAACGCCTAGTGAATGCAAACTAGGCTCTTGTGGACACCATAACATTTAATCTGTAGTTATTAAACCACAGTCTATGAGCCCTGTGGTGGCTCCATAAAGTAAGAGTAAGAAGCAACATAAACATGTTAAAATAAAAATTTCAGAACTAGCTTTCAACAATTGCTACAATAGCTCTTTTTGTTGGAAGTCCATTTAGCTTGCTATTTGTATGCTCACTGCACTGCATCAAGGTTTTGTGTTTGTTTGGAAATAAATACTGCAGCTGGCAGAGCACACATCGGTCACCTGCTTAAACCAGTGTACGGTGTTGATTAACTAACCTGGGAAGCCTTAGGGGGACTGTAGTGCCCAGTAGGGTGACCAGGCTGTCAGAAGCCACAGCTTACTTTCAGTGGGACATCAGGAAGAGTGCCAATGAGACAGCCTCTGGGCAAAATGGGAAACCGCTGATTGGTGATTGCTGACTGTATTGGAGAGAGCAAGACACTTTATTCAGTTAGGAGTTAGACAGACTGTGGCCATCCATGGCTGGTGAGTAGAGGATTATTGGAAACAGTTGGACAAACCATATTATTGAGATCTATTTTACACAGATATAATAATATGTGATAGTGGATCTTTAAGACAAACAGACATTGTTTGATTAACCAGGCTGCAAATATTTGATCAGTGCTCTGTCATCTAATGTGACTTAAAATATGACAAGTTATTACACACTATGTAATGTTAGTTGCACCAAAGCTTTCTTCAGACATGAGGGTCTAGTGCTGTCATAGCGACAGTATTTCTGTTCGTGATAATGTGATATGCCATTAGACACTTCTGAACATATGGTTGACCCTTTGTACACTAATAATATCCATGTGCAATTGAACATTTATTGACCAGTGAGGCAAAGTGCCATTAGAATGTGCAATATATGAGTATGCTGATAAACACACTTAAATTAATACAAGTTCACCGTTTTAGCTTACAGATGCCAGTAGTTTTCATCAGAGACCATTGTGCATGACAAATTCTTATTTAAATGGACAGTTCACTCAAAAATGAAAAATCATTTGAAATGATTGATCACAAAAGATGATGTTTTAAAGAATGGATTAGAGTCAGTGGGGTCCAACACAACATCAGACACTGACAAAGAAATAGTAAGACATTTTTCAAAATAACTTCTTATATGGTCCACAGAAGTAATTCATACAAATTTGAAATGACATGAGGGTGAGTAAATGATGACAGGCTTTTAATTTTGGATCAGTTATCTCTTTAAGTCTTGCTGTGATTAGAAGATTTAAGTAAGGATTTGTAGCACTGATTAAGCAAGAAAGCAAACAAGCTTAACATTATAGTATTATTTTATGAAAAAATATATAAATTAAATATATTTTAATATATAATTAATTATTCTCTGTACGTTTTACTTTTAATATCTGAACTATGAGCTGTATTAAATTAACTACTATACCTGTTACAAAGTTGTGGTTCACCCGCACTGGATTCCTTAAGGTGACTGCAGTAACTCCCTTACTATAAGGGAGAAAATAGGTTATTTTTCCTAGAAATACTGTTTCTTGAGCCTCAGAAACACAATGTGCTCAACCTCTTGCATGCAGGTCTCCACTAAAGTGTGTTGACACAAGACACTTGACACGTCTATTTAAAAGGCATGAGAGAAAGAGACTGTCCAATGGTGTCACACAGCAGGTTTAGTTAACGCAAAGCCATGTTCGCTGTTGTATGAAACACTGAGTGAGTTTATTCTGTATCTATGCCATTAGATCCACTTGTAGCACTGGCTTGTGGACTGTCTGCAGCATTACTGTTCCTGTTGCTGTTTGGCCTATCAGTCTATCTACTGTGGAGGAAGAGGCGATCTCAAATGCTCTACAGGGGACTGATACCTACCACCCCCACAATCCCACGATGCACCACTCCAGTGCTTCAGACATCACAGAGCAGCAGCTATGGGTAAATAACAGTTGCTGCTTGTCTAGAAATGCCAATAATATAAGATTTATACTGTATCATTCATTGCAATGTAAGGTGAACCAAATATTATTGTTATTTATTTTATTGAATTATTTATATTTCCTAATAAAATGTATACTATTAATTATACTATTATTTTCTATCATTTCTATTATTATCTTAAATTTTATTATTGTAGTATTCATTTTATTGTATTTGTATTATTAAATTATAATTAAATGAAATAAATTATAGTAATAATAAAATAAATGAGATAGATTTTAAAAAGAAATTTCAAAAAGATTATATATATATATATATACACACCGATCAAGCATAACATTATGAGGTGAAGTGAATAACACTGATTATCTCTTCATCGCGGCACCTGTTAGTGGGTGGGATATATTAGGCAGCAAGTGAACATTTTGTCCTCAAAGTTGATGTGTTAGAAACAGGAAAAATGGGCAAGTGTAAGGATTTGAGTGAGTTTGACAAGGGCCAAATTGTGATGGCAGACGACTGGGTCAGAGCATCTACAAAACTGCAGCTCTTGTTTGGTGTTCCCGGTCTGCAGTGGTCAGTATCTATCAAAAGTGCTCCAAGGAAGGAACAGTGGTGAACCGGCGACAGGGTCATAAGCAGCCAAGGCTCATTGATGCACGTGGAGAATGTGGAGAAGGCTTAGAGCCGCAGACCAGTCAGGGTGCCCATGCTGACCCCTGTCCACTGCCGAAAATGCTAACAGTGGACACATGAGCTGGGTGCGTGTGCGTCGCTTACCTGGGGAACACATGGTACCAGGATGTACTATGGGAAGAAGGCAAGCCGGCGGAGACAATGTGATGCTTTGGGCAATGTTCTGCTGGGAAACCTTGGGTCCTGCCATTCATGTGGATGTTATTTTGACACATACCACCTACCTAAGCATTGTTGCAGACCGTGTACACCCTTTCATGGAAACGGTATTCCCTGGTGGCTGTGGCCTCTTTCAGCAGGATAATGTGCCCTGACACAAAGCAAAAATTGTTCAGGAATGGCTTTAGGAGCACAACAACGAGTTTGAGGTGTTGACTTGGCCTCCAAATTCCCCAGATCTCAATCCAATTGAGCATCTGTGGGATGTGCTGAACAAACAAGTCTGATCCATGGAGACCCCACCTCGCAACTTGCAGGACTTAATGGATCTGCTGCTAACATCTTGGTGCCAGATACCACAGCAGACCTTCAGGGGTCTAGTGGAGTCAGCTTTTATTTTGGCAGCAAAAGCGGGACCAACACAATATTAGGAAGGTGGTCATGTTATGCCAGATCGGAGTATATACACACATTTAAAAAAAGAAAAGAAAAAAAAAGTAATATGTGTGGCATTTGGCACCAAACATTTCCTATGCAATGTGGATTGAAGTCCATTCTTAACATTTTTGAACTTTCACAGCTCAGGGGATGTTTCTTTCTTCGTGCCTCCTCAATTTAAAAGAACATCCAAATTAAACAAGGAGAAAGAGGGAAGAGAGTATGCTGAGGAATGGGAACTCCATTCAGATCTGCACACCCAGCGAGGCTCTCTAACAGTAGGGAGTATGTCAGGACTGGAATAAAGGCATTTGACGTCAGAAACAATGATACAAAGAAAGTATAAGGAGAATTGTTTGACTGTCTCTCGTTCTGCTCTATGTGAGGTTGGTTTCCCCTGGGCAGCATAAGGCCAGACCTGTACCAACTCCCAGAGGAACCCAGTGAATGGGCCCTTCCCAATGGCTCAGCTGTTCGTCTGTGGTTCGCTGTGCGGTACCAGCAAGAGAGAGAGCAGCTAGTGGTGTCTCTGCTCCGTGCCGCTAACCTGCCTGTTCAGTGCCAGAGTAATGCCACACTGGTCAAACTGCAGCTACTACCGTCTGATGACCGACGACACCGTCAGGCCAAAGCACGACGGAAAGGATGTCATCCACAGTTCAACGACACCTTTGTGTTTCAGGTAGAGAGTCTCTTCTGATAAACATCAGCAATCTAAGATGGTCTCTCTGTATGTGGGTGCAAACGCAAAATCTTCCTCATTCGATTAAGATTCAAGTGCTTTTCATGATTAGTTTGTAGATTAATTTTCAAAAATATTTTTTGTTCTAAATAATGGAGAAACTTCTTGGAAATAGAGAAGACATTTCATAGTTGATGTCTCCATCTATTGGCCATTGTTAGCAGGTTGCCAGAATCACTATAAAGTGCTAAGAGGAATGTTCTGGGTTTAATAGAAGCTGTTGATTTTTCCACACACATGAATTCCAACTAAGGGTTTAAAAAAAAAAAAAAAAAAAAAACATTATGTATAATGCATTATAAAGGTATTTATAATGTAAGTTATGGTTATGGTTACATGGCTACATCTGAAACTGGTTGTTTGTCATGTGTTTTAATGCATTATACAAACCCGATTCCAAAAAAATTGGGACACTGTACAAATTGTGAATAAAAACAGAATGCAATGATGTGGAAGTTTCAAATTTCAATATTTTATTCAGAATACAATATACACTCACCTAAAGGATTATTAGGAACACCATACTATTACTGTGTTTGACCCCCTTTCGCCTTCAGAACTGCTTTAATTCTATGTGGCATTGATTCAACAAGGTGCTGAAAGCATTCTTTAGAAATGTTGGCCCATATTGATAGGATTGCATCTTGCAGTTGATGGAGATTTGTGGGATGCACATCCAGGGCACGAAGCTCTGTTCCACCACATCCCAAAGATGCTCTATTGGGTTGAGATCTGGTGACTGTGGGGGCCATTTTAGTACAGTGAACTCATTGTCATGTTCAAGAAACCAATTTGAAATGATTCAAGCTTTGTGACATGGTGCATTATCCTGCTGGAAATAGCCAGAGAATGGGTACATGGTGGTCATAAAGGGATGGACATGGTCAGAAACAATGCTCAGGTAGGCCGTGGCATTTAAACGATGTCCAATTGGCACTAAGGGGCCTAAAGTGTGCCAAGAAAACATCCCCCACACCATTATACCACCACCACCAGCCTGCACAGTGGTAACAAGGCATGATGGATCCATGTTCTCATTCTGTTTACGCCAAATTCATGCCATCTGAATGTCTCAACAGAAATCGAGACTCATCAGACCAGGCAACATTTTTCCAGTCTTCAACTGTCCAATTTTGGTGAGCTTGTGCAAATTGTAGCCTCTTTTTCCTATTTGTAGTGGAGATGAGTGGTACCCGGTGGGGTCTTCTGCTGTTGTAGCCCATCCGCCTCAAGGTTGTGCGTGTTGTGGCTTCACAAATGCTTTGCTGCATACCTCGATTGTAACAAGTGGTTATTTCAGTCAAAGTTGCTCTTCTATCAGCTTGAATCAGTCGGCCCATTCTCCTCTGACCTCTAGCATCAACAAGGCATTTTCGCCCACAGGACTGCCGCATACTGGATGTTTTTCCCTTTTCACACCATTCTTTGTAAACCCTAGAAATGGTTGTGCCTGAAATTCCCAGTAACTGAGCAGATTGTGAAATACTCAGACCGGCCCGTCTGGCACCAACAACCATGCCATGCTCAAAATTGCTTAAATCACCTTTCTTTCCCATTCTGACATTCAGTTTGGAGTTCAGGAGATTGTCTTGACCAGGACCACACCCCTAAATGCATTGAAGCAACTGCCATGTGATTGGTTGATTAGATAATTGCATTAATGAGAAATTGAACAGGTGTTCCTAATAATCCTTTAGGTGAGTGTAGATGACATATCAAATGTTTAAACTGAGAAAATGTATAATTTTAAGGGAAAAATAAGTTGATTTTAAATTTCATGGCATCAACACGTCTCAAAAAAGTTGGGACAAGGCCATGTTTCCCACTGTGTGGCATCCCCTCTTCTTTATATAACAGTCTGCAAACGTCTGGGGACTGAGGAGAGAAGTTGCTCAAGTTTAGGAATAGGAATGTTGTCCCATTCTTGCCTAATACAGGCTTCTAGTTGCTCAACTGTCTTAGGTCTTCTTTGTAGCATCTTCCTCTTTATGATGCGCCAAATGTTTTCTATGGGTGAAAGATCTGGACTGCAGGCTGGCCATTTCAGTACCCGGATCCTTCTTCTACACAGCCATGATGTTGTAATTGATGCAGTATGTGGTCTGGCATTGTCATGTTGGAAAATGCAAGGTCTTCCCTGAAAGAGACGACGTCTGGATGGGAGACGACGTATGTTGTTCTAGAACTTGGATATACCTTTCAGCATTGATGGTGCCTTTCCAGATGGGTAAGCTGCCCATGCCACATGCACTCATGCAACCCCATACCATCAGAGATGCAGGCTTCTGAACTGAGCGCTGAGAACAACTTGGGTCGTCCTTGTCCTCTTTAGTCCGGATGACATGGCGTCCCAGTTTTCCAAAAAGAACTTCAAATTTTTATTCGTCTGACCACAGAACAGTTTTCCACTTTGCCACAGTCCATTTTAAATGAGCCTTGGCCCAGAGAAAACGCCTGCGCTTCTGGATCATGTTTAGATATGGCTTCTTTTTTGACCTATAGAGTTTTAGCCAGCAACGGCGAATGGCACGGTGGATTGTGTTCACCGACAATGTTTTCTGGAAGTATTCCTGAGCCCATGTTGTGATTTCCATTACAGTAGCATTCCTGTATGTGATGCAGTGCCGTCTAATGGCCCGAAGATCACGGGCATCCAGTATGGTTTTCCGGCCTTGACCCTTACGCACAGAGATTGTTCCAGATTCTCTGAATCTTTGGATGATATTATGCACTGTAGATGATGATAACTTCAAACTCTTTGCAGTTTTTCTCTGAGAAACTTCTTTCTGATATTGCTCCACTATTTTTGGCCGCTGCATTGGGGGAATTGGTGATCCTCTGCCCATCTTGACTTCTGAGAGACACTGCCACTCTGAGAGGCTCTTTTTATACCCAATCATGTTGCCAATTGACCTAATAAGTTGCAAATTGGTCCTCCAGCTGTTCCTTATATGTACATTTAACTTTTCCGGCCTCTTATTGCTACCTGTCCTGACTTTTCTGGAATGTGTAGCTCTCATGAAATCCAAAATGAGCCAATATTTGGCATGACATTTCAAAATGTCTCACTTTCAACATTTGATATGTTATCTATATTCTATTGTGAATAAAATATAAGTTTATGAGATTTGTAAATTATTGCATTCCTTTTTTATTCACAATTTGTACAGTGTCCCAACTTTTATGGAATCGGGTTTGTACTTTCTAAATGCGTAACAAAGTATTATAATGTATTATAACTGTGGTTACAATTACTCGTGGGACCATACAATGCATTATAAAATACTTTTATAATGCATTATGTATAAAGGTTTTAAGTAAAGTGTTACTTTAAATATTATTTTTATAAAATAATCTTTGACAGATATAAAGTTCAAAAGAACAACATTTATTTGAAATAGAAATCCATTATAAATGTCTTTACTGTCACTTTTGATCAATTTACTGCATCCTTGCTGAATGGGGGAAAAAAATACCCTCAAACTTTTGGATGGTGTATAGTCAAAATAATGCCTGTAACCAGATTCCTATGCCTTGTAACAGGTATCTAATAGCTGTGTTGACCAGTGCTCTCTGAACATGAACATGTACACTGTGGATCATCAGAAGAAGCACCATTTAGTGGGTCAAGTCCTGATCGCCCTTAGTCATTCTGAAATGAAGGAGGCAGCAGGCAAAGTGCAATGGAGGGATCTGGACAATGAAAGTGATCAAGTATGATACTTTAAGGGATCTTAGGATTCCGTCATCATTTACTCACCCTCAAGTTGTTCTAAACCTGTATGAGTTTATTTCACAAACAAAGATATTTTGAAGAATTTGGGTAACCAAACAGTTGGGGTTCCCCATTGACAAATGCTATGGAAGTTAATGGGGGCCAGAAACTGTTAGGTTATCCACATTCATCAAAATACCTTCTGTTCAACAGTAGAAAGAAACAACTTTAGGGTGAGTAAATAATGACATCATTTGTATTTTTGGGTGAACTATCCATTTGAACATGAACATTCTGTCATCATTTACTCAAGTCTTTCCAAACCTGAATTTCCAGTCAGGTTTGGAATGACATACAGTAAGGGTGAAAAACAGAATTTTCATTTTATGAAGAACCATTGATTTAATCAGATTTTGTGGGAAAGGGTGCTGTGCTAAATGTACTGAATGTGTGCTTTTCTCTGCTATTGTAGCCCCTCTCAAAAAATGGTGGCATCCAGGTGTCTTTGAACTACAATCAGTCTCTACACCGCCTCACTGTGGTTGTTTTGCGAGCACGAGGGTTGCAATGTTCCAGTGATGCAGGTGAGAAACAGAGCAATAAAGAATACAATGCAGTTGCAAGAAGTCTCTGCACCTTTAACTCACATGTAAAATGAATGGTACAGGTGTGTGTGCTCAGGTCTCTCTGAAGATACATACTCAGGTGGTGAGAAACAAGTGGACCTCTGTGGCAAAAGGAAACAATGCATCCTTTAATGAGAGGCTTACCTTCAGACTCCACCCCATGCAGCTGGACACAGCCTGTCTGACCCTGCAGCTCCAGCAGCCCAGCACAAAGGAACCTGGTAACTGTCAATCAATAATTTCCAAGGCGACAGGGCACCACTCTCCTGCACTATCCTGCTATTATTAATACAGAAATAACAGAATGCAAAACAAAGCATTATATTAATTTATATTCCTTTTATAAATCTTAATTAATTAGCATAATATAGTTTATATTAATTGAAACAAACATATTAGGGGAACAGATGTAAATGTTTGAAAATGAAAACCAGGAACTACTAGACTACTAACTAAAACTACTAGAAAGAATTTTGTTAATTGAAATAAAGCTGAAATAAAATGTAAATATTAGATAAAAAAACATTAGATAATTATTAGATAAAGCACCAAAATTACTATCTAGAAATGAATAAGAGTTCAAATTACATTTTTAATGTTTTGGGGAAAAAAAATAATTTAAAGAAATTACTACAAATGAAACAAAATTTGAAACAAAAATAAAAGCTAATAAAAAATAAAAGCTAATATATATATATATATATATATATATATATATATATATATATATATATATATATACAATATTAGTTACAACAAAGAACAATGTACATTTCAGAAATATTTAAAACAAATGTTTTTTTTTTTTTTTTTTTATATTTAAAATACTCTATTTTTGTGCTGGTCATATTAATTTATTAATAATTAATTATTATACTGATAATATATGTAATTAGAAAATGAAGACATACAACTATTTTTAAGGCACCATTAGAAATGTCTGTCACCTATGCATCTTTACTGAGTCCCTCTGTTTTGTCTTTAATGCCAGTGTTGTTGGGGATTGTGGTCATTGGGCCGTTCATGTATGCAAGGGGCAGAGAACTAGAACACTGGAACGACATGGTCAGCAAACCACAGGAGCTGGTCAGGCAATGGCACCCACTGGGATCCGCTGACAACATGCAACAAACTCAATACCAACCTCACTCTCTTTGAAAAGAATGGCAGACTTTTTCTTGTCTGAGTGTTTTTTTTTTTTTAGAAAGGCTGATGTAAAAAATTAAACAAAGTTAAAAGAAAAGGTTTATTGATAGCATACATTTGTGAATGAGGCTTGCTTGTAATTACATCATTTAAAAATAATAACAGTCCCATCAGAATATTTGTGTGACGATGCAGGAGGTAAAAATACAGTCCAGTTATACTACAGGGTTCCCACTCTTTCACACGTTTGACCCATGAATTTCCATCACCTTTCCAGTTGTTTGTGATGAATGGATAAGGATTTTGTTTAAAATATCATTTGGATTCAGACTAATTTGCATTCACCCATCCATTTTCCAAACCTCTTGTCCTACTGTACGTAGGGTCATGGGGATATTGAATCGCTCAGTTTGATTGATTTATTGAAAAGAGCCAATTCAAAAGAATGATTCACTTACAAACTGGAAATACACTACAGTTCAAAAGATTGGGGTCAGTAAGGTGTTTTTTAATTTTTTTAGGAATTAATACTTTTATCCATGAATGATGCATTAAATTGATCAAAAGTGGTAGCAACAACGTTTATAATGTTACAAAAGATTTCTATTTAAAATAAATGCAGCTCTTCTGAAATTTCTATTAATAAAAAAAAAAAAAAAAACATTTTGGTTTCCACCATTTTCAACATTGACAGTAGTAAGAAATCTTTCTTAAAATGGCAAATAAGCATATTAGATGATTTCTGAAGGATCATGTGACAATGAAGACTGCAGTAATGATGCTGAAAATTCAGCTTTGCCATCGCAGGAATAAAGTTGCACATATAAAATATATTCAAATAAAACATAGTTATTTTAAATTGTAAAATATTTCATAATATTACTGTTTTTACTGTACCTTTGATCAAATGTATGCAAACTCGGTGAAACTTCTTTCAAAGACATTTAAAAATCTTACAGACTCCAAACTTGTGAACGGTAGTGTAGCTTGAGCCAGTTTTACTCTACACAAAAGCAAAATCTAGTCACACAATATTAATATTCCTTTAATATTTTAACTTTTTCCATGTCTGTGGGAACCCTACACACAGTGTGAAATCCCCCACCCCTGCCACACCTACATGCAGGTAATATGGGTATAGGCCATTTTAGCAGAGTTTTTTTTTTTTTTTTCATGGTTATTCTGCAGTTCTCAAACCTGACTGAAATTTAAAACCCAATTATGTGTAAACCTGATCAAATTTGTAAACATAATTCACAATTCTATTTCCCTTGGTGCATTTTGCAACATGGTTGCATATTGAGACCTGGGTGAGTGTAGCTGCTCTGACCCTGAACACTGGGTCTGGATAATCCACTACTGTAAGGCCTCTTATGGATTAATCACAGAGTTCAGAAAGGCTAGCAGATTGCAGCTCGGTGTCGAACTGTTCTCATGTTCTACACAGCCAGCATCTAAGACTTAAACTGCCTGGACACAACCTGTCTTGTGACCTGGCTTGTGATTCTGGCTCTTGATTAGTTCCCTTAGCAATAGGAAACGGAGAGTGGTAATATTCTGTTTTTTGTTCCTTTTAGATACATTCTCTAATTCAAATGGCTGAAATGAGCTCCTTAAATGTCAGGATGTGGTTTAAACCATATCACCTGTTTAGGCCACCTCAGACGTTCATTAATAGGTCCAAAAGCACTATGATGAAGCCTCACAAGAGGGTATGAAGCACTGCTGCTCTCAGATTCCTGTTTCTCGGTATGTTCTTCACTGAGCATTTGATAACTTTATACAATTTGGGGCAGCTGCCCAGGTGGGCAAAGTTCGGTAAGCGGTGTCCAGTCTGGTGGCTGTTGTTTGCGCCCCACAGCATTGTGGAGCACCTTTGAAGCACTTCTACTGCCACAGAGTACTGGCCGTTAGTCCACTGTTTCAGCCTGACCATCGTCACAGCTGAAGAGAGGCCGAAACAGTAACGCGAGGTGCCACGGAAAACGCGTTCCCCTTCGCCAAAATTTGCCCCTTCCTCCCAGGAAAGCATGGAGCCGTCCTCCTCGCCCATGTCAGCCAGGTTACAGAGGGCCAGAAGACAAGAGCTCAGCAGTGCCTCATTTTCACTGTGCTGGAGAAGAACCGACACCAGTCGTGGGACAGCTCCGAGACTCAGGAATCGCTCTTGCTGCAAGTCTGACAAGAAAGTAATCACACTTACATCCCAAACTCCAGGGTCAGCGTCAAGATATATGGTTCTAGGCTCTACTTAGCTCCCTATTTTTCATCTCAGCCCCCCTAAAAATCTGCAATGGATTTGTCAGCCTCTTAAAGGGATACACCACCAAAAAATGTTAATTCCTCATATGGTTTCAAACCTGTATGCATTCAGTTCTTTTGCGGAAGAACACAAAATAATTTATTTGAAAAACATTGGGAACCAAACACACATTGGGAACCCCTTTGACTTCCACTGGTTTCCATTGAAACTATTTGAATATGTAAACAATTTTCTGAAACCACTCTTGAGCAAAATCCTCTCATATTCATGGTTTCAGGCGGAAATCCTAAAATCGCCTCAGATACAGATAAACTGGGGGTCAATACTTGTTATCGCAAATAGGGGGATTCAAATTTAATTAAAGTCTTAAGTATGACTAATGCCTTCTGCTTTTAAAAAACTATGGTTTAGAAGAAAAGAGCAAAAGTTCAGGTCCACTCACTGCTGTTATAGCAGATCCTGGCGATGGCCTGGCTAACGTGAAGGAGAAGGTCCTGGTCTTGGCTTAGCAGTAAGGTCACAAGGGCAGACACAATGCCTGTTTCAAAGCATTGCTCTCTCACAGGAGCTAAAGAAGAAATTATAGAATAATCAATAGATTTAGTGCTCAACTATAAGTATACAGTTAGATGTCAAGGCACTTAGTTTATGAACAAAGCTGCCATTATTTTCAAGATTTGGATTTTATCCACAGCAATTTAAAGTTATTATAGGGAGAAACCTGAGGTTAAAGGGACAGTTCACCTAAAAAATTCTCTCATTAATTACTCACCCTCATAACGTTCCAAACAGACCTTCATTCATCTTCAGAACACAAGTTCATATTTTTTATGAAATTCGAGAGCTTTCTGACCCCCCCCCATAGACTGTAATGTTATTACAGTGAATACAGTGAGTTCAACCTTAATGTTATGAAGCGGCGAGAATACTTTTTGTGCACAAAAAGTATTCTCGTCGCTTCATAACATTAAGGTTGAACCACTGTGTTCACATGAACTATACAAGACACAAGGGTGAGTAATTAATGAAAGAATTAACATTTTTGGGTGAACTATCCCTTTAAGGTGTAGCTAAGATCTTTTTCATGGATCACCTATTGAGTTTAACCTTTCGGTTTCAATACCAGCCCAAATGTTTAACTATACACCAGCAAACACATACATTATACTGGTAAATAAAACATTTGTTCTTACCGTCTCTAGCCAGTTCAGATACTAGCCTGGCCGTGTGAGTAGTGAGCGTGCTTTTCCTTCTTAAAATCTGAGCAATAACAGGGAGAATCCCGCTTTCTACCACCTGCTCGGATATGCCTTTCTCTAGGGCAGAGAAAACACTATCATTCTAAACAATCAAAATACACTACTGTTCAAAAGTTTGGGGGCAGTAAAATGCATTAAATGCAAAAAAAGAAATCTTGAATGCTCACTAAGGCTACATACAGTTAAACAGTAATATTGTGAAATATTATTACAATTAACAATAACTGTTTTCTAATTTTATATAATTTACAAAGTAATTTATTCCTGTCATGGCAAAGCCGAGTTTTCAGCATCATTACTCCAGTCTTCAGTGTCACATGATCCTTCAGAAATCATTCCAATATACTGATTCGCCACTCAAGAAGCAGTTCTCATTATTACCAATGCTAAAAACAGTTGTGCTGCTTAATATTTTAGTTGAAAACGTGGCATTTTTGATGAATAGAATAAATAGTTAAGAACAGCATTCATTTGAACAATCTTTTGTAAAATTATAAATGAGTTATCAGTATCTGCCAGGTCCATATCTTGTTTGGCTCAGTCTTGCTGTCAGGTTCAGATTCGAACCCAAGGTTCTAACCACTGCTCTATTGGGGCAATGTGGAACCAATATGCAGATAATCACAAGAGGCAGGTTTAGAAGGGAAAAAACAGAAAGTCTTTACTTAGTCGTCTTGAGCAAACACAAAGGATCCAGCATCAGAGCTAGGTAGAGCAAGATACAAATTCACACTGGATGATGCACTGAATTCATGAGTTTAATTAAAAGTACTACAAATTTAAGTAACAATTTATTTTAGTGTCATTGTTACATGTTTCATATAAATTATGCATAATTGCATGCAACTATGCATGCAAAACCTATAGCAAGTAAGTACATATTGTTTAATAATGTTGCTCAGTACTTAAATGTACAAACCCGATTCCAAAAAAGTTGGGACACTGTTCAAATTGTGAATAAAAAAGGAATGCAATAATTTACAAATCTCATAAACTTATATTTAATTCACAATAGAATATAGATAACATATCAAATGTTGAAAGTGAGACATTTTGAAATGTCATGCCAAATATTGGCTCATTTTGGATTTCATGAGAACTACACATTCCAGAAAAGTCAGGACAGGTAGCAATAAGAGGCCGGAAAAGTTAAATGTACATATAAGGACCAATTTGCAATTTATTAGGTCAATTGGCTTGCTCCAAACTTCATTTCGTTATACTGTACTTGTACATGTGTAATGACAAATAAACTTCAACTTCAACTTCAATTGGCAACATGATTGGGTATAAAAAGAGCCTCTCAGAGTGGCAGTGTCTCTCATAAGTCAAAATGGACAGAGGATCACCAATTCCCCCAATGCTGCGGCCAAAAATACTGGAGCAATATCAGAAAGCAGTTTCTCAGAGAAAAACTCCAAAGAGTTTGAAGTTATCATCATCTACAGTGCATAATATCATCCAAAGATTCAGAGAATCTGGAACAATCTCTGTGCGTAAGGGTCAAGGCCGGAAAACCATACTGGATGCCCGTGATCTTCGGGCCCTTAGACGGCACTGCATCACATACAGGAATGCTACTGTAATGGAAATCACAACATGGGCTCAGGAATACTTCCAGAAAACATTGTCGTTGAACACAATCCACCGTGCCATTTGCCGTTGCCAGCTAAAACTCTATAGGTCAAAAAAGAAGCCATATCTAAAGATGATCCAGAAGCGCAGGTGTTTTCTCTGGGCCAACGCTCATTTAAAATGGACTGTGGCAAAGTGGAAAACTGTTCTGTGGTCAGACAAATCAAAATTTGAAGTTCTTTTTGGAAAACTGGGACGCCATGTCATCCGGACTAAAGAGGACAAGGACAACCCAAGTTGTTCTCAGCGCTCAGTTCAGAAGCCTGCATCTCTGATGGTATGGGGTTGCATGAGTGCGTGTGGCATGGGCAGCTTACACATCTGGAAAGGCACCATCAATGCTGAAAGGTATATCCAAGTTCTAGAACAACATACGTCGTCTCCCATCCAGACGTCGTCTCTTTCAGGGAAGATCTTGCATTTTCCAACATGACAATGCCAGACCACATACTGCATCAATTACAACATCATGGCTGTGTAGAAGAAGGATCCGGGTACTGAAATGGCCAGCCTGCAGTCCAGATCTTTCACCCATAGAAAACATTTGGCGCATCATAAAGAGGAAGATGCCACAAAGAAGACCTAAGACAGTTGAGCAACTAGAAGTCTGTATTAGACAAGAATGGGACAACATTCCTATTCCTAAACTTGAGCAACTTGTCTCCTCAGTCCCCAGACGTTTGCAGACTGTTATATAAAGAAGAGGGGATGCCACACAGTGGGAAACATGGCCTTGTCCCAACTTTTTTGAGACGTGTTGGTGCCATGAAATTTAAAATCAACTTATTTTTCCCTTAAAATGATACATTTTCTCAGTTTAAACATTTGATATGTCATCTATGTTGTATTCTGAATAAAATATTGAAATTTGAAACTTCCACATCATTGCATTCTATTTTTACTCACAATTTGTACAGTGTCCCAACTTTTTTGGAATCAGGTTTGTATAATTACACTGTAACAAGGACACCTTGTTTAAATTAAATGAAAAAAAAATTGTACTGACACAAACAGTTGTAGGCTACGTTATTGTATATATTACAAACCCATCCCTCTGAAAGACCAACCAATTGGATCAACTGTTTCAATGAACAAATTATGTTTCCATGAACTACAGAGGTCACTCACAGCTGGCCATCTGGATGCTTGTGTACAAGTGAGCAGTCTAGCTAATCGTTCCTGTCACTCAATGGCTCTCACAGAGACAAATGCGGATTAGAGCGTCTCTGTTTTCGTAGTTGCGTATCCTTCTCATAGCCACCATCGATGAAATATTAAGTATGGTTTGTCACCTATGCCCAAATGATTTGTGATATGCGAGGGATAATGCAGTCAGCTGGTCATTAATAGTACAATAAGCCTGACAGGATATTGTATCATTTCAGTATGTAAACAGACTGTACATTATCCTGCTTTTTACACATCAAACACTGATTTAAGTTTTAATTATTTTAATATGTGAGAAGAAAGAGATGTAGAGAAATACAAAAAAACATGAACCTAGCATAGCTATAAAAGAAACATTTGGAAACAGTTTGGAGGTCCTTATGCAAAATATTCAACCATAGGATATTGCGATTGACCAGTCAGAATCGAGTATTCCAAAAAAGACGCATAACAACTTATGATAGTAAGTAGTAATGTCTAACGCCAAAGTGTAATTGCAATACACACTAAGCAGCTTTCAGCCCTCACACGAAGTGCTGGCACATTCTGCATCCAACTAGTTCAAGCAAGCGTTTTCATTTTACTTTCTTTTTTTTAAAGAAACTACTTTATAAAAGGCTTAATGTATACATAAATGTCACAAAATATTATAATGCTCAGAGGGCCTGGATTTTGGTAAACAAGCCCTCAATTAGTACTATACATGTCCACAGGGATTCACCTTTTTCTCAAGTTTATTTAGACATTTAGTTAGATATAACTTGAGTGTTTAGTTACACATGTGCACCAATACAACTACAGGACATTGTTGATCCAGCTCCTCAGGTCTCAAACATTTGACACCCAAATAAATAATCTAAATCCTAAAATATATAACAAAAACATAAAATACTCACTTCTTTCAATGGCAACATTCAGCACTGTGTCCAAATAGGGTTTTAGTTCCTCCTCTACAAGTTCTGTGCTCACACTGATGGCCTCTATTGCAGCACTTAATGAATCTGAGAGAAAAGAAAATGTATACAAAAATACATCCTTTAGGCAGTCTTTCTGTTGTGTTGTGTCTGCTGTTACTTACCCCTGGGCGCGCTGGGCAGTGGACGACTGGCCCCCATCTTGTCCATATGTCTATGTGAGATTGTGATGACCTGTTAATTCTCAGCACTGCTCGTGTCCCAGATTACGACAGTCTGGACTGCATTTCAGTTCTAAAATCTCACACATCTCCATCTCTCGCTATCTATACATTTTTTGTGTCCCCCACCTGCTTTGTTTCTTTCCACTCTTGTCCGGTTTGTATATACATGTATGTTTCCGACACATTCACTCATTTATTTTCTTCCTCTTAATCCCGGTCTCTCCACTGCCCGCTCTGATTTAGACCTTCACTAATGCACTTCAAATCCTCAGTCTAACAAATGCCTCACAGTGGACAGGCCGCCTGTAGGTGACACTGTAAACTGCAGCACGCCCACATTGAATGTCTCCTAGAGGGCAGAAGAAAGAGTGGAACAACAAACAGACAAACAATGTCATTGGCTCAGCTACAAAACTGACTCCACGGTGAGGATTTTCTTTGCATGCTTGCCAGGGATTCAGAAAAGCTGCTTTGTGGTGGAAATCTTTTGTGAAAATACAAAAGATAACAAAGCTGTTGAACTGAACATAATTGAAAACAAAACAGTTAGCTATTATTAATATTTGAGAGGATGTATAAAACAGATAAATGACAACATGCTATGTAATTGCTTCTGGATTGTGTGCGAGTAACACTCCAAATTTTAATACTTAAGGTTTAGGGTTTGTTCAAATCCCTAACCGTAATTACAAGTAATGGAATTTGCAATTCATATATTTGATACATTTCAGCCATTTGAATTAGAGTGGATCCTTCTTTGCTCAGCGAATCAATAAAAAAGTAATAAATATACAAATTGCTTAAAAAATGTAATGCTTTTAATACAAGCATATGATGAGAAATCTGCAAAACTTACCGAGTACAGGCTATAGTCGTTCACATACACGATCAGACACAAACAGAAAAAGAAAATAAATAGTCCGAAAAATCAAACAATGTCCAAGAGAAGATATGTTCTTAGTCAAACTAAATTGCTCGGAGATTGTAAGATTAAGTACAGAATTAAAGAATATTTCAGAGATAAAATTCTAAAATGAGACAGAAACAGAAACTGGTATTTTGATCAATTTCATGAGAATACGACATAGTGCTCGAAAAAAAATTGTTTGCATGCTACTTTAATAGCATACATTGTCTGTGTACATTTGTTATTTACCACAAACAACAACAAAAAAAGGTTGAGAGTGACATGTGATTGGTAAGGTTTAAATCAAAACATCTCTGCCAAACACACTCTCGGACCTATAAGATTTTCTTGATTGACTATAGTGAGAAAAAAACGAAAATAATCAGTCTTTAGGGAAGTCTAATGTTTATAAAACTAACATTTTCTATGAAAAAATTTTTGCACTCAGAATTCAGTGTCTCTGTGTGCCTCTCAGACACGTGACATTACGCAAGACCTGCATTGGTGGGGTTGAGTCCACTGGATATGGTTTCGTATCCTACAGAGACTAGCGTTAACACGCTGCTCTCCATCTCTGTGGACTGTTGAACCTCAGGAACAACAGAATCCAGCCGCATCTGTTTTCCTTTCTTCCGTCCCCTTTTGCCCTTTTCTTTAGGTTTGCCATCTTCCATGGTGGCTTTGGGCTTGCGATTGCGTTTCCGAATCCTTCTCACTGGAGGTTCGGGTTTGGGGTCCGTATTCCCTGAGAGGATTCGGATTTGTCGGTCGATGACGGTATCTATGATATCGAGAGCCACATCCATCATGCCGTTACCAAGACCATGAGTAACATTGGAGAACAAGCGGGTATTCACAGGGTCGTTAAAAATCTTCCGCATCTCCTCTAGATAGTTCCTGTTTAACAGTAAAAAACAAAAAATGAAATCACTTTTTGAATTAAAGCAGAACCATTTTGGGTGTTCACACTTGAAGTTCAATTCTCTTTTGGTAAGGATAATGCATTAATCCGAATAGATTTGAAAACTGAGTTTTTGTTTTAAAACGCTCTCTGTCCACAATAGCGTTTTCAAGCATTTTCCAAAAGTTTCTCATCCCCACTGAAATGTCAGAAAACACCAATTTCACCTTACCGCACATGCGTAAACCCTGATAAAAGCTCACTGAGATGATAGCTACAGACATCAAGTAATCACGCAACTCTTCTAGCAGGATAATTTTATTTAGCAAAATATCTTAACATTCACTGATGCGTCCAGGCCTTACTCACTCACAATTATTATGATTGGTCTAAAACGCAACTGCTCTTATGTTTTCCCGCAGTACAGCAAATGCAACATTTTCTGTCATTCTTTGACTGTGATATGAAGTGTGCAAAGTAACATATTTTAGCAACTGTGTGAAAGTGAATAGCACATAACGTGCACAATAGCGATATAAACATACATATCTATTGGTTCAAAGTGCGTCACATGATTTAAATACCTCCGTCTTCACAGTCCATACTACAACACAAAAACAGCATTTTTCAAAAAGCTTTGTTTTTGTGAATAAGAACGCTTTCTCAGGGTGGACAGAAGGCCAAAATAGAGAGAAAAAGATGCATTTTCATACTGGTTCACACCGTCATTTTTAACACCGAACTTGTTGAAGTTCCAAAACAATGCTGTGCTCTGGGCTAAATGCTCTCGCTGTATGTGCGTACATATGATGGATTATGGTGGAGCTGAGAACTCGTGAAGAGCTAATAAAATGTGTAAAGGAGTCAAAACAGTGTCAGGAATCCCTCCGTCACACACACAAACAAAGATCTACAGCGAGGAGATGCGGTTCAGACTCCTGTACTGAACGGTGATGGGCAACATCACGACTATGATGAGAAAAATCATGTATTCTTAAGCATTCTGTCTTTTTTTTTTATGGTCGTACCTAGTGACATCACATCCTGTTTTTGGTTTGTTTATATGTCTTTGGTCCGTGTTGTGTTCATATTTCATTTGCACCGCACTAGAGTTTGTTTGGGAGCGATTGTTCTGTTAGTGCGGTTCATTTAAATAAGTGTGAACGCTGCCATCAGAACCCTGGTGCACACCAAACAAGCGGACTGAAACCCATATTTTCAACAGTCTCAGCTTATTTGGTGCACACCAGGATTCAGAAGGCAGCGTTCACACTTATTCAAATGAACCGCACTAACAGAGCAATCACACAAGGGTTCGTTTTAATCAAATCAAACATGCCAAGTGTGAACACACCCTATTGTTCTTTCTACAGGCCTAATAGTACTTTACCTTGTTTCAATGATTTTTGACCAGTGCTGCACCTGGTTTGATTCAGGTAGCAACTGTTTAGCCATATTCTCATAATCGACATACTGCAGTGCAAAATCCTTCATGTCTTTGCAAAGGGCCGCTGTGTCACCTGAAAATAATTAAAAGGCATGTAGTTATGTAGAATTATTTTGCTTCAACCTAGTGTCTATATTCATTTGATGTTGTGGTTAAAAGGAATGAAAATCCAGTCATCATTTTTTGTTCCAAAATTGTCTGACTGACGGTTTAATCTGCAGAACATAATAAGACTATTTTGATAGTTTTAGTGTTTTTTCCCATACAATGAAAGTCAATGGGGTCTGAAACAATGTCCATAAAACAAAACTAAAACTATCAAAATACCTTCTTTTATGTTCCGCAGAAGAAAGAAAGTCATACAGGTTTGGAACAACATGAATTCTCAACAGGAATATTAAATTTTTTCCATGTATATGCACCACTTACCTTCAGTTAGTTTGGAAAAGGAACTGGACACTGCTGTGTTGGTGCTTGGTGACAGTCCAAAGACATTTAGGGACTCTAAGAGAGTTTTCTTACTAGCCGGACCTCGACTCACTCTCGTGTAGGCAGCCAGAGAGCGGAGAGACATCTTCTCAGGCGGTTCCAATCTCCTCTTCACCTCCTCGTAAAGGATCTGGTACTTGCGAGCCTTTGAGCTCTTCATGTTAGGGTCCAGCAGGGAGGCTACCTCTGCAAAAGGGACTTGCAGTGAGTTCACTGCACCATCTTGAGAGGATGCGGCACTCTGGCCTTCTGACGGACATTGTGTTGATACGTGGCCTTGGGTCTGAATATGAGCCTGTGTGTCCATATGGCCTTGCGGTGGGGTCTGCAGATGTGGAGCAGGCTGGATATGTGACTGAGTCTGGATGTGAGTTGGCATGTGGATGTGCGATGGGACTGTGTGCGGTACAGCATGACAGGAGACTTCTTGAGGTACCACATGCTGTGTGATGATTTGTGCGATGTTTGGAGGTTGCGGCTGCGGCTGATACATGGTTATAATGGGGTTACCGACAGAGACGTGGACGACATCGCTGTTCTGGGGAACATTCATGTGCATACCTGCAGACGGATCCATCTTTACCCTCTCAACAGCACAATGATCATCAGCTTTTTAATGCAACTTTGTATCTAACAAAGAAGAAAATATTAAAAATGTGTAGTTAAACAGATATATTATATATGCTTTTCAAACAGGTCAACACTTAAGTAACTTCACTTAAGTGAAATATGATATTCAATAAGACTAAATAAAGTGCAGACTTTAACTATCAGCAACTGATTGGATTGAGAAAGTATATGAAAGGTGGTGAGAGGAAGGGATTTGAAAAATAAGAGCCAAGTTTCTCATTTTTGATGAAAGTTTATGAATGCAAACAATTTAGGGACATGTATTAGGAAAGTAAACTAAATAATAGTTAATTTTCATTTCATGGCGACTTAATTTTGTACAATTATTTTCATTTAACTTTGCCAATTTTATAGCCTTTTGGAAGTATTCAGACATTTCTATATTTTGTCAAAAAAACATTTTAATGCCACAAGAACATGACTTTTTTTAACAACATTAGCTGCTGGACAAAAAAAAAAAAAAAAAAAAAAAAAAAAAAATAAATCTTCTTAAGTGTATTAATTTGTTAATGTGAATTAAATCCTAATTAATCTTGTAAATAGTAAAACACGTGCATTTTACGTGCTTTGTCCCAATAGATATCACCAAATAAATAAGTCTTGCCAAAAAGAGAGACGGAGCAAAGAGCATTTCTCATGACCTTATGCTTGCATTGAAGATGTTTTAAAACATCAACATTAATTATCACATATGTCGTCAAATACACAGGTGAGAACGTGAGCCCACATGACATTTTATTTTTGACAGCGTCACCTCTGCGAGAGACGGCTGAACTTTGGAGCGCGCATGTTACCGCGCGACGGTATGTTTCTTCCACACTCTGAGCATTAAAACCACCCAGTGAATAAAACTGGACTGCAACACATGCATTTGATAAAGTATGAGTATGTGATATAATGTTGCGTCTATTTCACATAAAGAGAAAGCTTATACACATAAAGCCTGCATAAGTCAGTGTTGACTTTGAGAGGAATGATAATCTACTTGTTTTGATCAACAGTAGGACAGGCCAAAGCCACCATCATGTTTGAAACTTGATATTCCACCGTATTCATGTGCTAAAAAGCGTCCAGACCACCGTCTTATTCGGACTGTTCTGGTTACGAACGCTAACCTTGAATCAGACACAAGTTACTGACAGTATTCTTACTTACCGCTCTATGGTTAGAGTCGTATTTAAACCTTACTGATCCTAGAACAGTCCATGGCGAACCGCTCGAAGGTCCCCCTTCTTCACCGATCCTATTTCGGCGGGTTGCAAATCAGCAGACGGGGCACAGACGCCATAGCTGCCAAAGCTCGTACGCTCATTGGCCAATGTCGGTGTCAATCATGTTCTCTGAAAGCGCTTATTCGGGGAGGCCTGTGTAAATCATGTTACGTCAGAGAAAAGAGGCGGAATATCCGGAGCTTAAAATGGTAGGACGTGAACAAAGCTTCCAGGTGTCTCCCTGTGTGTCACATAATGTTTTTGACAAAAGCATGCAGTGAATTTGAATGGATTTAGATTTATTATACAGAAATGTTGAAATACGATTAAGTTAAGCACACTGTGGATGTATAATTGTATCAAATTTGACATTAAAAAATAATTTTCATGTTAAAATAATAGGTCGCACTCGCTTCTTTGCACTGCAGTGTGTCGATCGCATCTTGGTTTAACAGTAATAGGAACTTTACAAAAGAAACTCATTCTTGGACACTAGATATGTTATTTTTATACAGTTCAACTACTTATTTTGTGCACTAGATGGCAGCATTTCGTCTCAAATGGCTTTATTTCATCACCTCTAATGATCTCATTAGATGCTGCACAAAGCTGCAATGTTTATTTGCGTTTTCAGCTCGTTGGACAATTAGTCTTAAGTGCTAATTATTAAAGCCAAACCCATTATCTTGATAATCTTGCTAGTGGAAGAGAGATTTATGAGACCAGGGAGCTATTAATGAAAGTATTTGTTTAGAGATGTTTCCATGGGAAGAGAGGTGATGATGTCTCTCCAATATCTGTTGTTGCCTCCTGACACAGAATTCATATATCTGCCCATTATCTATTGGTCACAAATGAAGTGTCAGCAGCAGCACAGGAGGCGCAAGGGGACTAGAGATGGAGAGACGGATGTAATATGTGCTGGAAAAGCACAAATATCTCCTTCTTCAGCAACCTCTGCTTCAGGCGTGTCAGGTCAGATTGACATATAAATCAAAGGTCTGCCAGGACTCATTACTTTTGGTCTTTTTATATGCCCAGGCTATAAATCTTGCATGTTTACATGCATCAAATTAAAGACTTAGTATGCATTTTTGAAGCTGATATTTTAGCTTATTTTACAGGAGGGTTTTATTTCTTTTTCTTTGATCAGCAGACAAAAGCCCTCTGTGGTGCTCTTGTGTGTGGATGCAAAACGATTTTGAATAAGCTGCAAAAATGAATGCAACTGAATATGCATTTGCAATGTTTTGTAGCAAATTTATCTATCTGTCTGTCTGTCTCAAACATATTTAACTGGTTATTTCACAATGCCTTAATGGAGCAAATCAGTTTCATTCTCATTCTAAACTCCTTTATTGTGAAACAAGATTGATGCTTGGTACATTAGTAATGTAGTTAAGATCCTCCATTAACAGAAGAACAACCCTCAATGAGGCTGCTCGCATCTTTGACAGCATGCGCCACTTCAAACGCTATCTTACAACAGCATCCAGAGTGCCTGCGGCAGCCAATGCTAAACGTTCTGCTGTTTGTCCTGCTGCCAAACTCTAGGGAAGGATACAGATAGAGGAAGCAAGGAAGTCTAAGTATTTTAGTATTCAGCTATACATATTTAACTGAATAAGGAAGTCTATGTCATGTTAGAAATTTTGAAATGATATTCATAAATGTAGAACACACAAGGTTTGCATTCTCTTTTTGTTTGTGCATGACAGTTAAATTAACATACTAAATGTGATGATAAACATAACAGACAGATTGTTTAACCTCCAAAACATGATGCATACATATTAGTTCAGACCTATCTGAATAAGCCAAATATCTAATATCTAGCACTAATATCTCACCTGCTCATGTTGTATGATTTGTCCCTTGAACTCATTGGTATAATGACTGCTAGTCTTTAAAGGAATAGTTCATCAAAAAATGAAAATTCTGTTTACCAGTAACACTTTAACTAACAATGAGCAGCACGTTACATTATTTATTAATCCTTGTTAATGTAAGTTAACCCTTTATAGCCTGACAATTGTCTGAAAAACATTTTTTAAAGCAGTTTATTGAACCTTTAGAGAAAATTTCAAATAAAGTTTGCATATGTGTTGTTTGTTGAGTATCATATTTGATACATCTGGCTTTAATGGCACATATAGTATGACAGGAAGTTCAACACCTAAATTTTATTCAGAGGCACAAACTAAGCAATGCAATTTGGTGCAGTTGCTTATATATACATGCCGAAAATGTATGATGAAATTCTGATAGCGTGTAATGTAAATCGACAAGATATTTATAATAGTATAGCAGAATAGTGGTCACTCTATATTTCCCATAATGTCTTAGTTTTAGTAAGATGATATTTAAATGCTTAGTTTTGTAATCAAACCTCTGTGATTGGTATTGTGGGGAGCAAAACATGTACTACAAATAAAGGTTCCTCAAAATCCTGATGTATTATGTTTAAAAACATTTAATTTTTTTTCTTTTATAGTGTAATATTACTAACAATATAACATGCATTATTACATTTACTTTATAAAAAATAGTAAAGTTTTCACAAGAAAAGATGAACCTGTGAACCTGAAGGTGGATTATTACAATTATACCGAATTATACTAAAAGGCTTTTTAACTTTTTAAAATCAATCAGACAATATAAGGCATGTAGTAGATTGTCTGCAAGTATTTCAGCAAAGTTTTTAGATTATTTTAGAGTCCTTAGTCCTTTTGTATAAAAATATATGATACATTAGGATTTATAGGGTTTATAAAATATACTTAATGTTATCTCAAGTCCATTAATTAACAGATATTAATGTTGAAATGAATACATGCTTTAGAAGTATTTCATGTTAACTAATGTAGTTATAACATTAGCGTTTGGAACCTTATTGTAAAGTTTTCCTACTCAAATCGAGGTTGCTCCAAACCCATATTACTTTCTTTCCTCTGTGGGACATAAAAGGAATGTTCAGCAAAATCATGCTGATTTTTACAATGAAAGTGGATGGTGACCATAGGCTGCATCAAAAGTACAAATAAGACTCCATTAAATATGTACATACTGTATACAGTAAGTGCATGACTTGCAATATAGCACTTAAGTCATATCATATGACTCATATGGAGCACTTTTATGTTGATATTTGTTAGTTTTTGGAACATGACAGCTGTTGGTCACAAATTTCTCAATTTGTCTTCCATGGAAGAAATAATACACAACATGAGGGTTACTATTACTTTAATATCTGTTAAAAGTATATCCAGAAGAAAAAGAGAGAGGCTTATTCTGTTTTTCTTTCTTATCTGTTTCCATACCAACTGAATGTGGATTGGCTGCTATAGAGGCAGTTCATGGAACTGAGAGATTATGCCTTTGGGTAAAGGCAAGTTATGATGGACAGACAGAACCCCCAAATCTGTGTACACTCTCAGAAAAAAAGGTTCAGTGCTGTCACTGGGGCGGTACCCTAAGGTACAAAAGTGAAAAGGTACATATCAGTACTTTAAGAGTGCGTATTAGTACCTTTTCGGTTTTGTACCTTAGGGCAGTGGTTCTCAAACCTGTCCTGGGGACCCCTCACCACTGCACATTTTGTTATGTCTTCCTCATTAGACACCCAATTCAAGTCTTGCAGTCTCTACTAATGAGCTGATAAGTTGAATCAGGTGTGTTAGATGAGGGAGACATACAAAATGTGCACTGGTGGGGGGTCCCCAGGACAGGTTTGAGGACCATTGCCTTAGGTTACTGCCCTAGTAACAGCAATGTACCTTTTTTTTCTGACAGTGTAGGGATATTTTTGTGTGGCTGTGTAAAAAAAAAAAAGAAAGACTTTACAAAGCATAATGACATTATGGCCAAAAAAAAAAAAAAAAAAATGGGCCATGGCAAAAATGGCTAAATATTAAGTGGTCTTTTAATGATCTTAACCATTTGAATCACAAGTCACTGGTCAGACAATTAGCAAGAATTGCACAAATACTGTATATAAAATAACTTATCAGGGAATAGCCTTCCCTTTTGTTTTCTTTAAATGTTTAACCCGTGTGGGTAAACTTGCAGACAGCTTTTTACAGGAAGAAGAGTCAGTGTTGATCCACTCAGTGTTAAACAGTTCATGAAAATTCATGTTAGTTTGAGTTTAATGTGAGACCAAATATTCACTATAGGGTTCAAATCTGGACTCTGACCAGGACAGAAACATGAGTCTGATGGACTGATGGGTTCTCAAGTCCATTGGTTGTCTTTGCAATTTGGGCAGGAGCATTGTCTTGTTGAAAAATAACATCTGATCATTCCTCTTTAGATAGCTTTTCAATTGTGGGAAGCAAGCCAGCAATAATCTCCTGTGCTCCAAAGCATTAAATTACTTTTCACATTGAAGTAGCAGCTAACAAGGCTCCCCACACAATGACACCTCTTCCTTCAAACTTCACTGTGGTAGAGATGCATTTATTATTTTATTTATTACCAGATTTTCAAGACACTGCTCTGGAGCATCATCATGCAACGTGTGTTTCATTGTGATTCATCACTCCACACACTTCTGCCAAAAACTTCAGTCTGGCTTTGATGTTTTTCTGAGACGCCAATGGCTTTTTGCTCTGTGGTTAAGACAATAAAAAGCTGTTTATCCATTTTAGGCTTGGCCCTTTTTTTGTCCAGGAGTGTACTTTCTATGCTATCTCTTTTAAAATCGTCCCTTTTAATGTCATTTTTAGACATTTGCCGCTTTCAGGTTACTACTATCTCTTTCTAACCCGTCCCCGAACCCCCCACCTTTCATGACCCAATTTTACAGAGAGCACAAAGACAATTGTCTCTTAAAAATCCTTAAATATGCTGTGAGTGTTGGAGGTACTGCTGGCAGTTTAACCATTGTGTTGCCATGACAACACCGCATCCATCAAAGTGGTTCACCAGTAAAATTCTTGTTTCCCCCATTACAACCACAGATCATCATGTAGCAGGTGTCTCTGCGGCACAGAGATATAACACGACTGTAAAACACGTCAGTGCCAATGATCAGGTCATGAGTGTAGCGGGAGAAAGGGAGGATTGAGAGGGTAATGTATGCATGCTTGTGTGGGTGCGAAGACTCTGTGGGTGACTTTGCATGCCACTAGCAGAAGGTCACTCATGCTGGGCTTCCCAGCTGTATAGCTTTATTATTATGAGCAAACATGAAGCAACTCAATCTATTATGCTCTTCTCTATTTGTTTTTATTGAGAGTAATTGAACTCACGCCATCCCATAAATGCTATGGAGTGGATGGCTGTTTTATCTAATATATTGCATCAATGCATTTCATAATTTTCTTGGACTTTTATGGTTTCCATGATATATTAGTTTTTCTTGGTTTCCATGTGAAATAATGCTTAAATATAATTTTCTAAATTGTACGTTTTTGACTATAGTGGGTGCATTAATCATGATTATTTGTGAGGAAAATATTCTGTTCTTACCATCTAAAACCCACTCAAACAATGAATTTTCTTAATTTTTCTCTTTGCTGCAGTTTATAATGTTCCCTCTGCTGGTTTTATTCAAAATCCCTCAAGCTCTTTTTCTTTTGAAGATTCAGACCTCATATTCACCTCTCTGGTTGCATGCAAAACAAACATTTGTTGAGAGAAATCACTTTCCTATGTTTACGCACATTTATATGGTAAACGTACATGTACAACAAGGCAAAAAAGGCTGCTAAAATAAACTCTTAAAGCAAATTGGCTGGAGGTTATTAATTAAAGAATAATTTTATTCAGTTTAACTTTATTTATATAGCACTTTTAACAACAGAGATTGTCTTAAAGGGGTTAGACAAGTTTTAGGACTAAAACCCCAGTGTGTAAGCAAACAATAACAGTGGGACATACAAACTCCATGCATAAAAACCCTATCTATGCAGAGAGAGAGACTAATTCTCTTCCGGTCAGCATGGTGGATTACACATTTTGTCAGTCATTCTGCTTACCTGAAGGGGTAGTTATTTAAAGATGCTGTAACCTAAGTGTACATTTTTTCTATAAAATATTCTAGTACCTGATAGGCCTCTATGTGTTCTGAGAAATCACACTTCTCTCTGTGACATCCTTAGGCTCTGTGAACAGCAAAACGAGCCGTCCCCCAAAATCCATCAAAATGACATATGTGCTAAAGGCTTTTTCAAAGTTTCAATTTAAGTTGTTATTCTCTCTAAAAAGTTTAACATCCAGCCTTACTCTCCGTGAGACATGGCATTCGTGTCGTGAGAGGTCTTGAGAGCAATTTGTTCGAAACGGACCTTTTCAATCAGTTGAGCCGATTCACAAAATGGCTGAATCTGCATGGCTGAATCTGAAATTGCCCCCTAAACCCTCAATCACTATTGCCTACGTTAGTCCACCAATACAGTTCACTTGAAGGAGTGAATGAAAACAAGAGAACGAATTCGGACTGCCGTTGTGTGTAGCCTATATCAGTTGTACACTCATTATTGCAGTGCAGTGTGGGATTGAATGAGTGCACTCAATAACGTCCACTATGGTTTCGGACACCACTACAAATATCCCCTCAAATAGTGCCCTATTTAAGGATATAGGGGGCAATTTCGGATTCAGTCCATGATTCGCTCACAACTCAGACTGACTCGATTAATGTTTAACTCACTCAATCAGTGAATAATATAAATAAATATGTATGTATGTATGTGTGTGTGTGTGTGTGTGTGTGTGTGTATATATATATATATATATATATATATATATATATATATATATATATATATATATATATATATATACTGTAAAATATTTTTACTGTAAAAAAAAGTAAGTTACCTGGTTCCCTTAAGATTGTGAGTTAATTGAAATTAAAAATTTGAGTTAATACAATGAACATTTTGAAAATTGACCACCCTTTATTCAAGTAGTATTCAAAGATTTTGTAAGCATATTGCGTAATTGTGTTTTATTTGTTATAATGCAGTGAAACATGCCAAATTGTGTTATTTTAATGATTTATCACAACATTTTTTTATTTATGTGGTTCAGATACAATAATATTTTGAGTTTCTATTTATTAAACCCATTTCCTTCATTGTATTAACTCAAATTTTTAATTTCAATGAACTCAACATTTTAAGGCAACCAGGTTACTTACTTTTTAAAGTTAAACCAACAATTTGTTTTAATATATATATATATACCCCAGTGGTAAGGCTATATATATATATATATATATATATATATATATATATATATATATATATATATATATATATATATATATATATATATATATATATATATATATATATTACTGGGTTTACACACTTTGAACTACTTCATGATTTATGTTTGTCTGTATTTTGTAGAAATATTTTATAGCATAACTACACAAAAATGTATTTATTATTTTATTTTTATTTATTTATAGTTGTAGGCTATTTCACACATTATTATTATTAGAGTTATAGAGCAGCATTTACATTTTTCATTTAGGCACATATGTCACAAATTGCTTTGTTATTTGTTAATTGTACTATTATTGTGTTGCCAGGTTTCCACTAAGGCAGCAGTGACGCCCAGTTTGTTGGCTGCTGGTTCATCAGTGCGGCGCGCGCGGGGTGCGTGAGCGCTTGGAGACGTAGCGCTGCGCGTGGGTCGCTACGAGGGGTGTGTGCGTCCGTGACACTACTAGGCTACTCCAAAACACCGATTAGACATCACGTATCAACCTACGGCGGGTCACGGAGCACGGCATCACTCACCCTGGAAACCAACGCTCTTGCAGTCGTGGCACTCAAACCGTTTGAACAGCGCTCATTCGCGAATACACCCTGCTCCGGAGGTGGCTTCTAATACCGGACAATGACACTGACCCATAGCCGCAGATAGGGATGGATCCAAGAGTGTGGATGATGCTCGCGCTGCTCGGTGTGTTTGCAGTCTTGCTGGAGGTAAGATGCGCCTTTAGGGCTGTTCGATAAGATAGCGTGGGACAAATACACCTAAACGGCTTTATTACATTTGCTACGACCATGTGTGTTTTTACGTGTTTTTATTAGTGCTTTGAGCCGATAACATTAATGCAGCATGATTTCAAAGTACACCCTTTTTTTGGTCAAATCTAGTTCAGCATCTAATATCTGTCATTGTGCAATAAAGCACTCACATGCTGTTTAATGGATTCAAGCAAAGCCACCTCCCTCTAATAGAGGATCTGACATGCTGTATGGAGGAAATGTAGCTTAAACAATACAGAGAATTATTAGATGTTTAAATTCAGTTATCATTTAGGAAATTTGGGATTATCCTTTTAGATGCACAAAGACCAGAGCTTGCAAACCACAATGAATCCGAGGCAAAAAATACAGCACATTGACCCATATTCTGCTGTAAGACTGAGTTTGATGAGTGTGCTAGAACAAAATTATTGACCCGCACAGGTTTCAGGGGATGTGGAGAAGGATTCAGTATCAAAATAGTTTGAAAAGAATGGCTGATTTTGGGGGTTTTTAGAGCATATCTGTACAGGAGTCTCTAAACTCAAGCTCAGCACAGAAGACAAAGAAACATCCAGTTGTGAAAGATTAGACGGAAATGCTTTGAACAGGATTTAAGTCTTTTTTTCATGTACTAATATCTGCTAAACCATTCCTAAATGGCTTGGTTTATTAGCATAACATAAAGAAATAGGCATCGGCATGCTAGATAATTATACCTTCATCTCAGTTCACGATCACTACATAGCTGGAGTATTTTAACATCTGTTTGGGCGGTGAAACAACAGCACTATGGGAAGGAATTAATGAGTAATATGACTGCCGTGCTCCATTAACGACTTTATGCTCCTCTTGATTATGAAAATTTTACAGCACCAACAAATCTGTTGAAAGGCTTCGCCCCTGAGATGGTGTAATACACCGGATTGATTTTATATATCTGCATGCATTTTAAAATGTGCATTTGCAATTAGACGTACAGAGCAGCAGCACACCGGATATGTGCTATAGGCTAGACATCAATGTGCCTTCCTCTGTTTGCAGCTGTCAGTATGACACACCTGGTCATATGTTCACTCATCTGTGTTATACTCCTTTACCACAGTCTGTTCCTTAGATGCCAAAAACAAAGATGCTGTTTAAATCAGGGCTTTTTGATGAGTATTTTGCTATTTCAGGGGAAGGAAGATAATCAAGGACAGCGTCAGTCTGGCCTCAGTTGCTGCTGTGGAATGAGAATGACAGATGCAATTATGGCCGTAACTGACCGGAGTGTGTTGATATGAGCATAAATATCAGGGTGCATAACTGGAGCTTGTTATCTATAATGCAATTATCCCTGCTGGTGCAGGGTGCTAAACCACCAGATCAGTTTATTGGTCGTAAAGTAATGAAGTAAATCAATACCATGTTTTCATCTACAGACATGTTTGATAAAATGACTGTGCGGTGCAGCATAGAAGCAAGGGTTTCAAAGGAATAGTTTCTTTCAAAAATGAAAAAATAAAATGTATTATTTACTCACCCTCATGTCTTTCTGAACCTGTATGGAACACAAAAGAAGTTTAACAGAATGACTGATCTGCTCTCTTCAATGCAGCAAAAGTGCTGTCAAGCTCCAAAAAGCATCATAAAAGTGGTCCATATGACTCATGCTGTATATAAGTCTTCTGAAGCCATTTTATAGCTTTGTGTGAGAATCTTGCTTGAAAACCATCAACATTCACTATCGTTGTATGGAGAAGAAAAGCAGTTTGGGCTTTCTGCTATAAATAACTCCTTTTGTGTTCCAGAGATAAAAGAAAATCATAGATTTGAAAGACTGAATGAGGGTGCGTAAATGATGACAGAATTGTTATTTTTTGGTCAACGATTCCCTTATATAGTTTTGGAAGGACTGGTAAGTGTAAAAGAAATGCTTAAATATTCTTAAGGGTCAGTGATGAATGCTAGGTCAAATTTAGGATTACAAGCTGCATGGGTTCTGATGCTCAGCGAGAAATCAGTTGTGAGAGCAGAGTCCGATTGGTTGTGGAAAACTCAAACCTTTATAGCTGTTTTCCTGCTTCACTGAAATCTCTCATTGCATTTCAAGTCACAGAAGCAGCTTTAGTTCTTTCTTGCTGCCACAATGACGCTCTATCAGCAATCCTCAGATTTCTAGGGTGTACTCAACCTTGAGAGCTGCCCAAATTTTGGCTGAATGGATGGAAAACTCAGTGCCAGATTTGATCACTGTATCAGTAGCTTGATTTTCAACTGAATATTTAAAGCGTAGCATTGTTTGTAGAGTAATGTAAAATCTTTGTGGAACTGTTAGCAGAAAATAGGACTATAGGCAATTTAGTATTCACCATATATTCACAATACATTATATGTAATTAATATGTAACACTTTATAATAACTGCATGCTATGAATCATTAGTTAAGCATTAGTAAATGGTTAATTTGTCATTTTAAAGCATTGATAGACATTAATAAGCAGTTTATACAGCTATAAATTCTTTATTCTTGATTTATATATCTATAATGTGTTTAATAATTGTATTTTCCTAGATAAATTTATCATTTCTAAATTATTACATTATTTACAAACCAGTTATTTAGGAGTTGTCAGTGGTTGATAAGATAATTTAGAAAGTGATAACTTTCAAACATAAACTATTTAAATGCACATTTATACATCTTAATAGTAATAGTTACTCAGTGTGATAATAAATACTTTATTAACATGTATTACGGTAATTCATGATTAATTCAGATAGTTATAAAACATTTAGTAGTTGTCGGTTTGCTATCTTTAGGAAGCATAAATAGTCCTCACAAAAAATGTAAGAGATTTAAAGGCTCAGTTATCAACACAGTGATACAGAACATAGAAATATTTATTTTAAGATCCCAAAAATTGGTAACTTGATATAAAATGAAAAATAAACCTCTTCAGTGTCATAGAAAAAAAAATCCCTGTACACTCCCAGATACCATAACTGTGCAGTAAAATGAAACTAAGCCTCTGCAATCTGATATAAAAATACATTTCTGTAAAGTGTAAACATTGCTGAATAAAACTTTTCCAGTGCCAACACTGGATTACAGGAGTGGCAAAATGCACAAATACATTTTTTTAATAAAACAATAATAATATATAATAAAATATTTCACAGTCAAAACAAGTACTAACTTTAAAACATTAGAGAACAGCAGTGCAGAAAATAACTGAGCCTTTGTAAAAGCTTTACGAGGCATAAATAGTCCACACTTTAGATGAGCTCACAAAAATAGTTAGCTACTGAATGTTTTATACCTACCTGAATTAATCATGAATTACAGTAGGAAGACATGTTAATAAAGCATTTATTGCTGTATTTCTAAATTGTCTATTAATGCTTTATATGAATAAACTATTTGCTAATGCTTAACTGATCCATAGCATGCAATTATTATAAAGTGTTACCAATTAATATTGTGCATTTTATTTGACTATTAGGTTTCCTAAAGAGTGTATCATCAGACTAGTTTCATGATTCTTCTTTGTCTCATGAATATTAGAGCATTAAGATGTTTTAATAGCATTTCTGATTTGTAATAGCTTGAGTTGGTATGTTCAATTCATTTCCATGGATCCTGTAATACTGTTCATTTTTGTGAATCATTTCAAAATGTATTCAGCTATTAATTTGCACCATCCTGGTGGCATTTTTTTCAAATGTTAATTTAATTTTAATTAAATGTACATATTGCTGTTTATCGCTGTGTGTTACATGGGTAAAAACAAGAAGATTTTTACAGTTTAAGTTCTTAGATTAGACTATTAAATCCACTTATATAGTGTGGAAATCCACGTATATATTTTTCCTATTTACCTTGCATTGAAAGACAGCAGTTACCTTTAAAGATTAAGATGATAACTCATCTCCTAATTGCTCTTCAGTCGCAGTGCAGTACGAGAAAACGCAGAAATAAAATGTCAGTTAAAATATTAACAAATATTATCTTCGTTCCTTGTCAGGAATGACTCGCACAGCTCCCTCTGAGCCAGGCAGAAACGGAATGTACCGCTGTTGAAATGTGTGTCATGTCTAAGAAGATAAAGCTTCACTTTTCTAGAAAAACAGACACTTTAGTGTTCCGAACAAATCAATTCATAATTCTGTCAGCTTTCTGCATTTGAACTCGGTTTCTTTTTTCCCTCCCTGCAGGTGAACGGTGATGACAGCTACCTGAATGCAGTGCAGAATACAGGTGAGCCAATATGTGTCCTCTCAGTTTCAGACCCCATTTACGCCTGCTATTAACATTCATTTCGGAAGATCCAATACATGTAAAGAGAGTCCAAAATGTTTTGTGATGGTCACTTTTCACACTTCACACACATTCAGAGGTGGTCAAAAATGCATGTGACCCAACTGCATTTGTAGTGTAAATTCTAATCAGTCCTAATGTGTCTGAGACAATATTAAAGAACTGCCTACAGAGGGTATGCATGTGACGTCACCATCGGCCAAAGTGACTGCGGTTACGCCCACTGGGTGGCAAAAAGACTGAGCGGCAGGATTGGTTTTCAGCGTGAATGCTGCGAAAAACACACAAAACACATCTAAAATGGGAAAGAGCTTTGAGATTTGACTGTACAAATAGATTTGAGAAGAAACATTTCACACATTTTGCACTGAGGTACATTTTAACTGACTGCCGAGAAGCAAAGGATCGCTGTAGTTCACAGAAACAACTGAACTCCAGGCAGCGAAATGTGGATTTACAGTTATCATTTTGTGTCATTATGTTGAACTTTGGGGTAAAATCATACCTTATATATTGTATTGTTATATATTGTATTGACAACTCATCAATTAAATACTTACCACCTTATATTCTGCAAAATTATATTTGTTTTAAAAAAACACTGCAAAAACTATACAAGTTTTAGGGATGGACGATATGACGATATAATAAAATTGATATGAGTGTTTTGACGGGAAAGTGATGCATACCCTCTATTCATCCAAGAAGGTAATCCAGCACCCGGAAAGCGTACCTTCCATAGGGGCAGCCATTGCTAACCAAGCCATCACCTGCTGTTAGCATTCCATTGACTCCCATTCATTTTGGCGTCACTTTGACAGCGGATAACTTGAAAGAAACACAACAATGTATAAAAGGCTACCTTGTATCTTACACTATTGCCCCGTAGAAGCCGTTTTGTAAAAATAGGCTAACGATTGCGTCATAACCACGTGACTCTCTGTCGCACAGTAGAGCAATTACCATATAGACCCGTATAGACAGAAAGAGAAGCTCGCAGGCAATCTTTTACTGAGGCAATCGGGAGACGTGGAGGCATAAAGTCAAGGGAGAAGCATGGGGAGAACCCATAGAGAGCCAAAATCTCTGCAAGATTCGGTGATTCAGATTTGACTTTGCATAACTACTAGAAGACTTACAACTGTCAGACAGGTTGCTCACGTTACATCTACGTCGTCAAGCTCAGTCTGATGCTCAGTCATGTGTTCAGCCATCAGGAAGTGAGTGCTTCTAATTGACTTCACTTTTCTCTGTTGAAGTCTATGGGGTCGCTGTGTACATTTCTTTTAGCATACTGGTGATGAATACATAGACAGTAAAAGAAGAGTTTTAAACTTTGTTTCTGAATTAAATGAAAACATTTGGAAAAGCTAAAATTGTTGTATGCAGTGACAGATCATTTAATTTGCATACATGCATATGCTAAATGAAAATTAATAATTGAGAATATGGTGTGCAAACACTGCCGCTTTATCAACATTCAGTACAAGTGCAGTGATTTGTTCGTGATATAATTTGTCATGAAATTAGAGACCCTCCATTCAGAAACACACGTAGTCACAAATTTGAGGTGCATGTAAAAACCAGGGATAAATAGTTGCAACTCGTAATTTGATCACCCCAAACAGATGTTAATTCCAGGTGGAAACAGGGCATTCAATTGTCCATGAAATTGCTTGACAAACCATTTCTTTCATGTGTCGATTTTCGAAAAAAGATATATTTATTGAAGAGATTGTGTCCTTTTATAAATAGCTAGTAGGCTTCAGTTATGTCACAGCCATAAACAGTACATGATTTACTTCTTGTTAGTTGATTCAGGTGTATTAGGTATTGGGGAGAGACATCCTCATTCTAGAGAGCATTTGATTGACCACAAAGCTGTATAGTGCAAGAGGAGTCATCAATATTTTTAGTTGATTTTCCCGGAAAATAAGGACATTTTAAATGCGAGCCTCTGCTAAAGGTTACTTTCATCATCTTTTAAGAGTACACTAGCATATACGGTTGATTGCTTCAAAGTACTAAAAGCCACAAAACAGAATTTTCATTTCATGGTCTATAAAGAAGACGCTGGCTTACTTTCATCTTTCGTGCATTTACAGAGATGTATGAAAAATTAAAAACAAATGCTTGTTTAGAGTTACATTCCACTATATCTCATTCTCTCAGTTCTGGCTGTCTTAGTAATGAGCCGAAGAAGATGGATTTGCGATGGGTTGTCTTATATAAATAATTCATCAATTCCTCTTGAGGTCCAAAATGTGACATTTACACCCCATCACTGTGCGCTGGTCGCTGGATATCGCCAGTGTGGATGCTTAATAAGGGCATTCACCCCGTGATGGTGTCCCATCTTTCTGAGCTGTGTCAGATTTTCTCCCTCATCTCGCTCTCATATACTTTGACAGCGTGAAATTCCCCAGTACCAATCCCGAAGTGCTAATGACTGTCTGCACTTTGATGTCACTGCATCAAGACAGATAAACAGCCCGCCCCAGACCAACCAATCAGGCGGCTTTATGGTGCCCGGGAACGGAAAGGGCTTAGATTGAGCGATTTTGGTTTTCTCTTCTCATTGAAAACATAAACTGTGCCCGAAGCATCCTTTATACATCAAAAGAAATGGGTCAGCTTATGATTTTATAGTTCCCTTGAAAGCTGCATGGTTAGATTGTTTCCTATAGATCTAGGTAGCATGCCACAGTGGACCAAATAAAAAAAAAAAAGTTATATCCTTCGAAACAAAGATTGCGTGCAAAGTCTTTGTTGTGCAACACAGAATGTCTTCTGAACTGAGTATGAACTGAAGCGTATGAACTGAAGCTTTGTACATGAAACAGTTGCCGTAAGATAACTCATTTCTGGTTTATTTTGCAGAAAAAAGGCCAATGCCAATGCTAATGCCCTGATGTTCTTATGTTGATTCCTGTCACCTATTGGTGCCCCACCATGCATCTGCTCCCTCATTCACTTAACACGCCAAAGCACGTTATGTGAACCGTATCAAATATTCATTGTGGTGGGGAAATGGATTATTTGGGGAGGGAGAATGAGCTCTCCTATGGCGCAGAGCTGAGAGCGTGTGTGTCCAAGTACGCCATACGGATGCTTTGCGTAAATGACTTGATTTTTCTGCTGCCATTCGTTCTGCCAGTGTGCTTCCATTAGCTTGGAGCGGCACAGAGGGTGTCAGTGGCTGAAGGTGAATGAATCCCAGCCAAAGAGTTCTAATACAGTGCTCTGTATTATTTATTTGTCTTTCTTTTTATTTTTAATGATTGTTTTGCTTATTTTTTGCACCCACTGCTAACTGCATATTGTCTAGAAGTTATATCTAAGCTATTTTATCTCATTATTTGAGTGTCCATAGATTTGCTTTTAAAATTGTTCTTTTGTTTGTGCAACAAAATTGAAATTGTACATTTGTATCGCCCATGCTTCGACTGAATCACTTATGTCCTCCAATTTTGATAGTTGACTCATGAGGTCATTTTTTAAAATAATTCTTTTTGGAGTACAACTTCAAAACATCACAGAAAAGACTCTCTCTCTCTCAGCTACTCCCTCTTCTGTGCATCTGTGCCAGTCTTTGCTTTCTCAAACAGCTTTGATGTCTCATCCCCCACCTTATGTGTCAGATCCTCGTGTGTTTGGTTCAGAATGGAGAAGAATGTCAGTATAAGATGATTTCACAGGAGTTGATGTTTCAAAGAATGGCTTGTTTTCAAAGTGCGGGATGTGTTCATTTATCAGATCCATGGTAGAGCATGCATCCTACATACCTCGCTCTCTGTTTCCCCGTAGCGTCCCCTCCCCCGACCTTTTCCATGTCGTAGGAGTCATTAACACCTGGAGTGGAGATCAGCCATTTTTTTTCTTGCTCCGTAATGTAATGGGATCGAAATGTCTGAGCCTGTGCTGAATAAGCATGGCCAGCTCCTGGTGCTGGTCCTTATGCCCAGACACCTCTGTTTTACACTCTTTTATTACCTGACCTTCACTGTCATTCCTGTTAAAAATCTCTCTGCTTCTTTTTATCACCAGATGTACTATTCCATCACACAGAAGATGTCTGTCTCCTCTGTTCTTTGTTATAAAAGGATCCAAATGTCAGCCTAATGTATCAGTCCTAAAGGGATAGTTCACCAAGAATGAACATTCTATCATTATTTACTTGCCCATATGTCATTCCAGTAGTGCGGAACACAATTGTTTAGAAAGAATCTTGATTTAATGTCAGTTTATCATGACCAGGGCTGTAAAATTCCAAAAAGCATAATAAATGCACCATAAATTCTAAAAGCAATATCAATTATGGCACCTATTGTGTAGGATGGATGTCAGTTACATCAAATTTCAATGGTTATTTAGTGTTCCTTAATGTCATGATATCAAAACTGCACCGTAAGCAACATATTCAAGCAGTGGCGGAGCCAGAGGTGAGCTTAAATGGTAAGCCACCCCGGACAAGGGGGTCGCACAAGCGTAAAGCTGTTCAAAATCCTCGTGCCACTGAGCGCCACTCACATAGTGTTCCATTTAATGACGTAAATTTGTTTCAAATTGTTGTTAATGCATCTATACATAAGGACTTCACCCTAGGCTGGAAGAGTGTATAGGCATTTTTCAAAGTTTTTCTTTCTGTGTATTTAAAGTCCCCCTGCAGTCAATAATTTTATCCCTTAAAACTCATCTTTGATCACCAAAATGACATATTTAAACGTTTGTTCCAGTGAAAAAAAAAAAATTATTCATGCCTTAAAATAGCTTGAATGTAAGTCTAACTTCATTTAGTTTATGTGGATCCATGAATATGCAAATGAGCCCAGCCTCCACTCATTCATACAAGGTAGTCTACAAATCGTTGTATCCGACTGGTAATGCGTTTTAAGCATCACTCACTACAACGTCGGACACATAACAGTAATTAATATATTACTTTATTAAAGGGATTGTTCACCCAAAAATGAAAATTAGCCCTTGATTTACATCCTAAGTGTATATGACATTCTTCTTTCAGACAAATCAGAGTTATATTAAAAAAGTCCTGGCTAATCCAAGCTTTATAATGGCAGTGATTGTTGCTCTTAAAGTCCATAAAAGTCTTTCTGTCATATAACATGCTCCACACGGCTCCGGGGGTTAATAAAGGCCTTCTGAAGCGAATCGATGCGTTTGTGTAAGAAAAATATCCATATTTAAAACTTTATAAAGTAAATCATCTAGTTTCCGGCCGGTTGCCTTCCGTATGCAACTTATGGAAAAAGTGTAATGCCTCTCCCAGTTCAAAATGCTTCTGACATTGCACACCAGTTACGCTCGTCAGAGGCCTTTATTAACCCCCCAGAGCCGTGTGGAGCACGTTATATGGTGGAAAGATGCACTTGTATGGACTTCAAAAACAGAGCAACAATTACTGCCATTTATAAAGCTTGGATTAGCCAGGACTTTTTAATATAACTCTGAAAGAATGTCATATATACCTAGGATGACTTGAGGGTGATTAAATCATGGGCTAATTTTCATTTTTGGGTGAACTAACCCTTTAACCCCCCGGAGCCGTGTGGATTACTTTTATAATGGATGGATGCACTTTATTATTAGTCCTGAAAAACTTCAAGCACTTAATTCTTAGCACTGTTTTATTTTTAGTGCTTGTTTTCTATGTTCTTAAATGTTTTACATTTATATTAGTTAGGCTTGTAGTTTTTGCTGTGGTATACAAGTTCGAGAATTTTGGTAGGTTATTTTTTTAAGACAATGTTACATGGGTCACAAAAATGAAAACAAATAATTATTACACATGATATTCTTTCACGGTCTATGGACCCCCTAAAGTAGCATTGGCCATGTATAAAAATCAGTTCCGCCATTGGATTCAAGATTCCTCTTTGATTCCTGGACTCATATTCCTCCTGCAATATTCACTAGCGTTAAAAAGTTCTAAAATGTCAGTAAGACTTTTTTTTTTTTTTTTTTTTTAAAGAAATTAATAGGTTACTTTTATTCAGCAAGGGGGCATTAAATTGACCAATCGTGCAGTAAAGACATTTATAATGTTATACAAAAATGCTGTTCTTTGAACTTTCCATTCATCACAAAAATATTAAGCAGCAACATTCATAATAATTAGAAATGTTTCTTGAGCATCAAATCATCATATAAGAATGATTTCTGAAGGATCACGTGACACTGAAGACTGGAGGAATGATGCTGAAAATTCAGCTTTGCATCACAGGAATAAATTACATTTTAAAATATATTAAAATAAACAATGCATTTTTTGTTTTAAATTGTAACATTATTTCACAATATTACTGTTTTTACTGCATTTGGATAGACTACTTTAAAAAAACATTTTAAAAATCTGACTGATCCCAAGTTTTTTAAGGGTTTTTTAAGCATAATAGATTAATGCTTATAACAAGATAGTTTCTTGCCAATGGGGTAAGATAATCTTAATTAAAGAAATATTATCTTAAAGCAAGTCTTATTATCTGACAAATTATTGCTTCTCATGTAAATTAATCTTGTTTTAAGGATTTCTTATTGTAAAACAAGACAGAATACTAATTAAGATGAAAATGAATGTAAAAACCAATCAAAAGCATTTTATTCTGTCTCACTCTCTAAGGATGAAATATTTTTCAGTTTGTCCCAGACACTTTATCGACAGCATTATGGCGTTTCCTGCCCACACATCTTTATGCATCCAATTAAGCAGAAACGCAGTCAACGATTTCCCTGAGGTTGGCACAACTCTTTCTGAGAGCGCTCTCCGTCATCCTGTTTTAATATGTCTAATTCAGCTCTGCCCTGATTGCAGTGAGTCTGTCTGAGCTTGCAGATGGAGACATTAATCTACTGCTGCTCTTTACACACACACACACACACACACACACACACACACACACACACACACACACACACACACACACACACACACACACACACTGTTCCTCTGTAATATATGTTTTTCTGATATCACTTGAATACAGACAGCCTGGCTCAGAAAGTGCAGTCGCATGAGTATGCAGACAAAAAAGACAGCAGACATGCCATTCATGACTGTGATTAACAGCCTGTTCTTCCCGCTGCCAATGATGTGTTTTCAGAGGCAAATGGAAGGTGGAGAACCCTTCATATCTACAGAGCTTTCTAGTGACAGACTGGGAAGGACATTCTGCTGAGTCATGTAGTGCTGGATTCTGGGACTTAAGGAATTGTGGGTTAACAGAGGATTATGGGAAGTGACAGATCACAGCCTCTCCATCCTTCTCTGACTGTCTTTGGGTCCAACTCCCAACAAAGTTCCTCAAAAACTGCAGACAAACATGAAAAACCTGCTGACATCTCTTGGATGCTTTTTTTTGTGCAATGTCTGCAGCATTTCACAGTCCATATGGACCTCACCATCTAAACTCTCTGTGAGTTCTTCCCATAGTTCTGCTCTCCTCCCCACCATGTGTTCAGTCATCCGGCGAGAGATGCATTTGTCTCTTCATCAGCACAGCACCAAACTCAAGCACTCAAACCCTTTAGCGAAGTAAAGTTGTGTTCAAACTGTTCGAAAGTTTAGAACAGTACTACTAATAATCTTTCCTACACATTATCTAGCCGTTCACAGTGTGCGTGATGTTGTTATGTGCGAAATGCAATTTGATCCCGATTTTCACAGCACTACAACACCAAAATTGAGTTAACATAATCGAGTTTGAGTTCTGGAAGAAGACCAGCTATGATTTTCCATCCAGCTATGATCCAGCCATAATCGTGTGAGGACTTCTGTTTACGTCAGTCATTTTTCCAATCATTTCTTCTGTTCTTAGTTTTTCCCTCTGTTTTTTTCCCTTATGTAGGTTACTCAAACATTTGCAGCTGCTTTGGAACAATATGCACTGTATAAAAAAATTGACATTTTTGTCTATTCACTTGCTTTCTGCTTTTGTTGTTTTGCATTGAGTAGCCCCTCCCACAGTGAAATCTCATTGGTCCAAATTCCTGGCGTATATAACATCAAATGCACTCAATTTGGCTGTGATTGTGTCACATGACAGAATTTTTTTCTTTCAGTTTGGACAGATAAATTACTTGTCACTGGAAGCTTGTCAGTTTGTACCTGCTGAGACACATTGTAAGTGACAGTATAATTGCTAGGCATGGTAGATGTCTATCCATGAATAAAGCCTTGTGATAATTTCAGTCTCATTGACTTCTGCACTGCTGATTTCATTTACTTTGTCAAAATGGGTCTGTTAACCCATATTTACTCGAGAAATATCACATTTAGATGGCATATGGTGTGAAGAGTCACTAACATTTTGAGAATCTGACATTTGTAGTGTAAACGCTAATCCATACTGATGCATACCGGGTGACATCATCGGACCGCCTATGCATCGGTCAGTCAAACGCTACTTTGGCACAAGGTTTTGTTATTAAAAGAAAATAACCAACTGATCTTAAAAATTTGGGAAAGTGCAGTAATATGTGACCATGACATAGTGATTCTTGAAACTGGCCCTTAGAAACCACAACCACCTGTTTTCCTTAACACGATTTGTTTGAAATTTACTTAATTGTGCCTTTAAATCCAGTACGGGTGGTGTAGCACTTGCTGGAGAGTCTCAAGTAGGGCAGGTCAGTGAGAGTTCGGCTCCCTGCCGCTTTATTGGCTGCTCATCTTGGCTTCTCAGCACCTGCTTTGAACACAGCCTTGTCTAATCCCTCGTCCTTTATGCTTGGAAAGGAGGCTCTATAAGGGATCCAGATGTCCAACTTCTCCCTCTTTTCAATCTCCAGCCCTGAGGATTCAGTGCTCATGGCTTGGAGGCCAAGGTGGGTGTTCCAGAGAGATAAACAAAAGGGCTGCTGTTAGATATAAGATGCTGGCAGGAAAGCCATATTGAAAAGCCACATCTGCAGAGCTCTCACATTGGCAATTTATACAACAGGGATTATTATTTTGGAAAGGGATTTTGCTAGATAGTGAGCAATCTTGAAACTAAACCCTAATTTTTGTTTGTACACAGACCAATAGTTACTTCTTCACTTCTTAGAAATCTCACAAAATAAATCACAGACAAAAAAAAAAAAATGTGTGTGTGTGTGTGTGTGTGTGTGTGTGTGTGTGTGTGTATATATTTATATATGTGTGTGTGTGTGTATATATTTATATGTGTGTGTAATCTATATATATATAATATATATATATAAATTAAAAAAAAAATTATTTATTGATTTATTGATTGACTATAATTTTGGGGCCTATATTTTTCAATACATTTTAAGTGTGCTTTTCCAAATAATAAATACCTCATTTCTACTTTAAATACAAGGTATATGGTCTGTGAATGTATTCTGCGCCATGCTGCCAATTACAAACCCGATTCCAAAAAAGTTGGGAAACTGTACAAATTGTGAATAAAAAAGGAATGCAATATTTTACAAATCTCATAAACTTATATTTTATTCACAATAGAATATAGATAACAAATCAAATGTTGAAAGTGAGACATTTTGAAATGTCATGCCAAATATTGGCTCATTTTGGATTTCATGAGAGCTACACATTCCAAAAAAGTTGGGACAGGTAGCAATAAGAGGCCGGAAAAGTTAACTGTACATATAAGGAACAGCTGGAGGACCAATTTGCAACTTATTAGGTCAGTTAGCAACATGATTGGGTATAAAAAGAGCCTCTCAGAGTGGCAGTGTCTCTCAGAAGTCAAGAAGGGCAGAGAATCACCAGTTCCCCCAATGCTGCGGCCAAAAATACTGGAGCAATATCAGAAAGGAGTTTCTCAGAGAAAAATTGCAAAAAGTTTGAAGTTATCGTCATCTACAGTGCATAATATCATCCAAAGATTCAGAGAATCTGGAACAATCTCTGTGCGTAAGGGTCAAGGCCGGAAAACCATACTGGATGCCCGTGATCTTCGGGCCCTTAGACGGCACTGCATCACATACAGGAATGCTACTGTAATGGAAATCACAACATGGGCTCAGGAATACTTCCTGAAAACATTGTCTGTGAACACAATACACCGTGCCATTCGCCGTTGCTGGCTAAAACTCTATAGGTCAAAAAAGAAGCCATATCTAAACATGATCCAGAAGCGCAGGCGTTTTCTCTGGGCCAACGCTCATTTAAAATGGACTGTGGCAAAGTGGAAAACTGTTCTGTGGTCAGACAAATCAAAATTTGGGACAAAAACTGGGACGCCATGTCATCCGGACTAAAGAGGACAAGGACAATCCAAGTGGTTATCAGCGCTCAGTTCAGAAGCCTGCATCTCTGATGGTATGGGGTTGCATGAGTGCGTGTGGCATGGGCAGCTTACACATCTGGAAAGGCACCATCAATGCTGAAAGGTATCAATGCTGGCAGTTGCTTCAATGCATTTAGGGGTGTGGTCCTGGTCAAGACAATCTCCTGAACTCCAAAGAAAGGTGATTTAAGCAATTTTGAGCGTGGCATGGTTGTTGGTGCCAGACGGGACGGTCTGAGTATTTCACAATGTGCTCAGTTACTGGGATTTTGATGCACAACCATTTCTAGGGTTTACAAAGAATGGTGTGAAAAGGGAAAAACATCCAGTATGCGGCAGTCCTGTGGGCGAAAATGCCTTGTTGATGCTAGAGGTCAGAGGAGAATGGGCCGACTGATTCAAGCTGATAGAAGAGCAACTTTGACTGAAATAACCACTTGTTACAACCAAGGTATGCAGCAAAGCATTTGTGAAGCCACAACATGCACAACCTTGAGGCGGATGGGCTACAACAGCAGAAGACCCCACCGGGTACCACTCATCTCCACTACAAATAGGAAAAAGAGGCTACAATTTGCACAAGCTCACCAAAATTGGACAGTTGAAGACTCAGAGTCAGAATTTGGCGTAAACAGAATGAGAACATGGATCCATCATGCCTTGTTACCACTGTGCAGGCTGGTGGTGGTGGTGTAATGGTGTGGGGGATGTTTTCTTGGCACACTTTAGGCCCCTTAATGCCAATTGGGCATCGTTTAAATACCACGGCCTACCTGAGCATTGCTTCTGACCATGTCCATCCCTTTATGACCACCATGTACCCATTCTCTGATGGCTACTTCCAGCAGGATAATGCACCATGCCACAAAGCTTGAATCATTTCAAATTGGTTTCTTGAACATGACAATGAGTTCACTGTACTAAAATGGCCCCCACAATCACCAGATCTCAACCCAATAGAGCATCTTTGGGATGTGGTGGAACGGGAGCTTCGTGTCCTGGATGTGCATCCCACAAATCTCCATCAACTGCAAGATGCCATCCTATCAATATGGGCCAACATTTCTAAAGAATGCTTTCAGCACCTTGTTGAATCAATGCCACATAGAATTAAGGCAGTTCTGAAGGCGAAAGGGGGTCAAACACAGTATTAGTATGGTGTTCCTAATAATCCTTTAGGTGAGTGTATATCCAAGTTCTAGAACAACATACGTCGTCTCCCATCCAGACGTCGTCTCTTTCAGGGAAGACCTTGCATTTTCCAACATGACAATGCCAGACCACATACTGCATCAATTACAACATCATGGCTGCGTAGAAGAAGGATCCGGGTACTGAAATGGCCAGCCTGCAGTCTAGATCTTTCACCCATAGAAAACATTTGGCGCATCATAAAGAGGAAGATGCGACAAAGAAGACCTAAGACAGTTGAGCAATTAGAAGCCTGTATTAGACAAGAATGGGACAACATTCCTATTCCTAAACTTGAGCAACTTGTCTCCTCAGTCCCCAGACGTTTGCAGACTGTTATAAAAAGAAGAGAGGATGCCACACAGCGGGAAACATGGCCTTGTCCCAACTTTTTTGAGATGTGTTGATGCCATGAAATTTAAAATCAACTTATTTTTCCCTTAAAATGATACATTTTCTCAATTTAAACTTTTGATATGTCATCTATGTTGTATTCTGAATAAAATATTGAAATTTGAAGCTTCCACATCATTGCATTCTGTTTTTATTCACAATTTGTACTGTGTCCCAACTTTTTTGGAATCGGGTTTGTAGCACAGAAAATAATTTTGAATTATAAAAAAAATACCTGTATTAATGTTTATATTATTATGTGTATTTACAGAGGACTTCTGTTAGGAAACTGTTGTAAACTGTTTTTTTGGGGGGGGGAATATGTCTCAGTTTTTGTCTCAAGTCTTTTTGGTTTTTTTTTTCATTAAAAGTTTGTCTGGAGTCATGTTCAAAGATGCTCATTTTGCTCACTCCTTCCTAAATCTCACTTTTATCCATAATAATGTTTATATTTGTGAATGAAAGTGAATGAGTGAACAAGTGAACACATTTGGTGTGAAGGCATTAATTTTCTCTTGTGCACCTCATGTTTTAAGCATTACAGCCAGACTTCATGATGGACATAAAAAATGACTAAAATGACTTTCTTTCAACACCGACAGCTGCTCTTGAGTGTTGAATGAGAATTTATTTTGGTATCATGCTCATATAGATACAGCGGATATTAACTACTGTCTGAACATACGGATTAGATTTCATCACTTGCCAGTACGAAAGATGGAATTTGAAAGCTAAATCGGATTTGTGTACAGTATAAAAACCTTTTTCTCTGTTTTTTTCCAGTTCCTCTGTCCTGCTCTGAGGGCTTCACTGAACTGGGCTATTACAATGGCACCGTTTCTCAGACCGACTCAGGTTCACCCTGTCTAAAGTGGACTGAATTCCCAGATTACGTGCAGCAGTATCCGGGCAGGGGTCTGGGAGAGCACAATTTTTGTCGAAATCCTGACCGTGAGTCCAACCCATGGTGCTTTTTCAGACAGAGCTCAGGTGCCATTGGTTGGGCCTACTGCGACTGCCACCAAGGTGAGTACTATAGTTTTTACAATTTAAGTTCACCCAAAAATGAAAATTCTGTCATTATTTACTCACCCTCATATCATTGCAATCACATAAGACCTTCGTTCATCTTCTGAACACAAATATTATTGATGTGGGAGCTTTCTGACCCCTCCATAGACAGCAATGTAATTACCACTTTCAAGGCCCAGAAAGGTAGTAAAGACATCATTAAAATAGTCCATGTGAATACAGTGGTTCATCCTTAATGTTGTGAAGCGACGAGAATACTTTTTGTATGCAAAACCCCCCCAAAATAACGACTTTATTCAACAATATCTTCTCATCTGTCCAAGTCTCCTATGCTGTTGACATAGTGTGAACAATGCAGCACTTCCGAGTTCACCATTGGCTAGCTCCTGCATCAGCATCACACGCATGCGTCGTGGTGCTCACATGAACAGTGTCGCACTGTATTTACTACGTCTTTACTACGTTTCTCGTATAGGGGGGGTCAGAGAGCTCTCGGATTTCATCAAAAATAACTTATTTTGTGTTCAGAAGATGAACGAAGGTCTTACGGGTTTGGAACGGCATGAGGGTGAGTAATTAATGGCTGAATTTTCATTTTGGGGTGAACTAACCCTTTAAAGGTCCACTATGTTCCACTAGTGAGTTTATATTATGCATTAAGTAGGTGCCAACTCAAAACAACCCATTTATGCTTTTTTTCTAAAATCTCACCCTCTTCTTTTGGAGATCTGTCATTATCACTGATTAAATACTGTGGGATTACAAATTTAAGAATCTTTAAAACATTATGTACATTGTGTTTTACATTTTGAGGTAAAGATTGACAACATTCTATGAAGATCAAGTTAATCAACCCAGGTGTTTGAGACATTAGTTTTTTGTCTTTATGCACTTCCTGACCACTTGGTATGACAAGCTCAGGGCACAGTTGTGCTTTCGTCTCTCTGTTAATGTGAAGGTATGGCCAATACTGTCATAGTGATTGGATTAGCATCTATGCATTTGAATGACACTGTTCGATTGATTGGATTAGAACTAGTGACACTCTGATGTCTGAGGCAGGTCCCTTTACCGGGTCCCTTTACCTATACAACATTTGCATTCTTTTGTTTAGATTGTCTCCTCCTCTACTGTGTGAATCCCTCCCCCTGAAATGTGAATAAATTACAGTGTTCATACTGTTTGAGTCAGAAATGATGACAACAGCAACCAAACAGCAAGTTCTCAATAAAGAATCCTGCTGAAGATATATCCAAGTTCTCCTGGTCTTCGCTTCTGAGTTTCCAACAATACAATATTAAGAACAATCTGTATGGCAGGTTTCCTGTCATAGATTGCAATGTGTTTTGACAAATCAATGTGAAATTTGTCATAATGACAGAAATACCAGCAATTCAGAGTACTTTACCCCATTCATTCCTCTGGATTTTGTTTGGGAATAATCATACACGGCTTTAATGAGAAAACATTGCTTTTTTATTTTATTCATTTTAGAATAACAAAAAAACAAAAATGCAATATGCAATATGTAGCTCTGCGAAAGAGTTTGGTTTAGATTCATTAACTCATCAGGGAGTTTAGTCTCTGGGGCTGTTAAAGCTTCCCCGCAGAGAGAAACATGGGCGCTTATGACTGAAAATCAGCTAGTGGGACATCAGCCTTGATGTTAGAACATTCTAACATTCTTCAACTGATAAATATGTTTTTAGTACCTCTTTGTATACTGTTGTATCTCTTTTGGAAGACTGTTGTTTTTTGCATCGACTGTATATTCAGAAATAAGTGGTTGATATTCTTGAGAAGAATAGTCTGTATGTACAGTTGCGGTCAGAATTATTGGCACCCTTGATACATATGAACAAAGAAGCCAGTAAAAATAAATCTGCATTGTTAATCCTTTGATCTTTTATTCCAAAAATTCACAAACATCTAACCTTTCATTGAAGTAAAAGAATTGAAAATGTGGGGGGAATCTCTTTATGAAATAAATGTTTTTCTCCAAAACACGTTGGCCATATTTATTGGCACCCTTTCATTCAATACTTTTTTCAACCTCCTTTTGTCAAGATAACAGCTCTGAGTTTTCTCTAATGCCTGATAAGTTTGGACAACATCTGACAAGAGATCAGAGACCATTCCTCCATACGGAATCTCTCCAGATCCTTCAGATTCCCAGATCCATGTTGGTGCTTCTCCTCTGCAGTTCACCCCACTCATTTTCTACAGGGTTCAGGTCAGGGGACTGAGATGGTCATGGCAGAAGCTTCATTTTGTGCTCGGTGACACATTTTTGTGTTGATTTTGATGTTTGTTTTGGATCATTGTCCTGATGGAAGATTGACCACGGCCCATTATAAGATTTCTAGCAGAGGCTGTCAGTTTTAGATCTGTTGTATTTGCTAGAATCCATGATGCCATGTATCTGAACAAGATGTCCAGGACCTCCAGCAAAAAAATTGGCAAAATTTCACAGATCCTGCAGTATATTTAACCGTGGACATGGGGTACTTTTGATCCTTGTTTGCACCAAACCCATATCGTAGGTTTGCTGTCAGAAAGCTCTTTTTTTAAAGTTTCATCTGACCATAGAAGCCGGTCCCGTTTGAAGTTTCAGTCGTGTCTGATAACTAAATATACTGGAGTTTGTTTTTGGATGAGTGGTGAGGATTTTTCTTGAAACCTTCCCAAACAACTTGTGGTGATGTAGGGGTTGTTTGATCATATTTTTTAGGCTTTCTGACTCATTCAAACTCTCCTCCTCACCGTGCATTAGGACGATATAGAAACATGTCCTCTTCCAGGAAGATTCATAACATCTTTAGTTGATTGGATCTTCTTAATTATTCCCCTGATGGTGAAAATCAAAAGGGTAAACAATGCAGAATTTTTTTCTGTATCCTTGATTATATTTACCAAGGGGGTAAAACACAACTGTGTCTCGGGAAAATTAGATATGGTAAAAAAGCATCATTGCACTCAGTGTGCAGTGGAGACAAATAGTGGCTGTGACTTTGCCATGTAGGATGTGTTCCTGGCTCAACATTCTGTTCCTGTTATCAAGCAATCACATAGTACTGGTTTAGGGCTGGGATTAGAGGCATGAATTATAAGAACAAAATTCTTTTTTATAATTTGCCTCTGATTAGAGGCAAGGAGTTTATGCTGATTCTAAATAAACTGATCTGATTCTAAATAAACTATTCACACCACTAATGCTCTGTACTGCATGCCTCCGTAAAGAAGCTATACTGGTAATTTCCATGTCCAAATTCAGTTCTCTAAAAGATGTATTTGTATGTAAATACAGAATGAACAATGCTATTTTGGGCAGTTTTATAAAGAAAAAGATGAATTTAAATCATATTATCATATCAATTTAATTTTTTTTCTCCTTGTAACGAATAAAATGGCCTTGATTGCTTTTCAGTATGATTTTAATTCTTATTAAATTCTAGAAAATAGCCAGGAATGACAATACTGGATGTAAATAGGTTTATATATACATTTATAGAATTGAATATTGTCACTTTCTAACAATTCCTGAAAACCACCCAGAACACCCTAACCCTATTAATATGCTAAAAATAGTTTTGTATGGGTTTCCTTCAGTATCTTTCTTTTATTATTTCCTTAACTCTTTTTCATTATTATTTATAATATATGTGCATTTTTATATATATCTTACCTGTTCAGGAGCGGTCAGATTAGCGGGAGGTACGTCCTCAAAGAGTGGCAGACTGGAGGTCTACCTGAACGGCCAGTGGGGGTCAGTTTGTGACACGCATTGGACAGACCGTGATGCCAGTGTGGTTTGCCGACAGCTTGGACTGGGGTATGGGAATTTATGTTTACTTCTAATTAGGGCTGTCAATTTAACTATATGTATAATTCAGAAACCCTTGTTATTAGTGACACCGTTGGCCGTTAAGTGAACTGCAGCCCTGCAACTTATTGCTCATGCTTTTACTTGTACACACTTGACACATAAGCGACCGAACATGATTCAATGCCCCGATATACTCATGCCGAAGCTCTTTTACATTCTTTGCTTAGAAGTAAAAAGAAATTGAACATACCTTTGCAGCGATATACTGTTAACGAACTTCCAGACGGCATCTATGCTGCTGAGAGGGGCAGATGAATGACTACATTAGATGAATGTAATATGTGCTGCGTGCTTTCCTCATTAACAATATAAATATACAACAAAAATGACAGCAGTGAGAAAAAAGCAGTTAAAGGCACAATATGTACGTTTTTTGGATTAAAATATCCAAAAACCACTAGAACAATGTTATATATTTTGTTGATGTGTACTTGCATTATCCCAAATGTTTCCAAGAATGTTTAAATCCAGAGAAATAAGCAATTTGTCCATGCGTCACCTATCAATTACATCATACCCGGATTATCCTCGATTTCCTGCTGTTTTATTTTGTAGAAACCATGGAAACACCAAAGACACTTTAATATTATGTGTTGTTTTAGACAGTTGAGAAACTGTCTGGATACATTCATAGACCGAAAACTAATCATTGTTATATAGCTCAACACAGTTAGTCTTATTGTTTAAATGACGTTTTCATAATTTACCGCGAGTACCATGTTTTACCATGACTAATATCGATCTAGCTTACTGCAGTGTGCAACAAGTGTCTCATAGTAGCATTATAACATAACTTTCAACACACTCAACTAATGTATCTAATATGATAAAACAGCGCTGCGTACGCATGACCGGAAGAAGCGGAAGCGCTCATCCACGGCATAATAAAAGCTCAGCAGAATCCAGATCAAGCTATGCCTTTGTTTTGAATAAGCGACCTCTGCGGCGAAAATATTTCATGTTGCATCTGATCATAGCAATGTGGATAAGTTATTTGCACATGCACTGCAATTCACCAGCATCATGTCAACAGATGATTATGATATGATAGTTATGATAGTATGAATATAAAGTATGTTTGAGACTATATGAAGAGTTCAGATGCAAAAGCCTCTAAAAGCCATTACTGAATGCAAAAACAATACTGAATGCTTTCTGCATATAGTATACGTTCATCAAATACTTTCACTTAAAACCCACTAAATCCCAGCCTCAGCCCATTCAGAAGTACCAGTACTTAGGTAGAAACCTACAGATGGAAGCCTGACAAAAATGCTTATTTTAAAGAAAAACGTCAGACTGATTTAGAGACTTTTGCATCTGAAGTCTTCATATAGATCTGGCTATTTATTGACATTACATTACAGAATAGCTCCTTCGGCATTATCCTGAACATTGTATAAGCATTCATTTCATGTGTCATTGAACGGAAGAGAGGCTTGGAAGTGTGTGTAAACGTCACATCCTTTGGATTTGCCCAGCGAAAGCTTACAGAGTCCTTCACATACAGCTAGGAAGTCCGGGAAGGTCTCGTTTTTTTGAAGTTGCGTTACAAGCTGTTCACACATAGCAATACAAAAAGCAATGAATACATTCTTACAATTCTTACATATAGCCCCTTTAATTTAGTACAATTAATTAAAGATAATGTGAAAAATGATGTGCTGACTGGCACAGTAAGGTAATGTCTTTGAATAATATACTAATTGTTATTTTTTCTCAACAAATATTACAATACGTGATTTTATATAGTCATGTAATTAATTTTATAAATTTCAGCACGACTTTATTTGACAATTTCAGATCTGATTTTCCATAATAATGTATCTGTGCTTCTCATTGTGGTCAAAGTATGGTTACTGATTTGCATATTTAAATGATTAATTAAAATGTACATATGCCTTCACATTTACTATGTCTATTTTTAATTTAGCCTTTAGAAAATGAGCTAAAAGTGGGTGGTAAGCCTTATGTCACTGAACAGTGAAGGAAATAACTTGGTGCTTCTTTCTTTTCTCTCTCTCTTCATAATTCTTTTCGTTTGTTGTAGTGAGATTGGCACAGCTCTCCAGCATTCATATTTTGGCCCCGGCTCCGGGCTTTTTCACTACGCCCGCCTTGGCTGCCGTGGAAATGAGAAGTCCCTGCTGGAGTGCAGAAGCAGGAAGTTTGTTACTAGTGACTGTAACCATGGAAACGAGGCCGGAGTGCTGTGCGCACCACCTGAAGGTCAGTTGTGCTTTCTGTGAGAGTGAAGCTAATGACCTTTTAAGTGACAAGTGCTGTAAACACTCCTGCATCTAGACGCCCTTGCAAAACCTTACAGCTGCCATGAAACAGGAAAAGTGTTTAAATAGGATACAAAGATCATCAGGGTTACCCAAAGTCTGGTTTTGAGAATTCAGTTTCCGCCTCCATGTCTGCGCTGTGAGTGTACACTGCAGTACGACAAAGAAGATTGCTCCCATTATAATCAACAAAGCAGTCTGCAAGTGCTTATAATGTGAGCGTCATTTTTTTTTTCAAGCTGTGGCGTTGCTTGCTGTGTCGTTTTTCAACACTCGTTGCTTGCTTGCAGTCCAGACCCAGTTTAAAACTTGCTAATTAAATTATATGCACATGACATTATATTTTAATATAAAAGCAAATAAAAAATTGCTGTTTATGCAGTCACCCTGTATTTTCTAAAAACAGCCCTCGATCAACATCATTTGAGTATCTCTGATCTACAATGAATACTAAGACAAAAAACCACAGGGTGTGTGATGGAACATCATGAGGACGATTATGTTATCTTTGAATTGCCGTTATTACAGCTTCTTTGTCCATTCATACCGACTTTCTAAATTGGCACTCACTGAAATTAGAAATTTTAATGAAACATTTCAGTGGGGGCTTATATTTTCTTTGGGGGAATCAAAAGAGCCATACTTTCTTTTGTAGAAATGAACAAAGGGGGAAAAAAACGAGAAAATAGGTTGGAAAGCAAATCAATGGCGTCTGAACTCATGATTGCCTGCTGAGAGCTTTATTGAAGACACAGTCTGAGGACACACAGACAGATGTGCACTGTGTTGGGTTACCAGGGCAGCAAAATATGTATTTTAGCCATTGAATAGGAAAAAATGGCTGCATATTATGCATTCCTGATATTTATTATTATTATATATGGAATATAACTGGCAACTGCACATATATCTAATTGTAGTGGTTCTGGCTTTGTTTCAGGACCCAGATTTTACATTGGACACATTACTAATGGTTTATTGTACAGAATTATTATGATAAGATGGTAAAACTGCATAGGACCCAACAATACACAAATGCAAATGGTTCGGTACATTTAAAAAAAAAAAAAAATTCTTACCAAGGCTCGTTGTTGTTATTATTATTATTATTATTATAATTTCCATAGTGCTGTCAAATCAATTAATCACAATTAATCGCATGCAAAATAAAAGTTGTTATATATAAATACACTCTCGTTCATGTATATATTTAAGAAATATTTGCATGTATATGCTGTCTATATATATTTATATTATATATAAATATAAATATTTGATATATAAATATAACAATTTCTTAAATATATACATGAATGAGTGTGTATTTATATACATAATAATTATACACAGTATACACACATATATTATGTAAACATAAACTTTTATTTTGGATGCGATTTAATCGAGTTGACAGCACATTTTCAGCACTGTCAGTCACATGATCAGTCAGAAATCATTGCTACTCCAAAAACATATTTTTTTGATAAATAGAAAATTTTAAAGAACAGCATTTATTTGTAATAGAAATATTTTGTAGCATTATAAATGTATTTACCATCACTTTTGATCTGTTTTAATGCAACCTTGCTTTTTCATTTCTTTAAAAACAAATCTTTCTAACCCCAAACTTTAATACATATGTAAATAAAGTATTTGTATCAGCAGCAGATGATTCTCCATGAACCAGTATTTAATGTAACCTGGGTTATTTTCATTTACTTTTGTTTTTACATAAAAGTTCAGACTTTATTTGACATAATTGTGGTTGCATTATTATGGTTAGTGGCATTTAGCATAATTTTTTTTCACTGCCTTCTGTGACCCTATTAGAAAAGACAACCTACAACCATTGGGTTATTACACAGACAGAATTGCATAGATCATTCTGGGTGTCACTACATTTATTGATGTGTTTGTGGCTTTGGGTCATGATTCCTGGTTTGCTCGCTCAGGTAATGGACCGCCACTGCGGCTGGTTGGTGGGGAGGAGGACTTTGAGGGACGAGTTGAGGTCTTCCATGATGGGCGCTGGGGGACCATTTGCGATGATCAGTGGGATGACATGGATGCTGAGGTGGTCTGCAGGCAGCTCGGACTGGGGTGAGTCCAATGTACAACTAATACATCAAATACTCACCGTACACACCCCTGTTATGAATATACAGTGGATGATTTCAGAGCAATACATCATGCTTGTAGCTCCTAGCTTTCTAACTGCCTTTTGCAAAAAAAAAAAAAAAAAGTAAGGTTTTAAAGGTGACCTATAATGCTTTTTTTTACATTTTCAACTTTCTTTAGTGTGTAATGTTGCAATTTGAGCATGAAAAAGGTCTGCAAATTTAAAAAGCACTAAGTCCAATCCAAAGGGAGTTTCTGAACTCCCTGAAACGCCTTGATTGAAGTCTTGAGTTTTCTTCCAGAAACGTACACATCACAGTATTTCTCATTTAAATTATTCCCGTCTAAGGCATATGCAAAAAAAAAGGGAGAGGCCGGGTTGAGTTGCGTTAGTAGTGTTTTGTTGCCAAATCCAAGAGGCACTTGCTGTGTTCGAAATCACACCTAATTCACTATTCCCTACATTACTCCACTAATATAGTCCGCTTGAAGGAGTGAATGAAAACGAGTGAGAGAATTTGCATAGTTTTGTGCTTGCTATTTAATAATCATTTGAAACGTAGCAAACTGGCAGCTCTAGTAGTAATGGAGAGCTATATCTTGAACTCTGCCATGGAAACTAGCATGTATAAGCTCTAATTAAACAGTTTAATAATCAATTAAAAAGGAATTTATACCTGTATGATATTACACTGCACCAGCGCGGTTTGGAAAATTGATGGTTGATTGATTCAGCTGTGAGCGCAATCTCCAGGCAAGACGGGAATTCATTCAGCATGTGACTCTCACGGTGCATTATGGGTATTTTCTAGCCGTTGTGCGTACATCAGTTGTACACTCGTTATTGTAGTGCACTGTGGGATTGAATGAGTGCACTCAATATCTTCCACTGTCGTTTTGGACACAACTTAAAATGGCTGTCCCCTCAAATAGTGCCCCATTTAAGGGTATAGGGGCATTTCGGACACAGCCACTGTTTTTTTCCACCCCGAAACTGATAAGGCACAACGGACGCCATTGTTAATTTTTACACCTGAGAAGCTGAAATTTGCAGTTATGGTAAGGGACATGACATTTCCGCTCAAAGTGGTTGACAATTCGCAACACACTGGTTCAGCAGACCAATCAGAGCACATTGCGCTTTTCGGAAAGGAGGGGCTTCACAGAGGAAGGAACTAAACAGGGGTGTGTTTCCCATATATGACATAACTCGCTGCTTAACTACCATAGTACGATGCATTGTTTGAGAGATTAACTAGCTAGTCACAACTGTTTCCCGAAACCGTACTGTCGCAAATTTGTCATTCAACGTTGGTTAATGATGTCATGCAGGTGGGGAAGTAATAACTTATTTTGAATTTGTTTGAGATCAAATTAGTGCTATATTTTTTGCTATAAATTGTGGATATGGCATCTGAGGAGTAATTCTTATTTTTATTTTGCTTTATTTCCAGATTCAATCATAGGCTTGTTCTTATGTTACATACGCACATGCGCACTCTTCAAAAACTTACTTTTTTTTCAATTTGAGCATGAAAAAGGTCTGCAAATTTAAAAAGCACTAAGTCCAATCCAAAGGGAGTTTCTGAACTCGTACACATTACAGTATTTCTCATTTAAATTATTCCCGTCTAAGGCATATGCAAAAAAAAGGGGAGAGGCCGGGTTGAGTGGCATTAGTAGTGTGTCGTTGCCAAATCCAAGAGGCACTTGCTGTGTTCGAAATCAGCAAGACTTAATCATAGGCTCGTTCTTACATACTGGAGCACGTACGCACATGCGCACTCTTCAAAAACTGTGCTTTAAATCTCTAAAAGACGTAAATGACATTTGTATGTATTCGAAATAAAATATTGCTTCTATGCAACTATGCTTCTAACCACAGGTCGAGATCTGTCGTTCCAACCACACAAGTTTGCGATGATGTTTGGGAATGTCCATTGGAACTACGGTTTCCGGAAACACAACTCGTTGAACTATCTTGATAACGATGGAACTTGCCGACCATAGTTGGCTAACGATGCTGTAACAATGACAAATATGTGAAAAATATTAAAAACATTTAAACTGAAAACCTATTATAGCAGTCCTCAAAAACAAAGACTGTAAAAGGGCATAATATGGCCTCTTTAAAAAATCAGTAGCAGATGTTCTTCTTCACAACACACAAAACTTAGGAGCTCCTGTGAGGTATTTTCATCCATGCGTGCTCTTATCTCGATGAGAGGAAGATTGAATTATTTATTTTGCGCTGTTGTATTCTTTGCTCTCTTACAACATCTCCATCATGTTGTTGTAGCAGTTGTAGAGAATAAAGACTGTGAGATGGCACATGAGCACAGACTCGCACCGCTGCTGCAGAGATGATACACACGACTTCAGTTACTGCAGCATTAAAGCAATTGAATGACGAGTTTGTCAGTTATAGTTACAACCAAAAATATGCTAACTTTCAAACTGAATGTGTAGTGAGAAGCATTTTAAAGGTTTCAAATGCTGTACTTAGTGCTTCTTAGGGCATCTTGCTTTCCCACTGAAGCAAAGCAGGGTTGAGCCTGGTCAGCACTGGATGGGAGACCACCTAACGCTGCTGATGAAGAGGTGTTAGTGAGGCCAGTAGGGGGTGCTCACCCTGAGCTCTGTGTTGGTCAATTGGTATGTTCCAATATAGGATAGTGTTCAGCAAAAAAGCACCGTCCTTCTGGTAAGATGTTAAATTGAGGTCCTGACTGTCTGTGGTCAGTAAAAATTCCCATGGTGTTTCTTGAAAAAAAAAGAGCTGGGCTGTAATTCTGGCATCTTGGCCATCAGCCTCTATCCATCATGGCCTCTTAATCAACCCCAAATACACATACAGGTTGACTACATTACTCTTTCTTCTCTCTTCTGATTCCCACACTTTGTAAAGCGCTTTTATTTATTCATTTTATTATAAAGGGGAATTATTATTTTTTTTAACGAATTTCATTTAAAGGCCCCCTGTGGTGAAAATCAAGTTTTTAATATTTATATGTCTATGTGGTGTTTTTTATATGCTTCAAGACAAACCATGTGCAAATTCATAAGTCAGCACCGTTGTTGAGTATTTTCTCTTTAAAACTGCAGTGAACCAAAGACAAAAACGCGGTTTGAAATCTCCTGTGTTTCTCACATCACAAACTACCTTGTAACCAATCACGTCAACATGCCGGTGAGCTTTAGCATATCATTAACTATTCTCTGAAGCAGGGGAGTCTCAAGAGGAGCCAGGTTATCCCAGTATATTTTTCTGTTGATATGAAAAATATGGGTACATGTTGCAATATAGCGGTGATTTATGATGTATATTACAATGTTATGATGAATTATATGCCTTTCTCCACTGAAGTTCTAAGTTGTTCAAGCGTTTGTAAGGATAATGACTGATAGTGAAGGCAGACTGAGATGGCAAACAGGAATATTGTTTGTGTAACATTAGCAACACATTATTAGCTGTTTGATAATGCAGTCAAGCAAAAGGCTAATTATATTAATTACTGTTATGTGTCAGACGTTGTAGAGAGCGATACCTTTGTGGAGCGTTTACTACAGTAACTTGAGTAAAAGTGGATCTCTGAGCTTGTGTCAGTGAGTGGAGGTGGGCTAATTTGCATACTAATAATAATATTCCACATATACTAAATGAAGCTAGAGTTACATTCAAGCTATTTTAAGGCGTGAAGACATTTTTTCACTGGAAAAATTTTTTAAGGGATAAAATTATTGACTACAGGGGGACTTTAACATTTAAATATACTGAGATTGAAATTGTCAACATCACAACAAACTGTTTTTTATTTTGAGGTATAATGGCATAATATACTTCTATAAATAAATACAATATAAATCCATGTGCATTTATATAAATATTAAGTTATTATTCAGTTAATTTCTATAAATTGTCATATTGCAAAAAATAAATTTGTGATTTGTCGTTTATCATATTTATCCATAGTCAGGATAGTTGCACTGTAACTGTCACGTCTCTGCACTATATACCCACACACAGCCACATACAGACCACTCCTGGGACTAATTATCGATTGTTCTGTGAAGGAGAGACCTTGAAGTTGTCTACCATCACTGTTTTCTTACTGTTCCTATGCATTTTATAATATTTACGTGGATTTTGCTGTTTTATATTTCCTGTTTCAGCTGAGTGGGCGTGGCCTTGAAAGCACAAACTGTAGAGGAGCTCTCATTTTAGCTACACTACCAGTCAAAAGTTTGGAATCATTAAGATTTTTTTAATGGTTTTGAAAGAAGTCTCTTCTGCCTACCAAGGCTGCATTTATTTGATCCAAAACACAGCAAAAACAGTAATATTGCGAAATATTTGTACAATTAAAAAATATTTTTTTTCTATTTTAATATATTTTAAATGCAATTTATTTCTGTGATTCAAAGCTGAATTTTCAGCATCATTTCTCCAGTCTTTGAGTCACACGATCCTTCAGAAATCATTCTAATATGCCGATTTGCTGCTCAAGAAATATTTATTATTATTATCAATGTTGAAAACAGTTGTGTACAAATTTTTTTCAGGATTATTTAATGAATAGAAAGTTCAAAAGAACATAATTTATCTGAAATATAAAGCTTGGGCAACATTATAAATGTCTATACTGTCACTTAATCAATTTAATGCATCCTTGCTGATGCCCCCCACTCCCCCTTGCTTCAACATTGATAATAATCATAAATGTTCGTTGATCATCAAATCATCATATTAGAATGATTTCTGAAGGAGTGTCACTGAAGACTGGAGTAATGATGCTCAAAATTCAGCTTTGCATCACAGGAATAAATGGCATTTTAAATAGAATATATTCAAATAGAAAACAGTTATTTTACATTTTAATAATATTTCACAATATTACAGCATTTTTAAAATTTTTTATAACATAAATGCAGCCTTGGTGAGCAGAAGAGACTTCTTTAAAAACATTAAAAAATCTTAATGATTCCAAACTTTTGACTGGTAGTGTATTTATGGAAATGTGTTGTGCAAATGTATGTCCTAATTATTGTATTTACTGACTTGTTTTAGGTCTTGTTCTTAATCATCTTGTGTATTTATTTATTAATCATGGTAAGGCGAGTTAATAAAAAAAAAATGGTATGCTCCAATTAGTAAGCGGGAAAATGTGTATTTAAGGAAGCCGTCATTAGTGGAATGGAGGATTGGATGATGGATTATGATTTGAGTGAATTTGAAAGTTATTGTAGCGCTGCTTGAGCGCATTGAAACTCTAAATAGTGTAAGAGGAGAGATGTTAGTACCTAGCAGTTCTTGTTTTTATTGATTTATCTGTTTTATTACTGCTCTTAACCATATTTATTTGCACATTTTGCACATCTGCTTGTAATAAACGCCTTTTGGATGCCAACATCGCTCCAGTGTTTACATCTTGATGCGATTCTCCTTGTGACTGCTCGGGTCCTTCGGGTCAGTGCCCTTCGAACTGAACATGTACCCTTTGGATTTTAATTTTACTTAAGATGGCCAAATACCCTGTGAAGTCTACTTTTTTGACCATTTATATATCTTTGTGTGTGTCTAGGGGTATCCCCAAAGCCTGGTCATGGGCTCATTTCGGGCAGGGCATTGGGCCGATCCAACTGGATGCAGTACAGTGCACAGGCAATGAGCTCTCTCTGGACGAGTGCCGTCACAGCGGATGGGAACAACACAACTGTGACCATATGGAAGATGCTGGGGTGTCATGCAACCCCTATTCAGGTCTTGTACTATACATAGACACACACATACAAACACTTACAGCCCTACTTATAGGAATAACTGGTTCTGATTGACCCTATAAACTTTTCTACATAGCTGTGCTAGTTTTATATCTCTTGTATCACTCCATGGTTTCTTGTTTCTCACATTAAAAAATAATTTCAACTCAGTATTTAATGTCTACTTATTTATTTATCTGGTTAAGTAGCCATGTAAATTGAATCATGTACAGCAAACAAAATAAACCCTTTCAGGATGACACAAGACCCCTTCGCTTCCGCTGACTGTGCTTTGTCACGTCCCATTGGCTATCTAGAGAATAAATGTGTATATAGTGTGTGTTTACATATGTATTCAGATGGCGTGGTGAGACTGGTAGACGGTGATAACCCATGGGAAGGTCGTCTAGAAGTATATCACTCTGGGGACTGGGGCACAGTGTGTGATGACAGCTGGACGGAGCAGCATGCGCAGGTGGTCTGCAGACAGCTGGGATTCAGGTGCTATTCTTTAATCCTACCTGTGCATATACAGTAGCTGTATTACTTAAAGCTGAGGAATGATATACTATATATTCATATAAAGAACATAATCTTGATGCAATAAATGAAATAACTTTTGAATATACACTACTGTTCAAATGTTTGGAGTCAGTACGATTTTTTGGGTGTTTTTGAAAGGCTTACCAAGGCTGCATAAAAAAAACAAAAACAGTAAAAACATAATTTTGTGATATATTATTACAATTTAAAATCACTGTTTTCTATTTGAATATTTTCAAATGTAATTTATTCCTGTGATGGCAAGCATCATCTTCACCATCATTACTCCAGTCTTCAGTGTCACATAATCCTTCAGAAATCATTCTAATATGCTGAATTATTTTACACTTATTATTAATGCTGAGAACAATTGTGCTGCTTAATATTTTTGTGAGAACTGTGACACATTTTTAGGATTATTTGATGAATAGAAAGTTCAAAAGATTAAAAAGTTTTTTATTATTAATCGATTTATAAATATTAAGAATAAAAATCTTACTGACCTCAATCTTTTGAACAGTTGTGTCATTTTGAATAAGGCAATTAACAAAAGCTCACAATAAATAATTTGGGAAATTTGTTTGTACTTCACAACATTGTTACATTTAAATACAAGTTTTAGAGAAATACAAAGAGAAAAAAAAAACTTACTTTGTGTATGGGGTTTTGCACCATTCTAGTGAAAGACATTTAATATTTAAATATATTAATACCAAATTAAAACTGAAAAACCCCCCCCCAAAAAACATAAAAACATTAGATGTCAATAAGATGAGATTTTACGCACTAAAAATAAATCTCACAAAACACATTTCCAGAGAGGGCTGGAAATGATGTGGAACTGATTATGTGGATTCATGTGTATTAATGCATGTCAACAATCTAAATGTATTCTGCATTGTCAAAGTCTCCATTTTGCCATAATGACAGTGGCCATGGTGCACTACGCAACCCTGTCCGTGCGTGTATTAATTTGCACATGCAGTTATCTTTCCTGACACAACTTTAAGGCTTATTAAATAACTTACATTGCATGTGCAATTCCCTGTATTTAGCAACTGAATGGAGACACATCCCAAATCTAAGAGAAGACCTCAATATTGTAAAGATTTGCTATTTTGTGCATATGAATGTTTTGTTAATTTTGTGCAATTCTCAGTGGACTATGGCTGCATCCGAAATCACATACTTCCCATAGTAGGTGAAAAAAACGCATGTGACAAAAGAAGTATGTCTGAATTCACAGTACTCGTAAAAGAGTAGGCAAAATGTACACAGATGACCTACTAGTTCTGGCGAGATTCTGAAGTGTTCATACGATGGACACTTTACTATCCCATGAGGCGACGGAAGAGGATTTATGGCAGTGAAGTGATGTAACTGACGCTAGTAGGTCATGTGATAATGACAACATGGCGACTGTAATACATCCGGATAATACACACATTCATACTATATAGAACATACTTTTTTAGTGCTCAATGCAAGTACTTTTTCAACAAGATAGTATGCGATTTTGGACGCAGCCTAGATTAAGTTTTTCACACACACACACACATTCAGTAAATCAGTGCCTTGTTACAAGTACAACAAACCCCTTAAGTTAGGAAAACCCTTAGTCATAATTGTAAGAGTATTATCACTATTAACGTCGTAACTTCTCATGGGGTTTGTTTTGCAAATGGCTGCAGGGGATTAGTAATTAAATTCTCTTAGAAGTGTCCTACTCAACAATAGTGAGTGTCCAATGTGGGTGTCCTCTATATGTTCTATATGCATACATAAAGTATTTTGTGGGAGATTTTCAAGTGGCTTTATGTTATTGTGAATTTATCATGAGTGTGTGTGTCCATGTAGGGGTGGTGCGGAGGTCGCCCCCGCTGGCGCGTTTGGAGAAGGAACAGGGCTGATTCTGCTGGACGACGTGGAGTGTGAGGGGAGTGAGAGCTCTTTGCTGGAGTGTAAACATAGCGTGTGGGGTCGACACGATTGCTCTCATAGCGAAGACGTTGGAATACGCTGCCACAGGGTAGAAAACAATGAGGTCCCACTGGCTCCAGAAAGTACTGGTAAGTTATCTTGAACACACACCAGCATACACTTCAGTGTTCGAGAGTTGGGCTTTGTGTGAGGCACAGATACGTTTTGCTGATAGACTTCTCTGTCTGCGCCGGTTTGACCCTTTCTGAAATTCAGAGGGGTTTAAATGTCATTTGTTGACAGAGGCCAGGAATAAACACAGCCATTGTAGTTTCCTAAGCACTCGCTTTTATTGATAAAAAGTTCCATTTGAATTTCAATGAAGTATTGTGTAGCCCTTGGCGACCACAACACTACCTTTGACATTTGACGGTGTAATATTAGATAAACATGATTTTTTTTTTTCGCCCAAAAAACACCATTTCAATTTAAACTCCATTATCATATAACATCACTGCTCTTTTTGCTCCTGGCCTGTGAAATTTTGGCTATGTTTGAATGGGTTTGTTTGAAATATTAGGTTTGAAAGACAAGATTTTATCAAGATGTGGAGGAGTTATAGTTGCTTATTCAATAGCTGATGTTAGGACAATGTTGAATTTTCCGTCAGTGTTGCTGTGGTGAAAGTGATGAAAGATGACAAAGTATACGTCAGAATGAGAAACGATTTTATTGGATCTAAAAAAAAGTAGCCTTTTGTTTACATCTTACAATGTCTCTTTGTATAATAAAAAATGTTAGAGTCTTTGATGTAGCATTTGAATTTACACCTTACAAAATATAATGATAATGTAATTGTGACTATTTTTAATAATTGAGGCTTTTATATCAAAATTATTTAAGACTATTTCTCATAATTGAAAAAACTTTTTCTTGTATTTGGGTCATTCCTGGTATGCGGTAACATTTTGGCTTCATAAGTACATGATTTTCATGTTTTTAGCATTAATGTTATAATAACACAAAATAGTGACATGTTTAACTATTAGGAATACATATTGGTCAAGCTCAGGGACTAAAAAATAATAATTATGGGTAGATTCATTGTTCAGACACTGGCCGTTGTTAATAATGTAAATGTAAAACAATAATGAGCTTTTCTTGGATAGTATATGTCCCTTATGCCATCATAGTATTTTTTTTATTCTTCTTGAAACAATAACAAAACAATTATTGATGAATAGAATGTCTTGATTATTAAGAACACGTACTTTTTGTACCTGCTTTTGCCAACAGGATGGTAAAGAATAAAAATTATTATTATTATTAATGTTTTGGTCCTCACCTCCCAAAATAAGACATAATATGCAAAATATTTAATGCTGCTGTCAAATTATTATTTAAAAATGGCTAAATCATTTTTCCTTCATTGTCCTGCATAATTTGCCATCAGTAATGTGTGGGACTGCATACTATATAATATATATATATATATATATATATATATATATATATATATATATATATATATATATATATATATTATATAATATACATACACTAAATACAATTTATTCTATTCAAATTTCCACCCTGTTAGGTTTATAGACCAAACAGGGTGGAACATTTTAATCTAAGTTAGCCATAACTCTTTGAATGATCAACATTTAGCTAGCTAACCTTCTACAGATAAAACTTTTATAACTATGTCAGATATGTTTTTAAATTTTTTGGACCGGATAAACATTTTTCATAACATAGCCTAACAGGGTGGAACTTTAAGAGTGGGACAAGCAGGATAACATTTCAAACACTAAAAAAAGGGTAGGAGTGAGAGTTGAAGCTTCATTTTGTACAGTTGAATTCCAGCAGGAAAAATAAACTGTGTAATTTCCTGAAAACGGTCTCAGTGGAATTGTGTTTTTTTTTTTTTGGAAGTCGAGAAATACATGCTAACAGGGTGGAAGATGACTTCAGGGACACGGTAAATGAAGAAAATTGTAAAAGAAATAACTATAGTTTCACATGATTTATATGTATGATTAGAGGTAGTTTAGCCTATTCTATAACATAATCTAAAAATATTTGAGAGTTTTATCATTTGATGGTTTATAGTTCTTGTGGAAGTTGATTACTTTGCACTGAGGACATGACAAAATTTTATGTATATATCAATAAAAGGTGTGTAAAATACAAAATTGTATTTTTAATGTCTATTATATCTGTTTAAGTGAAGGTTAAGACCTAAATATATAATTTAAGCTATTTCTTATAAATATGTGACTCATTTTATAGAAAATATGAGTAAGTAAACAGTATAACAAGAATGACCCATTTGTGACTATTTCTCATAATTGTGAAGTTTTTACACTACCCTTCAAAAGTTTGGGCTCAGTCATTTGTATTTTTAAGAAATTAATACTTGTATTCAGCCAAGGACACAAACTGATCAGAAGTGACAGCAATAATATTTATAATGTTAAAAGATTTCAAATAATCAAATAAAGATTTCAGTTTCAAATAAATGAACTTTACATCAAAGAATCCTGGATGAAAAAATGCATCACTGTTTCCCCAAAGATATTGCTGATAATAATAATAAGAATATTCAAATGAATCAAATCAGCATATTCAAATGATTTCTGAAGGATCATGTGACTGGAATAAAAAATAATGATGCTGAAAATTTCAGCTTTGCCATCACAGGAGTAAATGCAAATAGAATTTTAAATTATAACATAAAAAAATCTTACTGCCTCCAAACTTTTAAACAGTAGTGTATTTAAATTAATTAATTTTTTTATTTTACAATTGCATTTTTTTGTCATAATTGATACTATATCTCATAATAGTCAACATATATGCTGTAATTAAGGCTTTATGTTTCACAATGTAACTTAATATCTCAAAATGTGACTTTATCTCTTTAAACTTTATCTCACAATTAACAGAGGGCAGACAGGCTTCCACATTAAAGTGATATTTTACTCATGAAAAAGAAATATGCAAAAATCTGCATAAAATGAATATGATAAAAGTGAACTAACATGCTAATCTTGAATGTGTTTGCTTCCTGTCTGTCCTCAAATCTCTTCTTTCTTACCTTTTGTATTTTTGCAGATATTAACTGTACACATAGCTGAATATACATATAACTATGTATATTGTTGTATAAGCTGCTGTTAGGTTTTGGAACCAACACTAGAGGGAGCTAACACTTTTTATTAGCACTGTTTATAACACTGTCTATTAGCTAAATGTTGTTTACTAGCTGGCATTAGTTACTAGCTGATGAACTACAACTCTTGCATCTACTTAAACTACCTACTAAAGATTTAAGTGCTGCACGTAGCTCACGGCAACGCAGGGTGTATAACAATGGGTTAATGCCTGAGTTCAGCAGACATAGAGTGCTACAGAAAGCAAATGCCCTTTTTTGTGGTTTTGAAAGCTCTTTCGTAACTACATCTGTCATCATGAAGGAAAGGACAGGCAGCCAACACACTAACAGAATCAGAATTATACAACTAAAAGTCTTTGCCAAATGGATGTCCATGCGCATGCGTGCGAGTCCTGGATGGTCAGCGTTCATGTTGGCTTCATGTTGGTGGGCCCACCACATTATCAGGGCATAGGCTACCAGTATGAGGACGAGTACCACCAACACAAGACAGGTAAAGAATGCCAGGTAGTAGCGATCCACGTACGGAAAGAGCTGGGAGCACAGTAGACAAGTCTGACAACTCCAGCCCATCAGAGGAAGGAAGGAAATGAATGCAGCCACTGACCATAATGTTACAATTGCTACCAAGGCTCTTTTACGTGTCAGCTGCACCTTGTAGGTGGTAGCCTTGTAAATAGCGTGATAGCGGTCCACTGCCATCAAAAACAGACTTCCAACCGAGCCCGTAAACGCAATGGTCACACCACTCAGCTTAAGCAGATACTTTGTTCTCTGAAAAGAGTTGTCCAATTTAAAAAGGTGGAAATCCAGGAAGGTGATGGTGAAACAGCAGCAAGCAATAGTGTCAGCTAGTGCCAAGCTGCCCATAAACTGGTATGATGGATGTTGCCGCAGGTTCCTAGAGCTGACTATGACAACCAGAACAAGAACATTGACCAAGAGACCGAAGGGTGCAATCACAAGACAGATCGTGCCAATGGCCACCTTCTCTGTGCCGTTTAGCACTAAGTAGACATTTGTGCAATTTGCCATTTTTGTGATAAATCTGTTTGCTTGCAGCTAAATCTGTGGAAAAACAGTGCATCTTATAATTCTAGATTTCCACAATTTGCTATTGTAGTTATTTTGTAGTTTTACTCACCTGTACGGATCAGTTATAAAATGTGTTTGTTCCTTCTGTTGTCATTTCTAACTCTGATATGTTGCACAGAAAGGAAGAAAGGGAAGAAAAAAACCCCTACATAGCCATTTCCTATGTGGTTTTGAAAATGAGCTCAGAGCATCAGCAAAGTTTAATCTCTTACTAACTGCCCTAGACACATTATGGATGGATGGATGGATGGATGGATGGATGGATGGATGGATGGATGGATGGATGGATGGATGGATGGATGGATGGATGGATGGATAGATGGATGGATAGATAGATAGAACATTATGTCCACTGACAGGTGAAGTGAATAACCACAGCACAACTTCATGGCTCTAGTGGAGTCTATGCCTCGATGGGTCAGGGCTGTTTTGGAAGCAAAAGGGGGACAAACACAATATTAGGATATTAGCATAATGTTATGCCTGATCTGTGTATTTGATTGTAATATTAATAAGAACAATGCAGCGCTGGACTTTATTCCTTTAGGAATTGATTGGATTGTAATAAGTAGAGGTGATAGACATTACAGATTGAAAGGAGGAGTTGAAAAATAAGAGAGATTCAAGATGTTACCTGAAAAGGAAAGTTGCTTTATTTTCTGGAGTAACATGCACTGACAAATTGTGTACATTAAGACCATGAATGTGTATTAAGAAAGTAATTGAGGCCCATTTTGATGTCATGAGGTTCAGCCTTATCACTGACTGCACGTCATGTTGTTTAAGCTACACCACTAGTAACAGATCTTTTCACTGATGTCACATTATAAAAAAAAAGTCTGAGGTGGATGTCGTTCTTCTGTGTAAAGCCAAATAAAATACAATCTGCAATCACACAAAACGTATTAAATATCTTTCAGCTCATTCCATGTACTGTAACTGCCTACATCATAATAAGATTAAATGGAAAATACTGCCTTCACTTGTAATAATAATTTTTTTTTGTTGTGTTTCATACATTTTTTTTTAAAGATGCAGAGTACTCTAAGTGACAATCTAAGGTCTAGTCTCTATTTTGCTTGCTTTTCTGTGGTTTCAGGACCTCTGGTACGATTGGCAGGTGGCGACGATAGAAAAGAGGGCAGAGTGGAGGTGTTTCTTAACGGAGAGTGGGGCAGTGTCTGTGATCATGGCTGGAATGATGTCAATGCTGTTGTCGTCTGCAGACAGCTTGGATTCACGTAGGGAACAATTTGCATCATCTTAGCTCAAAAGCGTCTCATAATCAGTACTGTGGAATATGATTTATTATCATTCCTCAGTCATGATGAATGGAGATAGAAAAAGTCTTTAAATGTTTTTTTACTCTATGGCAGTGGTGTGTCAAAAGCACGACCGATGGGATATTTCGGAGCAGGGAAGGGGACCATCCATCTGAACAACGTGAGGTGCACTGGGAAGGAGTCATTTCTCGGAGAATGCCCTTCTAAAGGACAAGACAGCCACGCTTGTAAGCACGGACAGGATGCAGGTGTAGTGTGTGATTATTTGCCGGAGCCAGAGGCTGACATAGCAGTGGTGGGCACACACACCTGCGGTTTGAGAGCTGGCGCTGAGAGACGCAGCAAGAGAATTGTGGGAGGATACAAATCTCTTAGGTAATCAGTCATCTAAATTTTACTGCTGTATGATCAGTTCTAGAACATGTGGTTATTTGTTCAAAATGGATTGCAAGTACAAGTTGTTTACTACACTCGTAGAAAAAGGTTCATTTGGGTTCTATGCAGAACCCTAGGGATCTTGACTCAATTTTAAAGAACCCTTTATGTCTAAAAGGTTCTATAGGAGAAATGTCTTAAATTATTACATAATACTTTCATGTATAACAGGTATTTCTTTCTTTTTTTTCTAGTGAGGACATATGTTTACAAGTTGTTTAATTAATAAAATGTAATTAAAATGTTGAATTAATTACAGGTCAAACTAAATCCATTAAATAATCCCATGATAGGATCCACTAAAAGGTTCTATATATAAAGCACCTGACAGAACCCTTTAAGGTTCTATATAGAACCTTTTCTTCAAAGACTGTAGTGTCAATAAATGAAATTATAAAAATGATCATTGTTTTCTCTCAGCTTTCCTGATCCTCTCATCTGCAATTGGTCAGTTAAGCAGATGAGAGATCCCACCCTAAACTATTAAAACTATTAAAAATCACTTTTGGTCATTGAAATAAAGCTGAAATATAAATACTGAAATGTATGGAAAATTTTAACATTGCCTTGGCAACAAACCAAAATAAATTAAATTAAAATACCAACATTACTAAAACTGAAATAAAAATAAATTAAAGCTATAATAGAAAATGTACGTAAAATTACTAAAACGTAAAGCTTTAGTCTGTAACTTTTTTTGGTTAAAAATGATCCAAAATTAATTTTTGAGCAAGTACACAACAAGCCAGTGTTTCAAACTATGTCCTTACTTTAGCCCGATTCACAATGGTAAACTTGTAATAATGTGCTATAATTTGAGTGGTACTGGTAGTTTTCCGCAGGAAATTCAAGCATGACACCATTTGTCTTTGCGTCATTACATCACTTCTGAATACATAAAGAAAGAGTCCCGGGTAGGCTATATCGCATGTGAGGGTGCTGCAGGTGGTGGATCATTTTTAGCTTTTTCTCACAGCAGCTGGAATAATTAAATTTATCATTTTGATGGCGGATTATTAACCAGAAAGGTCCAAATGTCAATCATCAGTGACAAGTAGTCAAAAGCAAAAGATTAGACTGTACAGAAATTTAAATCTATAGGTAACGCTAATACACACTAATTGCGTAGTCACGCAATGCTGATGTTGTTAACATTAACAATTTGAGAACAAAGTAAAACAATTCTGTTAGATTTAATAACCATTGGTATCATCGCAATTTATTGTAATGCTTTTTTTCTGTTAGTCAGAACAAAAGTGGCAGACATGTTACTTGTTCAGATGACATTTTCCGGTGAAAATTTCTTATTTTGGTCAAACTCCAAGATTTAGAATCTGTGATTCTGAAGTACAGTATCCACACCGGTGTGGTGACTGACAGCAAGCCGCACATACTCCTCAAAACATTAGATTCATCCGCGCTGAGGAGCCGTGCCGATGCACAACCCGCGTGAAGATGATAATTCCACAAATAACTGCAACTGCCAGTTTCAAACGGAGATGGTGGCAAAGAGGCCAACCTTACGAACTGCAGCTTTAAACTAAAATAAAAAATATATGAAAATAAAAAATAAAAGCTAAATATGAATAAATACAATAATAGTATTTACACGGTACCACTGGTTAAGCCAGTGTTGCTATTTCTTATAGTGAAAAAACCCCTCAGGGTTTACACTTTTTGGGAAAACATATTAAGGAATAAGAAAGTACTAAAAAATACATGCTTCACTTTTGAATAACTTTTAAGTGGCATAATATCTTTAATTGATAAAATACAATTCTGACACCCTACTTCTCCCTTGCAAATGAATGTAACAGAGTGTCTTTTTCTTGGCCTTGTGTGTGTGTGTGTGTGTGTGTGTGTGTGTGTGCGCGCGCGTGCGTGCATGTGTGTGCCTGTACATATGTATATCCCACAGGGGTGACTGGCCCTGGCAGGCGTCCCTGTGGCTCAGATCTCAGTCTAAAGGGAATCAGCCTCTGTGCGGAGCCACTCTCATCAACTCCTGCTGGCTGCTCACTGCAGCTCACTGCTTCAAACGGTGAGAGAGACACCTGCTGGACTACAGTGGTATTTGCTGCTATGCCTGGCCTCCTCAGCTATAGCCTCAGGGGCCAGTTTCAACTCCATAATCATTTTTAACTGATTGATTTTAATTAAATCACTGAGACCGCAAAATAAGAAGCACTCTGCAATCCTGAAAATTATGTCAAGCACAAATATCTGCATTGAGATGTACAAAATATTTTTAGGACAAGGAAATGCAAATTTTTTGTCACTGGCTTACTTAATGATTTATTGTACAGTTATAAATTATTTGGTATTTTTTCCCTATGTGGGATGAAAATTTGGGCTTTACCAGTTTAATTTTCTTCATTCCCCTAAAATTGCTAAAACCTGATAATTATTCTGAAATATGTTTTTCACCCTTCAGATTTCTGGTCTGCTTTTAAAAACTGCTAATTGTGTTACCAAATATTCATACTTCTGTTCAAAAGTTTAGGGTCAGTAAGAATTATTTTATAAATGTGTAAATTAATAAATTTATTCAGCAAGAATGCATTGAATGAATCAAAACTTTAATCAGTTAATTAATAATTAATCAGTTTCCACAAAAAAATATGAAGCAGCACAACATTTATAAGAAATGTTTCTTGAGCATCAAATCATATTAGAATGATTTCTGAAGGATCATGTGACACTGAAGACTGGAGTAATGATGCTGAAAATACAGATTTGCCATCACAGGAATAAATTACATCTTAAAATATATTAAAAGAGAAAACCGTTATTTTAAATTACACAATATTACAGTTTTCTATAGTCAAATAAATGTAGCCTTAAGAGAGCATCAGAGACTTCTTTCCGAAACAATAAACAAATCTTGAGTGGTAGTGCATGAATTTATGTAGCAGTGGAATGAATGAAATGGCAATGCATCATCTGTAATATGAATGAATGTCTTGATTCTACAGGTTTGGCAGTGATGCTTCACGGTACGTGGTGAAGCTCGGGGATTATCACACGCAGGAACAGGATGATTTTGAACGTGTGCTCTCTCCAGAGCGCATAGAGGTGCACAGGAAGTACCGTACGGAGAGCTGGGAGCATGACGTGGCTCTGATCCGGCTGAAGGGCGCAGAGGGGAAGTGCGTGGCCTTTAACCCTCATACAAATGCCGCCTGCCTGCCCGCACCTGGCAGCAAGTGGGGCAAGAGACCTGCGTCTTGTGTCATCACTGGCTGGGGAATGACAGGTAATGTAGGGTTGTTCTGGCATGTCATGAAATGCATTTTTTTTTTTTTACATATTTATTTTTTATATTTTTTATTTGTTTTATATACACTACCATAAAAAACACATTATATATATACTCGATTACATTATGACCACTGACTTCTTCATAACGGTACCTGTTAGTGGATGGGATATATTAGGCAGCAAGTGAACATTTTGTCCTCAAAGTTGATGTGTTAGAAGCAGGAAAAATGGGCAAGTGTACGGATTTGAGCGAGTTTGACAAGGGCCAAATTGTGATGGTTAGACGACTGGGTCAGAGCATCTCCAAAACTGCAGCTCTTGTGGGGTGTTCCCGGTCTGCAGTGGTCTGTGTCTATCAAAAGTGGTCCAAGGAAGGAACAGTGGTGAACCAGAGACAGGGTCATGGGTGGCCAAGGCTCATTGATGCACATGGGGAGCGAAGGCTGGCTCGTGTGGTCCGATCAAACAGACGAGCTTCTGGAGATCAAATTGCTTAATTATTAATGCTGATTCTGATAGAAAGGTGTCAGAATACACAGTGCATCACAGTTTGTTGTCGCAGACCAGTCAAGGTGCCCATGCTGACCCCTGTCCACCACCGAAAGTGCCAACAATGGGCACGTGAGCATAAGAACTGGACCACGGAGCAATGGAAGAAGGTGGCCTGGTCTGATGAATCACGTGGATGGCAGGATGCGTGTGCATCGCTTACCTGGGGAACACATGGCACCAGGATGCACTATGGAAAGAAGGCAAGCCGGCAGAGGTAGTGTGATGCTTTGGGCAATGTTTTGCTGGGAAACCTTGGGTCCTACCATCCATGTGGACGTTATTTTGACAGGTACCACCTACCTAAGCATTGCTGCAGACCATGTACACCTTTTCATGGAAACGGTATTCCCTGGTGGCTGTGGCCTCTTTCAGCAGGATAATGCGCCCTGCCACAAAGCAAAAATTGTTCAGGAATGGTTTGAGGAGCACAACAACGAGTTTGAGGTGTTGACTGTTGATCAAATTCCCCAGATCAATCCAGTCGAGTATCTGTAGGATTATATCTTATTGTACACAATTCATCAATCGAAACTAATTATCTTTTTATAACAAATATCTTATATTTGAAATGACATGAGGGACAGTAATGTCATTTTGGGGTAACTGTCTCTTTAAATTTGTTGCCTCATCACATTTTCCCCTTATTTTTCAGACACTGAGCATCCCAGCACTCTTCTTCAGGCCTGGGTTCCTCTTCTGCCCTCGTGGCAATGTAAGAAGCGTTATGGCGAGCGTTTCACAAGCCACGACATGCTATGTGCCGGCAGCATGACGTCTGACCTCAGAAAGCATGCTGACAGCTGCCAGGGCGACAGCGGGGGTCCGCTAGTGTGTCAGGGCGAGGCAGGGCGCTGGGTACTGACAGGGGTCATTTCCTGGGGTCACGGCTGCGGTGACCCCTCGTACCCAGGTGTGTATTCACGGGTCAGCCGTTACCTGCCCTGGATCGAACAGGTGACGCACAGCACCGCTCCTCTTCAGCACTGAAGCACCACTCTCTCGGAAAACCACCCGTCTATCACACTTCAGAGAAACCAGGACTCTATGAAAGGAAAAACAAGAGCCTGAGAGTGTTTAACACCTGCTGTATGCTTTCAACACCCTGGATCTTAATTCCTCTGTATTCTATCTGTACAATTCAATTTGACATCTTTAGCATTTAGAGATTAGGAAGTCTGGGAAGGTTTTCATTCATCTAGGATACTGTAGAATGACCAGTGTGATGTTAAAGGGATTTTGCACCTCAAAAATAATGTTCGGTCATCGTTTACTCGCCCTCTAGTTCTAAACCCATATGAGGACTAGTAAATGATGATAGGATTTTAATTTTTGGTCGAAGTGTTCCTTTAAAAGAGTGTGCGACATGTGATTCTAATGTGCATTTAAAATGTTTCTAGCGCCATCCAGAGGCTGCAGTGCATGTTAATGTATGTATTGTATTTAAAAGCCATTTGATGCAGCTGCCCAGGCCTTCCGCATGGTATAGAATGGTAGCATAAGCTCTGCAAAAGCAGGTTTATTTTTTATTCTGTGGAACGCAAGAAAACAGAATGGATTCTTCTACTATTCCTATTTAACAGAAGGCTTGAACTGCACCTCTAATCTTCGTGGAAGCATTTTCAGTGTTGTGGATTAGACAAGTGAAATGAATCACGTAGGCCTAGGATTTTAGCGACAGTCGAAGTGATCTTTAAAGCCATGTGTCTTCTATATGTGTCATACCTTTAATGCAGTTTTTAAATCATGTACAGTAAATCATGATATTTAACTTTTCAAATTGCCATTCATTTACCAAGTATGCTCTGTATCTGTATTGATGCATTAACATACGGCTCTTGAAGATAAATGACTGTTGTTTTGTTTCGTCTCAGTCTAAGTAGAAGTTTTAGGGCATAAATAGCATTTTAGAATCATAATAGCGAATAATCTAATGTGACTTTTCTCTTATTTGTCATGGTGATTTAATACAATGTGTGTCATTATGTAAAGGTAGTATGGTAATTGATAATGGTCCATTCAAAGGGTGAAATCAATAAGAGACTCATTTCTAACGCATTGAAATTGCAAGTTTGGGACTGACTATATTTTGGTTGACAGTCAGTATAATGAGATTTTATTTTGTAGCACCTCTTAAGCGTTCCAGTACTTTGTTCTGTGAACTGTGTTTTCAACCAGTGGGTGGCGATATTGTGTTTTTTACTCAATTCTGTTTTGTGATGTGTTTAGATTCTAGATTCTTCAGTCTGTTTTTTTTTTTTCTTCATGAATTCCATCAGAATTACAGAACAGAATTCATGCAAAGAATTTTGTATTTCATTTGAAGAGAAAAATGTACAAGGGCTCTTTAAAACGGATCATTAAGAGAGGCAATGGGCAAATGTATATAAGGAAATTACATCACAGATGATGGCTGAGAATGTAAAAGCCAAATTTGTCGTGATTTTCACATTTAGACATGATGCAAATCTGAATAGCTATTTGCAGTTGTGCAAAATATGGGCTGGGTGAAAATAATATGATATTTAAGGTTTTCCAAATTATAAGGAGGTCTAAATCATGTCCGTTTTGTGTGCTCTATTGATGCAGCAAATATTAACAGAATGTCAAAACCATGACTCAATTTACTGCGAGATCTGAAATTACTTTTAAAAAGCCAGTTCTTAACATTAAAAAGTTATATTCACCCTGCTTCATAATTAATGCATATTGTCGTACAAATTATTCTAATATTCTGATATTGCCTGCTAAATTAGTTAACAGGCATATATTATTCATGTATTCTTGGAGCCATGCCTTCCGATGGGCCGCATATTTTTATGGCAGTATATTGCTATAAAAACAGGCCTACACATTAAATGGTGGATTTTCAAGAAGCAGGAACAGTTTAGAGCTCAAAGCACTACTTCAGTTTTTTTGCTTCGTAGGTCTAGGTATGTTCTGGAGATGTAATAAATGGAAACTGGACTGTATCAAGTGCTTCTCCTCTCTGAAGACTAACTTCTTTCTGTGATTGGATGGTGCCTGCTTAGATCTTCAAAAGCCATTTTAGAAGTAAACTACACTGGTCTCTCAGAAAACTGCTTAAAGTGGCCAATCACTGCATCAGAGCTTTGGGACTCGTCATCAAGGGCCGTGATAAGGAGCTCATCTCCCTGACTCTGGAGAGTGATGATGTCTGTTGCATGTCATGCAAGCATCTGTTTGTATGTTGATGATGTTCTCAGTCATTACCAAGTCTTTGATTTTCTGTAAAAAATGCTTTGAATATTTTCATGTGTGACAAGTGCCAAAATAAAGTGACCTCTTCTTGTGGCATTGGCATTGTATTGCTTCACATGGTTTAATTATTTATTTAGATTGATTAAAATACATTTTTGGAAAATTATTTGTTACATTTTAATTAGATTGTAACAAGACCTATTCTACCACAGCAATAAATATTTTGCACTTCAAAAATAACATGCCATTAAAAACAAAATAATTTTAATACAAAGCAATAAATAACCTACAGGTGATTTCATAGTCAATATAAGTCATGGTCAGAATTATTGGCACCTTTGGTAAATATGATCAAAGATGGCTGTAAAAATAAGTCACATTATGAAATAAACGTTTTTCTCCAGAACAATTATTGGCACCCCTAGAATTTAGTGCTGTCACCCAAAATAAAAGTTTGTGTTTACATAGAATATATATATGTGTGTACTGTGCACACACACACACACACACACACACATATATATATATATATATATATATATATATATATATATATATATATATATATATATATATAACAAGACAATTCTAGCAATAAAAAGTTGATGGCAACTTAGCATTTGATTGGACAAAAATCAAAGTCGTGTCTTATGAGTCATCAATATTTTCGGTCTGTTCTGGGAAGGCTATGTACACTCACCTAAAGGATTATTAGGAACACCTGTTCAATTTCTCATTAATGCAATTATCTAATCAACCAATCACATGGCAGTTACTTCAATTCATTTAGGGGTGTGGTCCTGGTCAAGACAATCTCCTGAACTCCAAACTGAATGTCAGAATGGGAAAGAAAGGTGATTTAAGCAATTTTGAGCGTGGCATGGTTGTTGGTGCCAGACGGGCCGGTCTGAGTATTTCACAATCTTTTCACACACAACCATTTCTAGGGTTTACAAAGAATGGTGTGAAAAGGGAAAAACATCCAGTATGCGGCAGTCCTGTGGGCGAAAATACCTTGTTGATGCTAGAGGTCAGAGGAGAATGGGCCGACTGATTCAAGCTGATAGAAGAGCAACTTTGACTGAAATAACCACTTGTTACAACCGAGGTATGCAGCAAAGCATTTGTGAAGCCACAACACGCACAACCTTGAGGCAGATGGGCTACAACAGCAGAAGACCCCACCGGGTACCACTCATCTCCACTACAAATAGGAAAAAGAGGCTACAATTTGCACGAGCTCACCAAAACGGGACAGTTGAAGACTGGAAAAATGTTGCCTAGTCTGATGAGTCTCGATTTCTGTTGAGACATTCAGATGGTAGAGTCAGAATTTGGTGTAAACAGAATGAGAACATGGATCCATCATGCCTTGTTACCACTGTGCAGGCTGGTGCTGGTGGTGTAATGGTGTGGGGGATGTTTTCTTGGCACACTTTAGGCCCCTTAGTGCCAATTGGGCATCGTTTAAATGCCACGGCCTACCTGAGCATTGTTTCTGACCATGTCCATCCCTTTATGACCACCATGTACCCATTCTCTGATGGCTACTTCCAGCAGGATAATGCACCATGTCACAAAGCACGAATCATTTCAAATTGGTTTCTTGAACATGACAATGAGTTCACTGTACTAAAATGGCCCCCACAGTCACCAGATCTCAACCCAATAGAGCATCTTTGGGATGTGGTGGAACGGGAGCTTCATGCCCTGGATGTGCATCCCACAAATCTCCATCAACTGCAAGATGCAATCCTATCAATATGGGCCAACATTTCTAAAGAATGCTTTCAGCACCTTGTTGAATCAATGCCACGTAGAATTAAGGCAGTTCTGAAGGCGAAAGGGGGTCAAACACAGTATTAGTATGGTGTTCCTAATAATCCTTTAGGTGAGTGTATGTGCTAAAAGTGCGTTTTTGTCAACTTGTACATATATGATGTATATTAGGCTATAAAATATGATTTTATTTAAATGTATTTATTTTATTTTGTTTTTTTATTTGTTAAATTGGGTTTTTAATTGATCACTTGGACATTATTTACTGTATCTAATAGACTGTTTAATAAATGAATAAAAAAACTGTAAAAAGAACCTAGTAGGTACCAAAACATGACAGGGGTGTAGTGCATGGATGGAGGAGCTCAGAACTTCGGGCTGTTTGTAAAGAACCCTCCCCGCGCGCCCGTCAGCTGCTCTGCTCTCGCTCATTCGGTGCGGGCTGAAGATGGCGGAGCAGCGCGAGCGGCGCAGGATGCGCTCACGAGACATCAAAGTTATATCTGTGGCGTTCAGTTGATTCGGATTCTCGCGACCGCTCTCAAAGCGGACATTTAAAACGGTAAGGGAATGAGTGCTGTGTACCATGCGTGTTCCAAGGGGCTGTTTGCTTTTTCTGGAAACACACACACACACTGGTTTGGCGGTGACTTCAGTTGCAATGTGGCAGTCCGATAGATGCTGGAACATTTCGCCTTCAGCCTTAAGCAATGCGTGAGGACTTGAGTGTTGCGTGACATGATGAGCGTGGTATGTACTAGGGGATTGTTTGTAGATTGAAGACAAATCAGTGCTATTGTTTCCAAAGTTGCAATGTTTGCTTGAGACCATCAAATTCTCTTCAGTCAGTAGGCTACAATAGGTGGAAGAGACCTGTCAAAATGTGTGTGTCTCTAGAAAGGGTTTTTGTAGTTTAGTTTTAGTTTGTGTCAAGCTTTTATAACTTAGTAATGGAAATCAAGGGGCTGTTGCTGAAATGGAGTTGTTTATTTGTAGCAGAGATTGACGGTATTGCTTTTTTATGACGATAATTATTTTTAAGTGTCTGATAAACTATATACTTAACCGATGTTCAGTTGTTGGCAATGATGATTATATATTCAAAAATAGATATTATGTGGATTATTAATATTTGATAAATAATAACAAGCCTAATTATCCCCCCCCCCACACACACACTATTCAGTTTGCATATTATTGAGATACACTTTTCTTACTTGAGAATAATTGTCTGTTTTTAAGTCATTGTGTAATTTTCCCCAAAAATCCTACATTTTTAATTTTTTTTTTTTTTTAATTAATTGTTGGTATAGCCTACTATAGAGACTCAACAAATGGTGGCATTTATCAGTAGCACGATAAAAATAACCGATAACCGATTCAATTTAAAAGTGAGTATCGGTTACAGAATATTGTTTAAACCAGTTATCACTCACTCTATTATTAAGGATATTTTGTCACAGTTATCCACATGTAATGTAATGCAAAGCACAAACAAACCTGTTGATGTATCTCTGCTAAAACATACAACCTGAAATTGTTTGATGTGGGCATGTGGGCATTTGGGTTGTTGCCAGCATGCAGTCTATGATATTCTGCCAAGGTGTGTGGGAAGTTTTCTCTTGATGTGTTTATTTTGTCTCTGTTTTGCACATCAAAAAAAAAAAAAAAAAAAAAAAAAAAGGCTAGTTGATAATATTTGTTGTCATTCTAACATAAGAATATCAGTTAAATTACATATTTCAAAGCACAAGAGCCTGTTTGCTTTTGAGATGCTTGTTAAGTTTCTACGTATTGAAGGAATAACTGGACTGTATGATTAGGAAAGCATCTGTTTTCTTGCCCGTGAATGCTCACGGCAAGATAGTTTCACTGGCTGTGATGTTTCACATCAATTTCTGTGATTTTGTGCTATAGGTTTTGAGACGAATAAAAATTACGTCTCATTTAAAGTGCTACTGATAAGATGTTTGTGGTTTCAAATAAAAATGGAAAGACACAAAAGACTATTGAAGTTTTGAAAGAAATGACCACTGTTGCTGCTGGTGGAGTGATGGCACATTTGAAATGAAATTATGAAAATCGTTTTTAGACGTTTTAGCTTCGACTTGGTAATTACATTCGGCATCTATTGAAGTAGGAGAAGAGAGAAATAAAAGAGCTTCCGCCTCCTTTGAAACGAACCTATTAATGCCTTTCATTTGACTGAGGAACCCAATGAGTGCTGGTCAGAGAGCTGAAGATGAATACTAGTCATTGAGTGCCTCATTGATGTCCTTGATGAGTCAGATATAATTAAACATTGTTGCTCGTGGGCTTCATTCTCCAGACTGTAATTTGCTTCATGAAGAGCTTAATCAGTGCTCAATAAAAGTGGAGCCAAACCTGTTTACGTGCTTACTGTGTAAATAGACCTACCTTGTCTGCACTCGACAGCCGCCTCCTTCAGTCTGTCATACCCTGGATGCGCATTAAAAACATGCACGCACTCTTATAAATTAATTTCCTCTTTTGTAATGCACTGCCATGCCCAATTAATGCTAGTCATCCGCTACTTGTGTCCAGTTGACATCAAGTGGAATGTGCAGATTTTTATACACTCACAAATGAGGTAAGTCAACAAAGCTGTTTGTTTCATTGTTAATGGAGCAAAACCTGCTATAGTAAATGAAAGCTAATCCTTACTAGTGCAAACCAAGCCCATGGGTTGTAGTCATTCATTGTTTGATTTGACTCAACTTTAAAGATACACGTTCTCATGATTAGTGGCTGAGTACAGTGTGTCAGTTCGATTTTTGTGATGTAACTTTCAAAATTGGCCAGTGTTGTTTAGAGCATGAATAATTGCTATATTTAATGGAACTAATCAAAGTGAGGTCTGGTGTGTTTGCGTGTGTTTAATTAATTCAAATGCAATAGTGTCATACCTACAGTGCACCCATTGTCTGATAATAGTTAATCCGATGACGTTTCATATGTCTTTGTGTTGTGTTTATATGCAATGCTTTTTCATTGCTGTTTCGGAGTTTGTTTTGTAAGTGGGTTGGCGTGGTGGTGTTCTGTTTGTGGTGTGGAATGCTGCAATGCCTGGTTTCAGTCCTAACCAATATCTATAAAACATTCCTTCTCCCAAAGCCTGAGTTGCTCAATGAGTCACTAAATTGTCAGAGCATTGATTTCAATTTGAATTTATGAACTACAGTATAAGACAAGACATTTTGTTGGATTCTGTTACTCTGTTCTTAAAGGCAGTTGAATTTACTATTGCTGTGGTTAGTTCCAAAGTTTAGACTTGCCTATGTAAGATGTATGCCTCAGACGCAAAGGGAGTTTCAAAATGTAGATTGCATAATTTAAATTGTGGTGTTGCATGTATCCTTCACAGATAAGGCTAACACATAATGCACATGCTGCTGATTATAAACATACTTGTACGTAAAATTATTGATATGAAATAGTTCATTTAAAATGCACTATTTTACCCAGTATTTGTGTGTGCTATGTATTTTATGGTATCATGTCATTAGCTTAGCAACATGCTAATGTGTGCGTTCATGCCATGTCAGAATTACCGTAATTATAAGATTCTGACTTGTAAAAAGTGCTCACGTCCTCGTAGAGTGCATAATTGCAACTTGAAAACTCGTAAACCCGACTTTTACCACCTGACTGCCGCCATTTAGAGTGTTGCTATGCATGGAAACGCATAAATCCGAGTCCGAAGACACGAACAGTGCGTCACGTGTGGTGTGGCCATCATGGCGTGAATGCAGCATAACTTCTGGGTGTTTAGCTGCCATTGTGCACACGAAGTAGCTAAACACCCAGGAGTTAGACATTATCATGTTGCTAAGCTAACTACATGATGCCATAAAATACATAGCACACACAAATATTGGGTTAAATAGTCAATTTAATTAATCTGAACGATTTCGTATCAGCAATGATTAAGCGGGGACTATGGTCAGGCAATGACAGCTCCAGAATTTACATTTACATTTCACTGCCGGTTGTATATTCTGTATATAACTGTGTATGTGACAAATAAAACTCTTGAATCTTGAATTAGCTACAAAGCTAAATTTAAGCTGCAGTCCCTGGGCAGGAGAGACTAAAATGCATAACATAACGAAAACATTCATCAGCAATAACATGTACAATAAAATTCACACCTTACACACACCTAAGATGAATTGTAATACACGGGTTGTAACACTGGAAGGGGCATGCTGATGCACCGCTCCGTTTCAGTCAGGATGCTGCCTTAGAAGGCAGCTCCCATGGTTTAGAACAGAGCCTGTGTCTATATCTTAGGGCCATTTATCAGTATGACTCTTAAAATATGAATAAATACCCTGATAGCTTGAGTGTAAAATGGAAAATCATCCAGAAGGTCTAGGCTAGTCTGTATTTCAGATGTCTGTTGTTTTCCATAGGATATGACATTTTGCTGTAAATCTGACTGTTGGGGTTTCCATTTAAGTTTGGATCTCTGGTAATACGCATGATGACTCTTTCTTTATTTGAAATAGTCCAAAGTTTCCAGTGCTTTCTTACTTAAAGTTAATGTTGTGTAATTAGAGCCATTATTTTTGTGTTCTAACAATGGCTGAGTGTACTTGTAAATAATCATTTTGTTTTCTTATCACAGCCGCAAACCCCTCATGATGGAGTCATCATGAGCATCTATGGTGAAACATTCACATTTATACCAAGAGGTGAAAATGTCAGTTCAGTTTTGTGGATCAAGATGCTAACAATAGAATGCATGCAGAGGTAGCGTCTTGAAGTCTCCTAGACGAGTACGTCTTGTCCCCAGGCAGTAGTCTCCAAGCCTTGCTATCCGACAGTTCCAGCTCTCTCTCCGAGAAGGAAGTTAGGAATAGATGGTAGCAATGTTGAAAAACCCGGTGGAGGGGAGGGTGGCGGGCTGCTCCATGGGGAGCCAAGAGCTGTCTGGTCAGGGATCAAATTCTCGCACTGTTGGCTTGCTCGCATCCATAATTCATGTGCTTTTTTACTTGCAGAGGAAAATGGAAAATGTGCTGTGCTTTTTCCTCCAACTCTCTCCCGGTCTCCTCACGCTTGTATTTGCTTTTGTCCTTTCATTTCATCAACCCGTTCCAACTATTTTCTCTGACATGAAAGAGTCTGCTTGAAAGCAGGCACTATTTGCTGGGAAATCCATAGATTTTTGGGTTTGTTGGATTTTCATTTTTCTGCCTGCGTACTCATTCCTGTGGCTCTCTACTGGCATATTTTCCTTCACATTGCACACTAACATACTTTCATATAGGTTAGGGATTTGCAAAACTATGCATTTTTGAAATGGGCTAGCCTGTGAGTCGAACGAGGGACCAGTTGACTAATCACCTGACCCTGATTGCATGAGTCATTTCTTATGTTTTTGCATTCAAACACAACTAGACTTGGACTCTTTTTAGCTTTGCATGGTGCTTTAAAACGCAATGTTTGTGGTGGGATGTTAAAAAAAGCACAACTAGCTCTTTTCACACCAAGTACCTGGGAGTTTAGGTGTGTTCACTTTACGCCATGTCGGAATTACCATAATTACGATTTGTAAGTGTTCACATCCTTGTAGAACTCATAACTAGAATTTTCCGAGAGCTCCGCTCTCAAAAAGGCATGACTTCAGCATTATAATTGACTATTTTTAATGCATTTGGCATTAGCATGTTGCTAAGCTAACAATGTGATTATTTGAACATAAAAATACACACAAAAACTGGCTAAAGTGGTACATTTTTATCAGATGAAAACTATTTTGCATCTATTTTGTATTAGGGTGGAATGGCCATGTGTTAAAACAAGAAAAAAAATCTACTTTACTAATTAATTATTTTACCAACGTGATAGCACACGTAGATCACAGAGATGTCTATTTGATGTCTGCTTTTACATCTGCAAGGTGTATTTTTTTTAGTGTTTGCTCATCATTATGTTTCTATGATGTTTCCCGTCAGACGTTGAATATACATTTTGGATGATTATGATTTAGAATGTATGTGAAACTGCTGCTTCCGAGACATTTATCAGATGTTTGTACACAAAACAAATGTTTTCCAGATGAAGTGCTTTTTAGAGACGTACCTCTGCTATCTGTAATACAGTTACACACAGATGAAAGCCAGTGCCTTTTTTGCATCACTTATCTTTTGTTGAGGGGACTTTATGGAATAAAGATGTTTACGCTCTCACAAAATGAGATATTCTGTGTCCTAGAAACCACCTCGTCAAATACAGAGTCTGCATTGAGCACAGCAGGGAATGTTTTTTTTTTCTCTCTGTAAAATCTGTTAACTCTGATAAATCCATTTTCATTCAGTTCAATGGTTTTAAGTTGGCAGACAGTTTTATATTTTTTTCCCCTGCTTTTTATCAAATCGATTACCCATTCAGGCTTGTTTGACCAGCTGAAAAAGCTAACATGGCCGTCTGCTGATATTGTCATAATAGTACACACACAGCATGTTAGAACTCTGTTCCTGTCACACATAGGATGTGCGAGACTAGTCGATTAAATGATACTGCTGCTGCTAGTCGACTTGGAAATACTAGTAATTTACATAATGTTTTTTTTTTTTTTGTGTACATTTAATGATTTGCTTTGCTTTTTTACAAAGGCTACATTTAAATTAAATGTTAATGTTACATTTTAAAATTAATATATTATTTTGAAAAGCGCATGTGTTGGGCGTAAAACAAAATAATTTAATTTTACCTCAGATTTTGCATGCGTTGGGTTTTCTCTGTGGCTCTCGCAGAGAAATGTCAACAAAAGATGAGCAAGGTGAGGGAGTATTTTGAAAGCCTACACAAAACCTTTCCATTTCCTCATGTCAAACTAGTATATAACAATTGAGCTTGCTTATAGACTATAGCTTATGGAGTGGCGAAATTTCTGTTTATACATTAATGAAATTAGTCCTTGCGCACATCCCTAGTCACACGCAGATAAACCCCAGCAGCACTTCATAATCAGAGATCAGTCTGTTGTGATTGCTAATAGAGTTATTTACTCAAAATATTTTCCTCATAGACTCACAGTTTAGTGCAATTAGATCTACTATAGAACAAATCACTTTTCCTCAAACTCAGCTCAGTGGATTGATCTGTCATCCTGTGTTACCTGTGAACATTCGACTTCCAATGTTCTCAGAACGGAAGGAGGTAAAAATTGTTTCAGTTTACAGTTAGTACACTTAATGTTGGGGTAGCAAATTTGAAACAAGGGTTTGGGGTCGCAAATTTCTCAATTTAAAGTACTACAGTCAAGCTACCATGTAACATTAGAAAAACGTAATTAGTTGCACTACAAAAACGTAACTCTTCTGTGAGGTGGTGAATTTGTACAATGTGATTTGTATAAAAATGTAATTTTTATTTTATTTTTTTTTAGAAGAAAAGTAAGCATGCAGATCTACTCCTAAACCTTCAGTGGGGCGTGAGCAGATCGTACAAAATTCATGCGAATTGGCCACCAATTTGCCAAAACACAAATCTAGTTACGATTTGCTGTGAGAGTTTGTTGATCAAACCATAACTAACTATTGTACATTGAAGCTTTTTAGAGGGCAATATCTTTTTAAATGTATAACAATTGGATAATAAAATGTAGTTCTAGTTTCTCAAATAAGGTAATTGCATTTACTAATTGCATTCAATTTGAACTGATCAATTTACACTACTGTAAGTAATATATCTAGTAAATATTACATTTACATTTGGCAGACGCTTTTATCCAAAGCGACTTACATTGCATTCAAAGTACACATTTTGTCAGTTCTTGCTTTCCCTGGGAATCGAACCCATGACCTTGGCGTTGCTAGCGCCACACTGTTATTGTTTGAGCTACAGGAAAGCCAATATAGAAATATAGAAAGCATCTAACTAATGTAACAGAATCAAAAACAGTGAATAACCACATTTGACTCAATATTTTGGCAGCAAAAACAAGCGACTCAAATCAGTAAATCGTTTATTTCAGCCTGTTCGTTTACCATCTGAACAAAGGCCATGTTCACAATGAAAGGGAGTAAATAGGATGATGTGAGTCTTTGTTCTATTGGTTGCTAATAGACGTTGATAATTGGCTCTAACTGTTTCTGGTTAGATAGTTGCGAACCACGTCACTGCTCATTTGCATACATGAATACTGCTTATCTTTGTTTTATGGCCTGTGGTCAATTCGCCAACTTTCATTGAACTGAATGACTTCAATTGCTTTGTGGACTCATTTGTTGTCAGTGTGAACACCCCTCGACCTGGACATATTCAGATGCTCTCTATATTTGTTATTTCATTAACATTGTGCACGTCATCCTTTGTTTAAAGTGTCCATTAGGGCGACCCATTTAGATCTGCTTTTCATTAACCGAAGGGCCTTTCTGCATTCATCACTGTATGACGTTCCGCCATCTACCAAACCATTAGTTTATTTGTTTGGTGAGTCTGTGTGTATCTTCATTCTCTTGAAATGGCTGGGATTTAAATTACGGGAGGTTTTCTTCTTGCTGGATTGCTTTCAGTCCTGCGTCATTTCCTTGTTATGTGCTTTGGACTGAAGGCACTTCAAAGACTGTCATCTTCATTCCATAAATGGAAATCCCTCATTATGGTTTCTCATGTTTTTTGGCCATCATTTATCACACTCCGTTTTCTGTCAGAGAAATATGTATGATTCAAGGATTAATGCAGGATATATTGCAAAGCATGAAGCATTTGTTGTTGATATCTGTTTTTCCACAGTTAATCCAAATCGCTTTTATAAACCAAGATAGATGCACTCAGCCTCATGGTCTATGTCAGTGCCAGTCACGTAATTCATTTATTCTCCGTCAGCCAGCACACGAATCATAATTAGCTCAGTATTTCTGCATCAAGAGAGCTTGATCTTTGATGTTGTTTCTACATCATTGGACAGACTGCTAACTTTTTAGGAGAGAATAATTTTTTTTGTTTGTTTTTTTTGTTTGTAAATGTTAAGAAAGCACCATCTCCCATTTGTCTGATGTAACCAGAAGTGGATCTTTCTAAACATGTTCTTGAAATAACGCACTAAGTATTTTAGTTCTGGGTCTTCAAAAAACATATTAGGGTCAGTCCTCCCAGGGTAGCAAATCCCGTACCAGCTGCATTCTTGCATGTCTTCATCTTAAAGGCATAGTTAACCCAGAAATTAATATTCTGTCATCATTTACTCACCCTCATGCCATTCCAGACCAGTATGTGGAACACAAAAAAATAGGTTTTTGAAGAAATGTCTCTTTTTGTCTATACAGTGATGCTGTTTAGAGCACGGTTCTTCAAAAATGTACTTGTGCTCCACAGAAGAAAGTCATACAGGTTTGGAATGACATGAAGGTGAGTAAATGATGACAGAATTTTCATTTTGCGGTGAGCTGTCCCTTTAATTATTAGAGTCTGCTACTTAATAGCTCACAGAACTGTCATTTTTACAGTACTCTAATGGATCTCTTTCATGCAAACAGATGATACTTTGCTTTGCTTTGATCTTGCACACTTGCCTATGGGACTGACCTCTGCACAGAGAGCAAACACTGATTATTGTGCTCCACAATACCACTTCGACTTGTTTTGAAGCAGTACTAGCCATTAATTATAAAGATGGAGTGTATGAGGTGCATGCATTTGCATAAATTTGCATCTTTAATATCATGGCTAACTTTTTTTGTACATGTAATTTGATGGATTGCTAAGCGTGCACACAGACCTTGGTTACAGTTTCATTTTAAAATGGCACAAAATAATTTATTCTTAGCAAGCAACCGATTCAGTGGATCACAGGCACCCAAGAAGATCTCATAGCACATCATGCTTTTGTTTTTTTTATCATCTGGCGCAACATTTGAACTGGAAAAATTGTCCTTTGTACTAGTTATATGGTGAACAAAAAATAGAAAAAAACACACACAAAACAGACTCACTCCATTTTCTCATTCAGCAGCATTTGGCTGTGTAATAGGATACTCCACATTTCTTTAGTCTTTCTGAATCCACAATGAGATTCCCTCTCTCGTGCTGCCTTTTGAGTAGCGGCATTAGCCGAGGGCTTTGTCACTGCAGGATTGTGGGAAATGATATGCTTTGAATTCGAAGCAGGTGCTTTAGATTTTAATAAAAGGTCGGAGGAGGATAAATGCTTTGTGGTCAACAGTTAGGTTAAAGGTTGTGGCCGTCGAGTAACAGTTGGAATGATTACTTATTTTAAATTCTCCAGTCACAATGGTTCCCCTATCATAATGGTTAAATGTGGAGGTTTGCAGCTGCGGGGCGTCCCACAGGACCTCTAAATCCCCCTGCCTGTACTTAGACTGAGCCGAGCATCTCTCAGTATACCCGTAATGCTCTGCCTGTCTCCTGGGGCGCAATCAACTGCAACTGGCTCATAATCTCATAAAGAGTGTGAGAGAGAGTGCTTCAAACCCAGCATCATATTATGAAAATCTTCACCTGTGGTTTTTGGCATGGAGTCTCGCAGCCACGTCGTGCACGTGTCATAACAGCGGATACACCTTGTCATTCAGTGCTTTCAGCACTGTGAGAACATAGAGTTCACTAGATAAATTATGTATGAGTTATGAACATCCTCTGAGAGACAAGTTGTACTTTCGAAGGAGATGTCTTGATCGTGTACTTCTAAACATTAAATATGTTGTCTAGGTCCTGCAGAGCTCGGCTCTGACTTTGCCGCATCTGCTCTGGTTTGCCGTCTTTAGCCGTGTCCTCCTGCGCCCCACAGTAGTAATAACTCTTCCGCAAGCTGTAGTTGCTGTCAGTGACAGGATGGAAAGCTTGCCAGATTCAACCTCAGGCCTAGGTTATGGGAGGTCGTCCAACAGTCGGTTTTCTATGGCATATTTCCATAGGGCCTCCACAAAGAAACTGATTAAAGGTGTTCTGCTGCGCTTTGAGAAACAGGCGACAGGACTTGAGCTCAGACTCGACAGCTGTTGTCAGCTGGTTTAATGAATTTCTTCAAGGCACAGTGGATAACTTTTCTATGTTCTCTACTTTCAGGTTTTTTTTGTGCGTATTTGAAGTCGATAATAAGGAAGCACTTGTTGTGCTTGTAAAAAAAAAGTTATTTTCTAAGCCAAGGACCACCGAGAGATGGAGCAGGGCCCATTGTTATGTAATGTATAATATATACACTTGTTATTGTAATGTATATAATTCCATGATGCATGTTACCATATTAATGTATTTATGATTTTGACATTGTACATCATTAATGGCTTGCAGAGTCATACACTTGCACATTATATTTTAATGTGGTGGGCCAATGAAATATTTAGATGAACTTTATAACTTCAACATTGGTTAAAGTTAATGTATTATTGCATTATATACATATACACAAGAAAAAAGTTTCTTATGTTCACCATGGCTGCATTTACTTGATCAAAAATATAGTAAAAACAATTTTAAATGTTTTTCTATTTTAATATATTTTAAAATGTAATTTATTCCTGTGATGATAAAGCTGAATTGTCAGCAGTCATCCAGTCTTCAGTGTCGCACGATCGTTCAGAAATTATTCTAATAACAACAAAAGATTTTATAATTATCAGGTCTCCTACAACAGGTTTACATGCTAAAAGGTAAAAAAAAAGTTTCATTTTCTCACAATATCACCACATTTTTAATGATTCTCAAATGACTGGATGGTTGAATCAGTCTCTCTCAATCAGTCTACTGTGCTCTGATTGCCCAGATGGCCCAGTCTGTTGTGATTGGTCTACCGTGTACAATGTGCGTTTTGGAAGCTAAACGTCCATTACCATAACTGAACTTCAGCTTCGTCCGGAGGCTTCCTAAAGCTCAGTGGTTGTACACACTGTAAAGACAGTAACAACGATTTTACCATTTCAATCCAACCGCGAGTCAAATGATGAAACATCGGAAGAACCAGAAAACACGGACGGAATCGTGGAATCCAGTCTTAAAAACAGAATTTATTGTATAACATGGAATGAAGGTCCGAAGGTCCTTTTTTAAATAAAAAGAAGGTCAGTAGTTTAATCAAATTGCGATATAGACTAGTGTCTGTGAATATTAAACTGCAAAAATTTAAATGCAAATCCTGCATGCTCTGCGTGTCTCTGTGTGAATGAATGGTGGGCAGACGTGCGTTTTCTTAGGGCTCTACTAGTTATTTAAGTTAGTTGTTTCTCAATGCTAATGTTACTCAGTTTGAGGAACATTATGAGATGTTGCAGCTGTAATTCCTCACCATTAGCATTAACAAGTGTATGTCCATCAACAAACCCATGTGTATATTTCTAATTTATTTCGTTATGTGGGAACTGTATCAATAAGAGTACATACGTTAGCCCAGCACTAGCGTGAATGACTGATGTGATTATAAACGTTTGTAAAACAAATCTTGCTCCATCCTTTATCTTTACTCAAAGTAGTAAGAACAACAGACAATCTGCATTAATAGACACAGTTTTAGGTAATAGTGGCCCACAGCTGATTAGCTGAAGTATTTCAGCAAGACAGTAATAACACAATATAAAACACAAAACTACGTATTTTAAATGCCCAGTAGAAAATGTATACATCAGTAATAGGTTGGTACATGTTGTGATTCTGAGGAGCAAGCTGGTCCAAATAAACTGAGGACTGACTAATCTTTCTAGAGAAAGCATTTGGCAAATCCCACGTTGACGATTTTGGAAGCAGTCGTCAATAAAATTATGTTTGAGGGCTGGTAAAGTTGTTCGCGGGCAGTCAACGTACAACATAAGCGGCCATTATGCAAATGTATGTTCTACTGATGTAGAACCATCATGCATTAGGATTAGGCGGTTCAGAGTCCATTCTTTCTTTTGGGAGACAGTAACTTTATTTATCATGCACTTTCGACTTTACAGCTTTGCAGAACGTTTACATTCACAAACAGCTGTATTACACTGCATGAAAGGGAATATTTGAAAACCTTAATAGTGGCACTTTAATTGCGCTGGTTTCTTTGATGAAGAGAAAGATAACAGAGAGTGAAATGTAGTGTGAATGGATGATGTAATGTGTAAAATATTTAACATGTCAAGAATCTAAATTTAATATAAAAAATCAATCTCTCTCTTCCAACCAGCTGTCATTTAGGCCCTGTGTGAACCTGATATTAAGATATGTTTTGGTCGATTGGATCACAAGTAGATGAGGGAGACATTCTCTTTTACATCTGGTGGTTGTAATAATCCATCTCTTTTGTCCACTTTCAACCACTTCTGTCCTGATTTCTTCAAGGGGAGGGTCTATGGGTAGGAAAATGTATGGGCTTTTTCAGATCTTTCGATCTAATGGACAAAATATACAAATATTGCTCATGCAATTTACATATGAATGTGAAAATAGATGACGAAAACATACAGAGAGCAGCAGCTTCCGTTTCTGCTCTGACAGCTGCAAGACCACGCCGAATGTGGTGATTGTGTGTTAGAAATCAGGAATGGTGAGAGAACATTGTGCTTCGTATGTTTTTCATCTTCAAACCAAACTTGGGTCTTCAGCCGACAAAGTTTAAATCCTGTCTGGCTATCACGCTTCACATAATGTTTACGCATTAGGTCAGTAGGCGGAGAGCAGGCGGTCCTTTGTGGCGATTACATGAGATTCAAGATTCAAGAGATTCAAGAGCTTTATTTGTCACATACACAGTTATATACAGAATATACAACCGGCAGTGAAATGTAAACAGGTCCGCTCCATGGACAGTGCAAATTCACAGTTAAAAACACAAGGAGGAAATTATAGTAGAAATAGAATAAAAAAGTACTAATATATATCTCAATGAGCGTTATATGTGTTGTATATATGAGCGTTTACATTGAGCGACTTTAACTACATCTGCAAGTGGTCGAAAGTGGACAAGCTCAACAAAAATGCATTTTAATACCAGGTGTGAACAGGGCCATACATTATTATCCAATCCATTTTTGATGACTTTCAGTCAAGTCCCACCTTATATTTAACTAGGAAAATAAGTTGCAAATGATTTTTCCTGTCGACTCCTGTTGAAAATGTTGCTAGCATTATTGTGAATGTGATGTTGCATTATAAGCAGGATCTTAATGGATGCTGGCCAGTTTCTGAATAAAAAACAGCTGATTTCCCCATCACTTATTTTTAGATAGAGATGTTTTGAAATTCATTAAACGCTGTTCACTGAACCCTCCCTGGACTTAATTAACTTCATTCCATTGTTTGAGATTGAATCAGCAAAGCCATGGTTAACCATCAACTCAGCCCTTCATGTGCTATAATATTGTGTGTCCTTTCACATGCTAACAAATTTAACACATGCCACCAGCACTGGTTAATCTATTCAGCTCTTTCTTGCTTGGATCTCTTGCTCGGAGCGTGGATCTTTTTCCCTTTACCCTGGAGTTCAGCAGAGGTGTCTCGTATAGGATTTCCGCCAGGCTGCTTGACCCCATTAGGTTTTGTTTCTGGTGCCTAATCTCACAAGGGAACACTAGCCACATTGATGCATATAGCGTGCATTGACTTATTGTTCACTGAGACTCCAGAGATTAACCTCTCAGTCCAACACGCCTGGGGAGGGGGTCTTATCTGAACCGTGAGAAAACGGGAAGCCATTGTTGGCTTCTTTTTAGTCGTGCTATGTCTGCGGTTAAATGCCTTTTTTATTTTGCCGCTTTTAAATTTTTATTTATCTGCATAAGGCTCCGCAGTTCTTCTGTAGGACTATAAAAAACACAGTGGGCAAGACCACAATGTGTATTTAATTTATTGAATGTGGACCTTCTCCAGACCCTGCAGTGAATTATTAAATTATAGCAGGCTGTTGTCTGGAGATCTTCTGCTATGTTATGTAGGTTGAATGTCTGGATGTTTAGTGAACTTCATGGCGGAATCCTTAATTTTTGATGGCTCAGCCAATTAAAAAAAAATCCTTGAATGCTTTTATCCGATCTGTACATGTTCCCCAAAATCAAATGATATTGTTAATGTGTAGCTCGTCGTCTTTCTCTTAAAGATCTGAGAGGTAACTCTAGGTAACTCTATTGTGTTAGTCCTGGACCGTGTTTTTACTGGATATTGCACCATTTATCAAGATGAAAAGCCTCTAGTTGTTGGCAAGATGAAGGAGGTGGAAATCTGCTTCTTGCTCTTGAGGTATCCATTGGCTTCTTCAAATGTAAACCTCTCTGGATATAGGAAAGGGCATGAAATGGCTTATTAGACCACATTACTGTCATCTGTTCCTCACAGGTCTGGGTTTTTTGCTCTTAACACAAGATAATGGTTTTTGGTGTATTGGCCTTGGATATAAGTGGTTTACAAATGACAAGCCTGCCTTAAATTCCAGGTTTGCACTTCTCATGTTGCTTAGGAGCTGAATCGATACTAATACAGTTAGCTACTATTCTGAGAAATGTCCATTTATCCCTGTTAGTGAGATATAATTTGCTGTCACTCTGGATTTAGTGATTGTTTTTGTTATATGGATGGTTTACAGTTAAGCATGAAATAATACATATCTTTGTGAACAAAACATTAAAAACCACAGTTTATAAATCATATATCTTTTCAAGAAGAGAAAAATAATGCACTATCAGCAGATTATAGATAATATAAAAACATGAAATGTCATTCTCATTTCCAATCATTATTCGACTGAAATCAAGGCTCTAAGCATACTATTTAGGGTATATGTTGTTGTTGATTTTTTCATTAATTAATTTATTTTTAAGTCACCATTCCTATATTGTTCATTTGATAAGCCAAACTATAAATAAAATTAATTCGACAGAAGATGACTCAATGCCTCACATTACTTTTTTTATGGTTCTCACTTTCTAATTTCTGAATGTAGCACCAAATTATGTGCATATTTTACATATACAAGTAGTTTACAATAGTTTGACTCTTTATTCTGTATTCAGAATTTTTAATCCTTTAATAACTGCCCCCCATGTACTTTCTAGTTCATTCTGTACTTGTCATGTTATAGTATATCACTGCAGAAAAAGGAGGCTGAATTGTGGATTGATGAGAGCCTGTTTATGCACTCTATATTATTAGAAGAATGTGTGTGAGTGATGAGCAGTAGGTGTGTTCTTGAACTTAAATACAGAAAGTGGATCACTGAGCGGTCTGCAGGACTACAGTTTGGTCATTGACAATTTGCTCTATTCAGTGCCCACTAGTGAGAAATTATGTATTGTACCTTGCTATAATATTCTTTTGTGTCCTGTTTTATTTGACGCTTGTTTAATACACAAACAGGCCTAATAATATATATTTTTTCATGGCATAGACCCGTTAGTCTTATATTCGGCCATTCTTTTCTTTTTTTCTTTTTGGATCGACATTGTGTTGTGTTTTCTATTTGAGAGGTTTTTGTTTTCAGATTAAATGTTATATGAATAAATAAGATAATTATTTATAATAATATTGTTTATATATAAAATTTAATATATTCCACTGCCGGCTTTCTCTCTATAGATATTGTAGTCGGTAAGATAAAAAAATGTGGTTAGACTTTATTTTAAGGTGACATGCATTGTATTTACTCAAATAAGTATTAAGTAATATGAATTAACTACTTACTATAGAGTTATGGTTAGGGTTTGGTTTAACCACTTGTAATTATGCATAATTTACTGTTATTACTATAGTAAGTACATGTAATGTGCAACTACGTCAACAAAAGGTTTTTAAAAGAACACTTCTCTTATTTACCAAGGCTAGATTTTTTTAATGCCATAAAAACAGTAATATTGTGAATATTTTGTATATGAATATATTGTAAAATATAATTTATTTGTGTGGTGGCTATGAAGTTTTATGATCCTTTAGAAGTCATTCTAATATGCTGATTTGGTGCTCAAAAACTTTTTCATGTCATTTGTTAATGGAATTTTTTTTTCAAGATTGTATGAATAGAAAGTTCTAAAGAACAGCATTTATTTGAAATGCATTTCTTTTGTAACATTATAAATGTCTTTTACTGCCACCTTTTGATCGAAGGCATCCTTGCAGAATAGAAGTATTAATAGTTAAAAAAAAAAAAATCTTGCTAACCCCAAATTTTTTAATGTTGATGTATATGCATACTATGTAAGCGGCAGTGGAAAAGTTAGGAAAAACACAAACATCATGTCTTCTTTCACCTTCATCTCTTCCTCAGTATTTTTTTTTTCTTTGGACCTTTTAGTCTTATAGTTGTTACTATTCTCACTTTTGACATCAGTTTCAGTGTCTCTCATTGCATGTTTCCTACTTCTTTCTGCATGGCTGGAAGCTTGACTTGGAGATGGAGTTCAATGGTGCCAGCTGCCAAACCCTTAAATGCCCTCCGGTCCAGACAGCTGCCTCTAACCCACTGACTCTGCTGATGTCCTCAAAACCTCTTAAACTCAGAGACTCCTCAGCGTTCATATCTGTCTCCATATCACATCAGACTGACAGAACCACCAACCTGAACATCAAACACAGTGGAGGGGAGAATATTATTAAATTTGATGACTGCATATGATGACAGCCCACTCATATCTGAGTTCTTTTGAATTGAAGAATCTCTTTCCTGGAGAATACTATAAACAGAAGCTGAAATTTTAAATTTACCCTCAGCATTTAGCTGTGCCATTTTAAGAAATACCATGAAAATCTCAGATTTCATGTCTTCAATTCCAGACATTAAAAACATGTTTTCTAGACACCATGCAGAGAAACAGTGTGTCAAATGGCATATCAGAGCAGCTATTATTCCATCTCTCCACCTCCTTCCTACATGGTTCACAATGAAACCTGATAGGTCACACCCCCCTGTATTTCTGTATATTAAAACGAAGTGCCATGCAATACTATCTCAGACTAGATATCTGTGGGGTTGTTTTGTCAAAGTTTGTCATGATAGATGCTGAAAACCGGGCTTTGGGCCATCAGGGAGACAGGGAACTTGTCAAAAGCTCTTCCCTGCTGTGAACCCTGTCAGTATTTTGACACTCTGTTGCAATATTCAGATTTTTTTCAATGCAACAGTCTCAGTTCTGTCATCAACCATAGATTTGTTTTGCAAGTTGTCCCATATAAATAACACCATATTTGGCCCCAAAAAAAGTTCTAATTAGGAATTTTTTTTTTTTTTTTATTCGCCAAAGGATGTTTGAATATTAGTTGTAAACTTGGTCTAGACGTGTATGTGTGTGGTGTAGGGAGAAGTTATTGCATCATTGCACAATGCTTTATTGCAAGCGCCCCACTCCTATTTTTGCTATTATTTCAGTGTTGTCATTTTGACAGAAACTTTCAGAAAGAGGTAAAATGATAAGTCTGCCTTTTACAAGAATGTGGCGTGTGGGAGTTGGCATGCCACTATTAGGATTTTGTTTGTGGTTTCCTGCAATTCAATGTTTGATACACCGTACAAAATCCCTTTGTAATTCTTGGTTTCATGCTTGGAATATTAGAAAAGATATTAGAACATTAGAAAATCGAAAGAATATTTTATCCAAAAATGAAAGTTCTATCATCATACTTCAGCCTCATGTCATTCCAAACCTGCATGACATTCTCCCCCTACCCCACCCACGCTGAACACAAAAGTAGTTTTTGTCCATACAATGAAAGTCATTGGGGTCCAAAAAACAAGTGTTGTTATTGTTAACTAAAGCTAAAATTAAAACAATTTTTTTAAAATTTAAATAAAGCTGAAATTACAGGGGGGTCTAATGCTATTTCATGCATTCTGACTTATTACACTGTTAAAGAGTTGGATTCTCATGCTAAACATTTTTAGAAAATATTAAGAGATTTTAAAATGAGTTTGATGTATGATGGAGTATTTCTGTGCCAAATACACTCCTTCAGGATTCGAACAAGTTTTGGAAAGATTTTTTTTTTTTACTCTAGAGAATGGCCCTGTATGACGTCATAAAGGGTGGAATTCCTTGTATGGGCTCTTCTCCCAGATGAGCGCATGCACACACCAGAGCACGCCCATCAACGAGCTTCGCTCGGGTTAAGCCGTCGGCAGCGCTGTCATTTTGTTTTTAGACCACAAAATCAACAATGTCACTAAAGATGTGTGTTTTTGGTTGTGAGGGAAAGATAAACTTGTTCAGCTTCCCATATAACCCAGTGTTAAGGAAAGAGTGGATGCATTTTGTTTTTTCAGCGCAGCAACGGAGTTGTGCAAGTGTGTTTGTTCCCGGTCACGAGTTGAAACCGCAGGCAGTGAGTGAAACTGTGTATTTTGTTGGTAATCGGCGCGCAAGTGCATATAATGTTAATAACACAAACATATAGTGAATCAAAAGTTATCCAGGGATAATGTCATGATGTATTTCGTGTGTGTGTGTGTGTGTGTGCACTTGTAACTCTTTAGCTCCGCCCACTGCACACCTTCACGAGTTCGGCTGTTTTCAGAAAGAATCGGCACAGCGTATCTGTCTTTTATAAATATTATAAAACTAAAGATTCTTTGGAGATATGAAGGATGCAATACTACTCTATAGGTACTCAAGATTAACATGAGACTGGTGGAAACTGTGTGTGTTATAATATGTACCCTTTAAAATAAGTTTAAGTTGAATTACTTAAAAACTGAAATAGATAAAATGATAAATGAAAGATAAATAGAAACATTAAAAAAATATTAAAGCACATAAAACCGCACCAAAGCTTAAACTAAAATGAAATAATATATATATCTCAATTCATTCAATGCTAATAAATAATAGAATATAAATAATACTAAAATAACACTGATGGACCAAAAAACTGAGATACTTATTTCAAAATATCTTTTGTGTTTGACAGAAGAAAGAAAGACAAACAGGTTATGAGTAGTAAATGAAGGTAAGTAAATGATGACAGAATATTTATTTTTGGGTGAACCATCTCTTTAAGCTCATGCAATGTAGGATGATTTGGCACATAAAACCATTACTGTCACCGCTATCCATATTTCAAGTCTACAGTGACTCTGTAGCTGTTGACTCTGTCATGTTAATATGAAATTCAGTCTCGGCCTGTCTTTCTCCGTCCATTTTCCTCCAGTGTCTCTTCTTCATCCAGCTGTTGAGTTAATTGGTTTTCCCTCCAGCCTATAAAGGAAAGTAATGAGACTGCGGTTGGTACGACGGGACCCTCCGGCAGCAATCTACTGGGGAAAAACTTAATTTTTCAGTGCTGTTCCATCTCATTCCTCAGCTCACCGATTCCATCACGAAACCAATTCACACTGTTTCCCGTCCCCTCCCTACCTCATTACTCTCCCTTCTTCGCCTGACGTGTATTTTCACATTTAATGTCAACTTTTTTCCTTTGTCTCTTCCGTTAGCAATCAGAGCCGGGCTTTAATTAGAAGTACACAGTGTTTGATTGCTCAAACATGCACGGAATCTTTCAAAGTGCTGTAATGATGATGCTCCGTTGCTGCTTGCCAACACCTACAACAGATGTTATCACCCCCTGTTCCGGAGGCTTTTTTTTTTTTTTTTTTTTTTTCAAGCACAAACTTAAAAGGAAGAAGAATTAGATGAGCACCTCTTGACTCGGCAGAACACCTGAGGGTCTTTCTCAATTCAAGGCTCACACCACCCTCTGTCTCGGCCCGACTGCACCGGGGCGTTGACGGCGGAACGTCCTTCCTTAGGAACTGAATGGGATTACATGCCTGCCAGTGTCGACAGGTCTCACATCAGTGGTAAACTGTTTCCTAATGAGACGCTAATTACAGCCTGATAAGGTCAAAGCCGCAAGGTCTCGTCGTAATTAGCAAAATATTCAGCATTTCAGTTCTCAACGTAGTTGAAGATAAATGAGAATATTAATATGGGCATTGAAGGGTATGATTTGCTCAAGGTGAGCTCAGCCTTTGACAGGACCGGCATACAAAATTGCGCTCGTAAAAATGCTCTGGTCGCACTCGACACAATAGCTGTTGACAAGCTGACAAATTAGACCTTTAAATTGTAGGCCTTTCTTGAATAAACCATTTTTTGTAGCCGTAAATCATTGTAATACCTGCACAATTGTTTTACCCAAATAGCAGTCTGTCTTGAATTAACATTGTGTCTCAAAGACGCTGTAAACTGCTTTGATCATTTTAATGAGCAAATCTGACGTGTCCAGGATGACCGGTGAACTTTGTCGATATGACATTCCTCAATTAAAAAGTGTGTTTTGGAATAAAGAAACGGTCTGATAATGTAGATTTATGAATTGATGCCCTGATTTGCCCTGAACATTTGCCCTAATATCATTACAAACCTGTAAGACACTTTGAAACGAAAGAAAATTTTTCAATTTTTTTATTTAATTTTTTTATTTTTTTATTTCAACCATACAATGTTTTGGACTGCATTGATTTTCATTTTATGGAAAAACTGTTAAAATATCTAAATACAGTCTATCTTACATAACATATCTGCTTTTGCGTTCTGCAGAAGAAAGTTTGTAAATGACAGAAGTGGGAAGTTACTTTTTATTTAAAAAAAAAAAAAAAAAAAAAAAAGTATTTCTCAAAAAGAGTAGGAACTTCGATGTAATGTGGTTTGTTCTGAGGGAGTTTTGCAGATTCCACTTGATGTTGCAGTGCTGTTCCTGAATATAATACATTACATTCCATCTTCTAAACTTCTCCAGACAAGGAAACATCTCATTTCCTTTGGCCTGCATACTGTTGCACTGCTGGAAAATCACATACAAGTGCTGCTGAGCATCTTTTCCTTTTTTTCCCCCCCCTCCTCCCTCCTTTCCACCCCTCCCTTTTCTTTTCTCCTTGGCTTAATGCGTTAAAAAGCGAGAGATTTTGGCACCACTTTGACAGGCCGACAAGTGAAATACCTTCATTGGAGGAGATAAAAGGAGTCTGGTGTCCAGCGCTTATGGAGGAGGCGCAGATGAGCTTGTTTCTGAGCACTTCAGCTTACAGTCATGATGTGGGAGAAAAAAGAGACACATTGAGCTTGTGTTGAGTTTCAGGCCAAGCCTGGGAGGGTACTGTCTCTGGCAGCGCTTCATTTTCACACCATTGCATCCAAGGTTGTGCGTGAGAGAGTTTGTAGGAGGGTGTGCGCCAGTGTGAAAATCAAATGGGAATCTAGACCTCTCTAGTCTTCCTCCCGAGTCCTGACAGCGCTCTGCAGGGCAGTCTCGACACACATCAAAATCGCTCCAACCAGACGGAAATGACTGAAGCAATTTCTGTTGCGAGAAAATTACACAAGGACGAAATGTTTACTCAGACGTGGAACGGAATAGAGATGAAATGAAGCCAAATGACTCCTTGTACCTGTTTCCTGAGCTGATTGCAGCCTGTTCTGTTTAGGTAGGGCTTTATGGATCTCACTGGGATCTGGCAGTACGACCTTCAGTGAAGTGAATATAGTCTAATGGCCTGTGAAGGACAGTGGTCTGAAATGGAGAGGCAAGAAAGTGTGAACCTGGCGGGACAGCGCATTTATCAAAAGCCCTAAACCTTGAATCTAAACGCAGTGTGCTCTGGAGAGCGCTTGTTCCCTGAGGCCTATTACAGCATCAGCCATAACTGTCTACAAAAGATGAATAGAGAAGATCAGCCTGTTGTAGGGTCTGTGAGATAGGAAATATCTTCAGTAATATATTGATCCAATCAGTAGCGAACAGTGACTCTTGAACCTTGGCCCTCTCACCACCTTCCAACGTTGGGAAAAAGTAAAATCAGCATGTGTCCTCTTCTATAATACTGCATGTTACCTTGTCACAAGCAAACACCCGAGTAAAACCTGAGAGTTATCGCCAAAATTAAATTAAATAGTAATAACATGTAAATCATCATTACAAAGAATTGCATTATCACACAATTGGTGTGTCATTTCAGCAGAATATGGTGACAACTGGCCTCAAAACCAACAAGATTTAATGTTAGCCGACGCATCATGACATTAACGACTCTTCTGCATATGCTGATAATAAATCATGTCATTAGACTGGCACAGCAGCCGATTAAATGCATGTAACAGACCATATTAAACTTATGATTTGGGAAAAATTTAACAATTATGCAGAATTACAGCAAATGTGCATGGTTGCTAAGTTGGTACATTTACAGACCAGTAATTCTGCAAAATAACAGTTTTCTCAACTAAATCTTAACATATTAAACGGTGGCAGTGGCAACTTGAACTTGTCAAGTAACCTATTAAATTTGAAATAACTTACCCAAACAGCCAACAATTCCAGCAGTAAGCTTTAGCTTCTTGATGCTGTCATCCAGGGGTATCGCTTATAATTGCTGTAGTTGAAATACTTGGCTTGGCTTTCTGCACCAAATTAAGCTCTGGTGTAAGTCTTCCTTTGCCGATTAACTCCAGCTTTTCTCTAAAAGTTCATTTTGAAAATGGTGTGGATAATAAATTAGCAACAATGTCCTCATTAATGTTGCGTGCGCTTTCCATAGCGAATAGCGCTAGCTATTTTATCAGCACCCCCACCCATTTAGAGGGATGACATGATTGTCAGTTTTCCTGTCATTTCAAATTCGTCTCTCATTGACTTTTTATGGCTTGGTTCTCTGTAATTTCACAGCTGGACCACCAATCACAGAGCTGAAAGTGTTAGGCAGATTTCACTTAGTAATCCAATGAAAATATTTGTGATGTTTTTAAAATGATCAATGCATAAAATTAGATTTTTTTAAATTTTTTTTTTTTTAAGTTAGATATTTTGAGGACTTCAGTTCAGATGTTTGTTTTTATTAGTATTGTTTAAGTTGTTGGTAAATGGAGTAAATGGATGTCTTTTGACCATTACACCATATTTTAAAGAGTTAGTTCACCCAAAAATGACATTTCTGTCATTAATTACTCACCCTCATGTCGTTCCAAAGACCTTCGTTCATCTTCAGAACACAAATGAAGATATGTTTGATGAAATCAGACAGCTCTCTGACCTCTCCATAGACAGCTATTTAATTAACACTTTCAAGGTCCAGAAAGGTAGGAAAAAAATAGTCCATGTGACTCCAGTGGTTCAACCTTAATTTTATAAAGTTATGAGAATACATTTTGTGCGCAAAAACAAACAAAAATAATGACTTTATTCATTAAAAAAAGCATGTCAGTCTGCTACACAGTTTACATTGGTCGGCTCCTGCATCAGCATCGCACGCATGTGTCGTGGTGCTCACGTGAACAGCATCGACTGCCGTAGACCTTGAAAGCGCAATAATAAAAATATCATTATTTTTAATAAAGTCATTATTTTTGTTTGTTTTTGCACACAAAAAGTATTCTCGTTGCTTCATAACATTGATGTTGAACCACTGTATTCAAATGGACTATTTTAACAAATAGTCCATGTTTTTACTACCTTTCTGGACCTGTTAATTAAATAACTGTCTATGGAGGGGTCAGAGAGCTCTTGGATTTAATCCAAAATATCTTCATTTGTGTTCTGAAGATGAACGAAGGTCTTACTGGTTTGGAACAACATGAGGGTGAGTAATTAATGACAGAAATGTCCTTTTTGGGTGAATTAACCCTTTAAGATGTCAAGGTTAAAAAAATGCATCTTAAGATGCCAATTGAAGGTAAAAAAAGTTAAAGACCCTCTATGGTGAAAATCAAGTTTTTAATGTTGTTTATATGTCTATGTGGTGTTTTTAATGTGCTTCCAGACAAACCATGTGCAAATTCATAAATCAACACCATTGCTGAGTATTTTCTTATTAAAAGTCCTGTGAACTAAAGACAGTCTAAAAAATGTGGCTTGAAATAGTTTCTGACGTCACAAACTACCTTGTAACCAATCACGTCAACGTGTGGGCAGGCTTTAGCATATCATCATGCGGTGAAGCAGGGGAGTCTCAAGAGAAGCCATATTGGTATTCTTTTTTTTGTTGATATTAAAAATTGTGTGTATTATGGTGAACTATATGCCTTTCTTCACTGACGTTCTAAGTTGTTCTATGCATTTCTGAGGATGCAGATTTTTAAAAGGTAGACCAAGATGGCGAACGGGAACATGGTTTGTGTAACATTAGCAACACATAAATGGCTGTTTGATAACTTAAAGCAAGTGGGTAATCATTAATTGCAGTCATCATTAGTGTCCGACGTTGTAAAGAGCAATACTTTTGTGGAGCATTTACTATAGTATCTTGAGTAAAAGTTGAGCGAGTGGATCTCTGAGCTGGTGTGAGTGAGTGGAGGTGGGCTAATTTGCATATTTATGGCTCCAAATACACCAAATGAAACAAGGGAGTTACTTTTTTTTCACTGGAAAAACATTGAAATATGGCATTTTGGTGATCAAAGTTGAGTTTTAAGGGATAATATAATTACTTTTAAAAATGCATGTCCTGCACCTAAGTCAAACTATTTGAAGATTAGTTCCATTTATATATTTGTAAACGTATCTTTTGGAAGGATGCTTTAAATTAATACGTTTGATTCTAGGATCTCTAACTTTGATATGTAGAACAGATTCTTTTGCTATGTGAAGGCTTTAGGAATGATGGGATCCTCGTTTTCACTGCATTCACAAACCTTGAATGCGTAGAGAATATAAACCTCTTATTCATGCACTCTTGCTGTTTCTCAGCTGGTGGATTGTGACCCACCTGAAAGTCCTGACACATTTTAACTTATGCTATGCATTGTGTGGAAATTATATTATGAATATTACTTTGGCTTTTAAGACACAGCTTCAGCGTCTATTTATAGTGTAGGGAGTGGGGCGATTCAGATTCTAGAGAGCATTTGATTGGACAGAAAATCTGAGGAGAAGCTTAAGTGCAGAGTGATGTCATCAAAATCATTGATCCATATTGCTAGAAGTGAGCGACTGTAGGATTTGAACGCTTCTATATTCTAAATGCAAATTTTGCCATGGTTTTGGAGCACACTAGCTTATAGATAACTTTAAGGCTAACATATTCATACTAAAAGCCCCCCCAAAAAAATTTGATTTCATGGGGACTGGAAGCAGGTTTATTAGGCTGCTGTCACTTTAAGACCTGTATGGATAAAATATATTGTTACATGCGTGCTTTCTTTTTCAACTGTTTTCTCCACTTAAAGGGATAGTTCACCCAAAAATGAAAATATGATGTTTATCTGCTAACCCCCAGGGCATCCAAGATGTAGGTGATTTTTAACTCCAACCGTTGCAGTCTGCCAGTCATATAATGGCAACATTTTAGAGTATGAGAGCTATGGGAGTAAAAAAAACATAAACACACGAATCCATATTAAACCCTACGGCTTGTGACGACACATTGATGTCTTAAGAATTGAAACGATCGGTTTGTGCGAGAAACCAAACAGTATTTATATAATTTTTTACCTCAAATACAACACTGTACATCAGTTTTCATTGTGCCATAACTTCCAGTAGGTGAGGTCAAAATACACAATATGGTGTAGAGATACGCGTGAGAGATCACTTTCACCACTTGTATCCGATCGAGAAGTCATATCGTGTACATTTGACCTCACCCACCTGAAGTGATGGCGCGCTCAAGGATGTTGTACATTTGTTATAAATACTGTTCGGTTTCTCGCACAAACCGATTGTTTCGTGTCTTCAGACATCAATATGTCGTCACAAGCCGTAGGTGTATGTGTGTATGTTTTTTTTACTCTCATAGTTCTCAACTGTGACCATTGACATGCATTATACAGTACAGTACATTTGCGATATTTCAATAATCCTGATATATTGTGCAGCCCTAGTACTTTTTGACTACCTTTTTAAATGTCAATGTTTTTACTTGACACCTTTTTTAGATTATCATACATTTAAAAAGGCAGTTCATATTTTATGATGGATTTTATTCTAGAATAATGGTAAAACAATAAAATCAATACACAAGTGGTATTTGAAAAGTAGCATAAATAACTAATGATGGCATGAAAAACAGGCCTTTGATACCAAGACTTGGTCCATTGTCATGATACCCACTGCTTGGAAAAAAGTGCGTGGTTACACACAGATTGGACCAGTGCTCTGCAATAATGGGCCCATTCAGACGCCAGCTTTGCCGTTGTGCCTCTCTGCTCTCATTAAGCGACCTGTCAGTCACGGCACCGCTGGAACTCCACACGTCTGCGTGGGATACCTCGCTCGCCCCTCATATCGCTGGACGGAACGGCACTCGGCATCATGAAGTGGGAAGCAGAATTAATGAATCACAAACGTCTTTGAATTATAATGTTTAAAGGGGGTGGCCCTCTCTAATAAATCTTATGCTTCTCTGGCGGCAGGTAATTGAACCTCCCCTGGCCCCATTACCTGAGGTCGCATGAATATGAGGGCATGAATATGGATCAAATTGGAGAAATGGTTGCAGCGCATGCTCGTCTGACTGACAGGCGAGGATGGTGTCTTGAGATGCCGCCCTTGACCTGCATTTGCATTCTCATTTGACAGAGCGCGACAGACGATGAAGGACGCTTGTGTTTTGAGTGCCGTGATTTCTGTCCATAATGAAGTGACTGTTTTGTGTGGGTGTTTCAAGTACGGGCACTGTTTTTTATCCCGGGAGTTGATTTTTATTCAAACTTTTTTTTTTTTTTTTTTTTATTGTGAAGGTCATATTAATTATGTAGCGTTCAGTAAGTAGCAGTCAGAATGTGGTGTTTCCACCTGCTGCTTAGTTCACCCAAAAATGAAAATTCTGTCATTTAATTACCCTCTTGTCGTTCCAAACCCGTAAGACCTTCGTTCATCTTCGAAACACAAATTAAGATAATTTTGATGAAATCCGAGAGGTTACTGAACCACACGTTGGCAGCAATGTCATTGCAACTTTCAAGGCCCAGAAAGGCAGTAAAGACATCGTTAAAATAATCCATGGGAATACAGTGGTTCAACCTTAATGTTATGAAGCGATGAGAATACTTTTTGCGCAAAAAACAAAAATAACTTTATTCAACAAAATAAATGTTGTAATCGTTGTAAAAACTTTACTGTGACTTCTGATCAATTTAATGCATCCATGTTGAGTTAAACTGAATTTCTTTCAAAACTAAAATCTTACTACCCCAAACTTTTTAACAGTTTCAATTGTGGTCCCACTTCCAACAATTTACCAAAAAATTTGCTACTAAGATTTTATTCAAAGCTAGTGTACAAAGCAAGAAGAACAACAACCATGAGAAACATAAATATGACTAATTTAATAATAATACTACTAATAATCATTTTTATAGCGCCTTTCAAGAACCCAAGGTCGCTTCACAATGGAGTACAAAGAGTACAATGAATTTACAATCAGAAGACAGTCAGCCTGTTCATTATAGCAAATAAACAAGCAGGTGTACAACAAATAACTACAGATAGACAACAACAAAGAAGTTATAGAATCAGAGAGAACATTAATACAATAAGTAGTCATGTAGCATAACATGAAGAAGTGTGAGATCACTTGAAGGCAGAGAAGGTGAGAGAAAGATAATTACTTACTGAGCAAAGAGAATAGATGAGTTTTAAGTTGGGACTTAAAAGTCTGGAGAGTAGGTGCGCTACGGATATTCGGGGGCAGCTTATTCCATAGTTTAGGGCCATTTGATCAAATTATGTTTAAAGTTTATGTTCTAAAAGTTCAAGGGAACTTTATATCCAAGATATAAATATCCAATATCCAAGAAACAGTAGTAAATTTAACAGTTGAGGCAGTCAGTTATGAGGGCAATGACATTATGATGGATTTATCATTTTTATCTTACCAAGCCTTTAAAGAAACTAAGGCACAGCTGGAATTGATTTAGTTGACTATAGGTAATTGAGATATGTTGGTCTTTCTTTTTCCTTTTAATAATAAAGCCAGAAAAGGATAGTCCTCTTCACTTAGTCATTTTGAGCTTAAGTGGTTTCATGACTTTTTGTTTAGGTCATCAGCACCTCACAGAATGAGGGTACCTTGAGATCAACTTTAAAAAAGGTTTTTAAGTCATTTCTCACTTTTGAAGGAGAAGTCTTGTTCAATGTCTTTGAATTCAGTTGCTCTGCTGCATTATGTTTTTTTTCTTTCTTTTTTTTCTTTCTCATTCTTGAAGCTAATAGATTCTCAAGGTTGTTCTTAAGGTGAATCTCTGTTTATCTGCTGGAGGCACATCTACTCGTGCAATTGGCTGAGAGCTGTGATTAATAATATGTGCATATAGCAGGCACTTGATGTAATGATGACACAATATCAAGCACATTATAAAGCCAAATACTTTCACTGAATATAAAGACGAATACTTTCGCAGTCAGTGTAAACCCTAGTAGTTTAAAAAGATATCATCTGCACAAAATAATAAATGATAGACAGATTCATAATGCTATACCTGAAAGCCCAATTCGGATGAGACTAGTTTTCACGTAGGGCGTTGGAGAAACATGTTCCTGGATCCATGGGCGTAAATTTCATTTAACAGTTGAGGGGGACAGTAAACAAAAAAATATCTCAAGAGCAATTTTTGAAGGGGACACAAATAATACAGCCAAAATTGTACTTGTAAGGATGTGTGGCGCTGGTGCACTGAAAATTATCTTATGTCCGTTTTTCTTTACTCTGTCATTTTATCTGGCCAACAACAAAGCAATAGTTGTTTAAATATGAGTTATCATAGGTTCACCACGCGGTAATATGATTATTAAATTATCTTGCGTCTTTCACATAGTATTAAGCAAAACCCAACACAGCGGTAAATCTATGTCAGTTCACACATGGGCTTATCGCCACATTAGTTGTAGTGGGTGACTTACAACAAGCTACCAAACAATAATCGCTAAAATATCGGACGTATGGAAAAATACATCAGTATCATAATTTTTTCTTACCCCCCCGACCCCCAAGCAATTTACGCCTATGCCTGGAATAACATTCCAATCAACCAATCAGATTTGAGGACAGGTTTACAGTTTATGTCAAGTTTAGGTTTACAACCAAGGTTAGGTGCTTCTATATCAGTGTGATTCACCTATCATTTCCCTCTGATTTTAGGGATAAGTTATTAATAAGCTATACGATAGGGTTAGGTTTAAGGGTAGAAACATGGTTAGGACTAAATTTTCAGACAGGAATGTTGTTCCAGGATCAATAAAATTAAAGACTGCACGTCATTTATAATTATACTAGACCATCAGTAAACAGTGAATTCAAATGTTTAATTACAATGCTGCTGAAAAATTGCGATCTAGATTGTGATGACAGCCATGTAAATACAGAGTCCTGTCCGAATCGGTACATGAAATGACAGATGTTGGGTGATAAGAAATGTAACTTGAACATCGTTTAGAAAACTAGTCCTGTCTAAATAGGCTTTGAGCATTTATATTTGAGGTTTTCGTTCACTTCCAGTTCTAAGCACTAATATTTGTTACACACTGCTTACCTTGCTGATAATGGAGGCATCCTCTAATGTGTCCTTAGTGGAGATAGAGTCATCATCTGATAGAAATGTAATTAATTCCCTCATGATTTTTTCGCATCAATAGGCTCAGTATTAAGAGCTACTTAGCTTGAGTGTCTGCAAACAGTTCTGCTAACTAGACTTGTCTCCCTCAATGTCTGTGGTGGTTTCAATTGATAGAGTGAATATTATAAGCTCACGAATGCTGTCACCCATGTTCCTCTTGGATAAGGGCCAACCATAGTTGGTCAAATTAAAATGCTTTAAAAAAACAAAACAAAAAAAAACATATTTTTTCATATGACAAACATTTGAGATGGACAGTTCACCCCATAAAGAAACTTCTGTCATCACTACCACACCCTCATGACCAACTTTATTCTGTAGAACACAAAATAAGAAATTCCAAGAAATTTGATAGAAATTGGATAAAAAGCACCATGAAATTATAATTAACGTCCATATGACTTGTTTTATATTCCAAGTCTCCTTTAGTGTTCTACAGAAGAAAGATGAACTATTATTTTAACTTCCATTAACTTTTGTCCAGAGATTGAGGCACTTGTTGCTGACCATTTTGGTTTTGTTGGGATGATTCGGATAAGGACTGTATAGTCAGTCAATAATGTCTAATTCTTACATTTATGTGGTTGATCAGAGTTAATCTGAAATCATTTATCTTTATTAATTTATTTAAATGTTTTAATTTCTTAATTATCATTAAGAAATTTCTTGCTTTGTTCATGAAACACCAGCAGAGCGACTATATTGTACCTGCGGATACTTAAGCAGTAATTTCTAACATCAGTGGCTCCTTTTTTCTTCCACCCTGCAGAAACAATGGTTGAGATTTAAACGTCAGCAGGATAAAAATAGCTTTGTGTAAAAGTGGTTTGCTGTAAGAACATATCCTCCACCACCGGGAGATGCGGCTAATGGAACACATGCTAAAGCCGTCATGTTGGCATATTGGCGCTAATGGTCTCTCTGTGTGTTCCGGTTTCCTTTGTTTGAGTATCCCGCAATCTCTCGTGACATTCAGAGATTTAGCCTTCAACAAATCATTACACACCACCTGTGCACATCGGTCGGTCTAGTTTCGTCCCGCTCCAAAATATTGAATAAACAAAACCAGCAAATGATGGTCTTCTTTTTTTATTTTGTGTTTTTGAAGTACATTTAATCAGATTTAAATATTAAAATGTGTGCTTGGTTGTGTGTGTGTGTGGTTGTTCCTCTGTATTTTGCCTCTGATTGCATGCTGCTGAATGGACTCATTATCCTCATTACACAGTGTGTGCCGCAAAATACTGCTGTCTGCATATTTGTTAGACAGATTTGTGGCCATTAGATATTTATACATTATTCAGACAGTACAAAGTTGCACAGAACAATTTGTCTCAGCACACAAAAAACTCACATTATGATAAACACCAGTGTGGATTTTCTTTTGCTGTATCTTGGAAGTTGCAACATTTTTTAGTTATTTTAGGAAGATCATGCAAAACAAGATGCTTATAGCTAAGCACAAATAAGACAGTAAGCACAGAGGTTGACTTGACCTTCCATTTCCTGTCTGTACCAGATAAAATCAGTGATGTTTAACATTTCTGCCTTGATGCATTATTTAATCAGAATGCTACAAAAATGCTAAATAGCCATGTTTATTTTAGATATCATTATTGGACACCATATCTGAAATGCAGCATTGTAGCAATTTGTATTGTTGCATAATGAATTTTACTTTTTTTTTTTTTAAAGTATGCAGTATATACAGTAGGCTAGTATTCCAGCCTTTGACAGTGAAAGCAATATGCCTCAGTGGTTTCTGAGAGACGGCATGTCAAGCTGTTGGCTGTTTTTATACTTGCTTCATAAGATTCACTTCCAGTGCTGTTTAAAGGAATAGTTCACCCCAAAATGAACATTTTGTCATAATTTACCCTCATGTCATTCCATCTCCAAATTATTTTCTTTCTTCAGTGAAGCATAGAATGTCTGTACTTCTGTTTTCCATATGACCATATGGCCATTTTCCATAAGTACCATATGACTTTTGCAGTCTTTTGACACCATATGATAAATTGATTAGATGAAAATTGGCATCATCTGTCCTGTGGCCAATCACAACGTGTGAAAAAAAAAAAAAAAGACTACGGCAAAGGGAAGATTATCAGTGAACAGTGTCTTCAGTGTAAGTCAGTATACAGGTAATAAATAATAGTGAAGGGGGTCATAATGACATAAAGATGAGTAAAATAACTATTGTTGTGGTTTTATGGAGATGGCAGAGAGCGAGGTAAAGAAAGTTTAGAGGATGTAGTGTAGTTTTAGTGCATGTTATGGCTCATTCCGGCTGACAAGCAAGTACATGTTGTTTTTATCTAATCTTCTCCTTTCACTGTGTCTGTCGTGTATGTACACACACACACACACACACACACACACACACACACACACACACACACACACACACTCACTCACACACTCACTCACTCACTCACTCACTCACTCACTCACTCACTCACTCACTCACTCACTCACTCACTCACTCACTCACTCACTCACTCACTCACTCACTCACTCCTCTCTCTCTCTCTCTATGCAGTACATACACAACATACAAACCGGCTGTGACGTTCTTTATGGGTTTCATTTGCTTTTGCTTTATATTAGAGGTCTAATGTGTAATAATGTTTGTGTCTGTAAAATAAAGGGAAGAGAAAACCAGAGAAAAAGAGAGGAACATATATAAAGAGTGAAAGAGATATGTTGTCCACTGAGCCGCTTTCTCCACCACTATAAACTGTTTATGGTCTGACCTATAGTAATGCATCCCCTCTGCAACTACACAGTTCTGTTATGGACTTTATAATCAGATCCAGCCCAAACATTTCCCCAGATTCTGTTACCATGAGCCTAGCTGAAGTATGCCATGAGGGATTATGGGTAAAAAAGTAATGACCAACTGAATTCCTTAAATTTTTCAGCATTTCTCAGCACCCTCAGTTTGCATGCCGTTTCAACACTTTATATACACTGGACTGGAGGTGAAACGGCCACCTGGGAAGCTAGAAGGACTGTCGCATCTGTCAGTCTTCAGCTCTGACAGTGTTTCCTGTGGCAGCACAGGAAAACTGTAATCTATTCCTCTTGGAGCGCTAGTGGTGATTTGTAATGTTTCTATAATTCATTATTTTCCCTAAAATGCAGAGTATGTGATTTTTTTCAGGATGAATTATGCATGATTGGTGTTCTCCTGCTGCGTCTCTGGCTTAAAGCTGGCTAAGACGAAATTATGATTTTCTCTTTCCTTGAGATGAACTCTACAATAGCTCTTTAGTCAAAAATAGAAACACTCACTCTGCATTTAAAAGACAAGCTGGTAGTGAATATTAGGCTGTGTGTTACTTATTGGCTTAAAGTCCTTGTGAACCAGAAGTTGCAACTAAATTTATTTCAGTGTTGAGGTTTTAGCGCACCTTCTCTTCATCCTCTTCATTTAAGGGGAGTGGTTAAGGATATTCCTCCCAAGACTTCAAACTGACATCATCAGAGAAGGAACGCCTTTCCAGAGTCGAAGGTCATTTCATATTTTGATTAAAGATTACCACAACAAACTTTTTGTTCTGCGTATTAACTTGCACAGGTTAATTGTTCACCACAAGACTAGTAATGTGCACTAACAAAGTAAATCGTGTCAATTTTGATTTCATGACGACTTTAAAGGCAGCAGTTTTACATCAGTTCTTCTTGTTTAAAAGAAGTGCTATTGGTGCAAATGAAGGGGCTGTCAAGATTGAGGTTCGTCTTCCTCTGAAACTTCTGGAAAGCTATATGTTCCCCTTCAGTTGACACACTTGCGGTTCTTCCTTCTGTCCTGCTAATTAAAGGAATAGCTCACTTAAAAAATTAAAATTCTTTAATTTACTCAACCTCATATTGTTCCAAACCTGTTAGACATTCTTGTTTTTTTTCTGTAAAAACAGAAGATGTTTTGAAAAGGTGTTTTCCTGTCCATAATATGAAAGTCAGTGAGATTTAAAGGAGCTGTATGTAATTTTTTGGCTGTACTAAAGCACAAAAATATCACGTTTGCAGAGATTTAAGAAACATGCTATGTTCACAGAATTGTTTCTCCGAAAAACAATGCTACAGGCAGTTATTCCACTTTTGTCTGTTAATGTCTGTTTTTGTTTTGGTCTGTGTGATCCCGCCCGCTGTCATTTTACCCAATAGTATTTCGACTCCCCAGGTTGCCATTTGGCGGAAGACACAGCGTATTGTAGTCATGGAAACCAACAAACAAACTTAGGTCAGAGATTGCAGATTGTACCCAACCTAAAAAGCCTCAGCATCCATCTAAAAAGCTCTAGTCCAGAGGTATATTAAAACATGGATAAATCAACTAATCAATTTGCAGTGTAAGGCTTGATTGCCTTCCATTGTCCATTGCATTCATTCCTGATGCATGCTCTCAAGCTGGTAACCAGTGTTAGAAACGACCCTCTCCAATATTTTGAATTTGGACTGCAGTGCCCCTTTTAGCCACTAGCTGTCAATATAACATACTGCACTTTTAAATGTTGTTTTGAACCCCAAGGACTTCATTGTGTCGACAAAAAAAGTTTGAACATCATTATTCAAAGTACCAGCATCAGAAACAATTTATAGTGCATTCCATTGTCCTCGGAAGTGAGAAATTCCTATTTCCCAGTAGGAACTTTTAACTGGATTGACCCTTCAAGTCAGAGTTGCGACTGAGAAACTTGAAGAAACTGCAAAAACCCAGACTTCAGAATCCAATATAGCTTCTCAGCACATCAACCAATTTTTTTTTTTTTGAAAGAAGACAGAGGCTGCATTATTTATTTTTTTATCAAGACATTAATTTTGTGAAACATTATGACGGTTTAAAATAACTGTTTTCTATTTTAATATATTTAAAATTAAAAATTAATAAGTATTCTTTGAACTTTGAATAGTACTCTTCTACTTTTTTGCAGAATTTAGCTTCATCTCTAGAATTTTTGTCCTCCTCACTGGCCTTTTTCACACATTCTCAGCTGAATATAAGGCTCTTGTGCCAGTTTGTTTTTTTGTTCCATGTTTACAGATTTCAGAGGGCTATTAGATGTTTAGAGCTGTTAGTCTAACGTAAAACCATTACCTCAGCTAACATCACTGCCCTGTTTACATACAGCTTGAGGTTAACCTATGGCCGAAGCCCAAGTACTGTTTACATCACTCTGTGGTCTATGAGCTAAACTTAGTCTGCACAATCCATTGATTTCACCCTCAAAATCCTTCCAAATATTTGTATAACTATCACCGCCGTTTTATAGTTGCTAAGTAGAGTGAAGGCAGAGAGAGAGATGCACACAGCCTTGTATAAAACATCTCTGAGTGCATCTCCCAGTAGTAAAGGTTTGGCCATTTTGGTAACCTTGACCTGTTTCATGTTTCCTTCTGGTGGGTTTTATTAGCCACATGTATGTTCCTTTGGTGGTACTGATGTGTTTTGTGGTAGTTGGTTGATTCACACATCACACAAAATATCTGTTTGAGTTATAATTACTGAGATATCCAAATTTGAAGGGCTTGAGGGACATAAAAGGTAATTTGTTGCTCCATGTGTTTCTTCTTGAAGTAAGCACCTTGATCTCCCTTAAAAGACCACACACAGCCATTGGTACGATTTGCTGTTCAGACCTAGTGTTCAAATCCAAATGGGTCAAACCGTGGTCATTTATTTTAATGTATATTATTGTATATACACTCACCTAAAGGATTATTAGGAACACCTGTTCAATTTCTCATTAATGCAATTATCTAATCAACCAATCACATGGCAGTTGCTTCAATGCATTTAGGGGTGTGGTCCTGGTCAAGACAATCTCCTGAACTCCAAACTGAATGTCAGAATGGGAAAGAAAGGTGATTTAAGCAATTTTGAGCATGGCATGGTTGTTGGTGCCAGACGGGCCGGTCTGAGTATTTCACAATCTGCTCAGTTACTGGGATTTTCACACACAACCATTTCTAGGGTTTACAAAGAATGGTGTGAAAAGGGAAAAACATCCAGTATGCGGCAGTCCTGTGGGCGAAAATGCCTTGTTGATGCTAGAGGTCAGAGGAGAATGGGCCGACTGATTCAAGCTGATAGAGCAACTTTGACTGAAATGACCACTCATTACAACCGAGGTATGCAGCAAAACATTTGTGAAGCCACAACACGCACAACCTTGAGGCGGATGGGCTACAACAGCAGAAGACCCCACCGGGTACCACTCATCTCCACTACAAATAGGAAAAAGAGGCTACAATTTGCACGAGCTCACCAAAATTGGACAGTTGAAGACTTGAAAAATGTTGCCTGGTCTGATGACTCTCGATTTCTGTTGAGACATTCAGATGGTAGAGTCAGAATTTGGCGTAAACCGAATGAGAACATGGATCCATCATGCCTTGTTACCACTGTGCAGGCTGCTGGTGGTGGTGTAATGGTGTGGGGGATGTTTTCTTGGCACACTTTAGGCCCCTTAGTGCCAATTGGACATTGTTTAAATGCCACGGCCTACCTGAGCATTGTTTCTGACCATGTCCATCCCTTTATGACCACCATGTACCCATTCTCTGATGGCTACTTCCAGCAGGATAATGCACCATGTCACAAAGCTCAAATCATTTCAAATTGATTTCATGAACATGACAATGAGTTCACTGTACTAAAATGGCCCCCACAGTCACCAGATCTCAACCCAATAGACCATCTTTGGGATGTGGTGGAATGGGAGCTTCGTGCCCTGGATGTGCATCCCACAAATCTCCATCAACTGCAAGATGCTATCCTATCAATATAGGCCAACATTTCTAAAGAATGCTTTCAGCACCTTGTTGAATCAATGCCACGTAGAATTAAGGCAGTTCTGAAGGTGAAAGGGGGTCAAACACAGTATTAGTATGGTGTTCCTAATAATCCTTTAGGTGAGTGTATTTTTATTATATTGATGTAAATTAAATACTTTTATACAATATTTTCTGCATTTGTTGGTTGCTTTTGACTCTTGCAAGATATGCATTTAAACCACTATGTTTGCCTGGATAAGCCATCAGCAATATAGGAAATGAATACAAACCTGGCTAGATACAAGTAATTGTGGTGTCTTACCCATGACCTCCCTGCATAAAGCGGCAGAGGTTACTGGTACTAATGATTTCCTGGGCTGAGTGAAGTGGAGAAGAGTGAGAGTGTATTTTGGGCAGAGCCCAACAGGTGAGCTAGATTTTCAAAAGCCCCAGATAACGTGGAGCCGTCTCGAGAGCATCCACTTCAAAGACACACCAGCAGACTTTATTAAAGACTAATGTGCATGCACCGGCTCTGAGACGTCAACAGACAGGAAGTGATTTTGAGGTTTACCTTCAAGCTGGATTCCTCAGTAGACTTGATCATTTTGAGTTTGCTCTGGATTTGCTGAAATGCTTATAGAGCAGTTCAGCCAGAAATGAAAATTCTGTCATCGTTTGCTCATCTTAATTTTGCTTAAAACCCATGTGAACCCATGTAATCTGCTTTTTTTCCCCCCAAGCAATGAAAGCATATAGTGGTGATGTGAAGCTCATAACAGTAATCCATATGATTTGTGCACTATATTACAAGTCTTCTGAAGATATACACTAAAAAAAGATTAAAAATATGCATGCCCAAATAAGAATGAAGCGCTGTGGCAGAGGGCAATGCTTATATTTTGGTATATTCATCTTCGTAAGACCTGGAATATAGCACACAAGTCATTAGCAACTCCTTTTATTGTACTTTTTGTCCTTGAAAGGCCCTGCAGGGACACATTACTCTATGACTTAATTGTGTGGAAGGAAGCAAAATATTTTTTTTCATTTTGTGTTCCATAGAAGAAAGAATGTCATAAATTAATGACTGAATAATTTTAAAACTGATGTAATTTTCTTTAAACCCTTAAAGGGGTCATGACATCAAATCTGCCTTTTGACATACTCGAAATCTTTGAACCATTAAAACATCCTGCAAGTTTCATAACTTATAATCAAGCTCCAAAAACGGCTAGTTTTGATATTGCAGGATCTGTGACGTCACACGGGAAAACACATTTGCATATTACTGCCTCCAGAGCAACAATGACGAATAGTTATACATCATCGCACCATAGGCATTGAGTCGCTTAATGGCTGACATTTTTCTACAACCCGTTATAATCAGTGCCGCTGTCTACACTGGTTACAGTATACAGATGCACGTTAAGTTTCTGACATTGTACACACACTTGAGTCTGTCGACAACACCACAAATGGAAGAGTGAAAGAACATTAACTTTGATGCGTCAAGTTTAAACAGCTTGTTTATGTCTCTGTACAGACTTCATAAGGGTCCCAGCATCGGAAAAAAAGTGAATGGTTTATTTGAATGGTATCCCGGATCACGTCAGAGGATTATGTTTGTTTGGAGCATTTTATTTTGTAAACGAGGCACAGTGTAATGGAGAGTTAGCAAAGAATCTCTTGTTGAAAGATGAAGCAGCTGACTGTATTGAATCTAACAGCAGCTGCCAGTGTTGTAGTTATATGTAGAGCTGCGGGCTGGGTGACACCTAACACGTTCGCTAGATTCTATAGCCTCCATGTAGAGCCGGTTTCTTCCCGTGTACTCACCACCAGTGGCCAGTAGCGCTAAGTGCCCGTTCTAGTGTCGGCTTGCAACGCCATTCCGCTGGGCTGGATACATGCGTCTATTGTTTCAAGTTTCAAGTTTCAAGTTTCAAGTTTATTTGTCATTACACATGTACAAGTACAGTATAACGAAATGAAGTTTGGAGCAAGCCTCCGGGCCGCAGCCTTTTCAGGCGCCGCCACACGCTCTCCAGAAATACAAGAATGCAGTTGGCAAGCATTACATAGCAAACACAACAAAACATAACATAACACAGTACACGTGGTCACGTGATGGGATTTTTTGTATGGAGTGGGAGAGGAGATAGATAAGGACAGGCAGACGGATGGAGGGGGGCTGGGATCGGGATTGGTTGTGTATGGTGCGAGTGAGTCTGAGATTGTGTTGTGTGAGAATGTTAGCCATAACTTCAGATGTTTTCGAGTTCAGTTCTATGGTTTGTCCTTGAAGGGAGATAAGGCAGTGCACAGGGAAAGATAGCAGACCAAGCTGTCAGGCTGACCTCCCAACTGAGAGATAGGGACAAGTGAGGTTCGGTGGGGTAGTTGATTAGGTCAGGCAAATACAATTTTTTAATCCATTTGATGATCTTCGGTAATTTGTCCGGATCATAATTAATCAATCAGTTCTGGTCCTCAGCATTCGCGTCTGGTCTGTGCAGTTTCCCTAGACATTACGTCCAGCCTCATGGCCAGACCGGTTACAGTCCGTAAAAGTTCACCGATCTGACCCCTGATGGAGCCCACTCTTCCCTGCATATCCGCAGTCCGGACTGCGTTGTTACAATTCAGTTCCTCAATTCGTATCACTCTCTGATCTAATTCCTTCAAACGGTCACACACAGCCCTGAAGCATTCCTTAATTTCCACAGACAGCGGCTGGGTGAATTTGCTTGCAGCTGTC